>OX596020.1:11290966-11890966 GCA_951394055.1 Villa cingulata | reverse complement strand
ATAAATGTGATGTATACAGAAATACGAAATTTGAGCATAGAAAAATAAATGTAAATGTAAATTAAATTAAATTAAATTTGAAATTGTAAGAAGATATATTCAATAATTTATACAATTATTATCGTAATATGATATCGATATTCAATGATAAATGAAAACCGCATACTGTATAGTTTCGTTTCATATACATATGTACATATAAATATATGCAACACATGTATACGTAATACGTATATACTGTAGATATACGTAAATGTTTTTGTGTTTATTGAATTAAATAAGTATACTGGTGTGTATCGAACTGTAAAGAAGAAGAAAAAAATTATAATTTAATTCATTTCTTAAAATCTATATACATATATGTACCTATGCATCATATTTTAAGGAATTTTATTAATAAAAATGTAGATGCGAGCGTATTTGTATTTGCAGCCACGCAACAATAAAATAATAAAAACATTAACTTGAACAACAACATCAACAAAATATAGCCAAAACGGAAAGGACAATGAATTAAACCATATGAATTGTAACGATACCATAGTGCCAAATAAACAAAGTTATAAACAAAATAAAGATAACAACAGCAACATCAACAATACCAAAATAACACCACATTAATAACATAACAACATCGGCAAATTTAAAATATTAAAAATAAAAAAAAATTTTTTTAGATGCCAGCCAAGTAAATATTTTATGCCAAAAAAAAAAATAAAATAATTATAACAAATCTATATCACATAGGTAACATCATAATATAATCATGAACGTTAAATGTCAGTTTACACATACATGCCAACCACAGTGTAAAGTCTAGTAAATTTTTGTACATAACTAATTGAAAAAGAAATTTTAATTTTTAAAAAAAAATAAGATTTAAAATTCATTTATTTAAATTGATAATCGATAATCGATGAAAAAAAAAATACCAATGAAAAATTAAAAAATAAAAAATAAAACTACTATTAAATTTGCACATTGAATTAAAAACAAAAAAACAAAAAGAAGAAGAATATATATCTATTACCAAAAATTCACGATAAAATTGACAATTTACCTGCTAATAATTGCCTCCGCTTAATTGAATATCCAATAATAAAACTATAAAATAAATAAATATACAATATAAATCCTATATTTACCAGATAATCGTACATTAATATAAATATAAAAAATAAAAATGGTTACGAAATCAATAATGAAATTCATTTTATCAATATTCAAATATAAAATATTCATTTTAATAATATTATCGATAATAATATGTCATAATGGTCAAACAAAACAACAAAGAATTCAACAGGATCATCAGTTACAGCTGTCATCACAGCAGAAAATGCAGCAACAGCAGCGGCATCAGTATCAGTATCAGCAACAAAATTTAATAGGAATTGGTAGTAGCAGTAGCAGTAGTAATAGTGGCAGTAGTAGTAGTAGTAGTAGCAGTAGTAGTAGCAGTAGTACAGGAAATAATGGAGGAAATGTTAAGAATGGATTTGTAGGTAGCGGATCATCATCATCATCATCTGGTGGTTATAATCATAATCATCAGCATCATCAATTAGAATTGTCATCGTTTATTGAAAATCAAATACGTTACGATGCACCAGATGATTGTCATTATTGGTTTTTAAATAAAAATGATGTATCATTAATATGTAATTTACGTACGGTTAATAGTGATTTTGATACAACAAATTTTAGTGTTATACCATCCGAAAATACAGTATCATTAACAATAATATGTAATGATGAAATATTAACAAAAAGTTCATTATATTCAAATAGTTTTATACATTTAATTAAATTAAAAGAATTAAATATTGAATATTGTAAATTATCAAAATTTTCAAATACCGTATTAAATGGTTTAAATGATTTACGTAATTTAACAATACGTACACATAATATTAATTGGCAAGAATTGAATTTAGATATTGAAATTAATTCATTTTCAGTTACAACAAATTTAGAAAGATTGGATTTAAGTCAAAATAATATATGGTCATTACCAGATAATATATTTTGTAATTTAAATGGTTTAATATTTTTAAATATTAGCGAAAATCGTTTACAGGATATTAATGAATTAGGATTTCGTGATACGAAACCAAAAGATGAGAATACGAACAGTAACAGCAGCAATACGAACAGTATGAACATTAGTAATGGTAATACGATTAGTAATAAAAATCCAGATGTGCCTCCTTCATCTTCTTCTTTCAATAGCCAGACTTCATCATCATCATCATCATCATCATCATCACTCAGCAAACAATCTTGTTCACTTGATTTAGAAGTATTAGATGTATCTTATAATCATTTCGTATTATTACCGGCAAATGGTTTCGGTATATTGAAACGTTTAAAACATCTTAACCTAAATAATAATGAAATCTCAATGATAACTGATCGTGCATTGAATGGTTTAAAAAATTTACAAATATTAAATTTAAGTTCAAATAAAATTGTTGCATTACCATCAGAATTATTCATTGATACAAGTCAATCAATACAAGAAATATATTTACAAAATAATTCGATTAGTGTATTATCACCGAAATTATTTTCAAATTTAGTTCAATTACAAGCATTGGATTTATCATTTAATCAAATCACATCAATGTGGATCGATAAAGATACATTTGTTGGCTTAATACGTTTGGTATTATTAAATCTATCACATAATAAAATAACAAAATTGAAACCGGAAATTTTTACAGATTTATATACATTACAAATTCTTAATTTACGTTATAATCAAATTGAAAATATTGAATCGGATACATTCTCACCAATGAACAATTTACATACATTATTGTTATCACATAATAAATTAAAATATTTGGACGCATACGCTTTAAATGGTCTTTATGTTCTATCATTATTGTCATTAGATAATAATGCATTGATTGGTGTTCATCCGGAGGCATTTCGTAATTGTAGTTCTTTACAAGATTTAAATTTAAATGGGAATCAATTAAAATCAATACCATTAGCATTACGAAATATGCGTTTATTACGTACTGTAGATCTTGGAGAAAATATGATATCATTACTTGAAGAGCCTGGATTTCGTGGTCTAAATAATTTATACGGATTACGTTTAATTGGTAATTATTTGGAGAATATAACAATAGCAACATTCAAAGATTTACCAAGTTTACAAATATTGAATTTAGCACGTAATCGAATACAATATATTGAACCAGGAGCATTTGAGATGACCTCAAGTATACAAGCAATACGTTTAGATGGAAATGAAATAAACGATATTAGTGGTTTATTCAGTAATATGCCCAGCTTATTGTGGCTAAATATATCCGATAATAAATTGGAACATTTCGATTTTGCACAAATTCCAAATAGTTTACAATGGTTAGATTTACATAAGAATGAATTAAGTGAATTATCGAATCGATATATGCTTGATGGTCATTTACGTTTACAAACATTAGATGCTAGTTTTAATCATCTTACACGTGTAACACCAACAAGCATTCCAAACAGTATCGAATTACTATTTCTAAATGACAATTTAATATCAATCGTTGAACCACATTCCTTTTTGAATAAAGTAAATTTGACTAGAGTAGATTTGTATGCAAATCAAATAACAACATTAGATATAAAAGCACTCAGACTATTACCAGTATCTGAACGTAGATTATTGCCAGAATTTTATATTGGTGGTAATCCATTTATATGTGATTGTAATATTGATTGGCTACAGAAAATTAATCAAATAACAACACGACAATATCCAAAAATAATGGATTTAGAGACCATATACTGTAAGCTATTGAATAATCGTGAACGTGCATATATTCAATTAATTGATGCTGAACCGAAAAATTTTTTATGCACTTATAAAACGCATTGTTTTGCATTATGTCATTGCTGTGAATTCGATGCATGTGACTGTGAAATGACATGTCCAAATAATTGTACTTGCTTTCATGATCAAAGTTGGTCAGCAAATGTTGTTGAATGCAGTATGGCTGGATACGAAGAAATGCCAACAAACATTCCAATGGACACAACTGAAGTATATATAGATGGAAATGTTCTTGGTGAATTATCAGGGCATAGCTTTATTGGACGGAAAAATTTAATTGTACTTTACGCCAACAGTTCAAACATTCAAACAATTTATAATACAACTTTCAGTGGACTTAGACGACTAATGATATTACATTTGGAAGATAATAAAATTTATCGTTTATACGGTAATGAATTTGGTAGTTTGGAGAATTTACGCGAATTATATTTGCAAAATAATAAAATTTCATATATTGCGAATGGTACATTCTCTCGGATGCGTAAATTAGAAGTATTACGGTTAGATGGTAATAAATTAGTGTCATTCGAAATATGGCAATTAGTACTGAATCCGTATCTGGTTGAAATTGGATTAGCAGATAACATGTGGTCATGTGAATGCAGTTATCTAAGTAAATTTCGTAATTATTTACAGACAAGTTCACAGAAAATAATTGATGCTAATCGAGTGGCTTGTGTTTATAATAATTTGACCAGTATTCTGAAAGAAAAAAACGGGACCAAATGCACATTAAGAGATGGTATTTCAACATATGTTCGAACTAGTGAAATTGAAGATTTATTACCATTACTTTTGGCATCGACATGTGCATTTATTGGCTTTTTTGGACTCATACTTGGTGTATTCTGTTACAGACATGAATTACAAATGTGGGCGCATAGTAATTGCATACTTAGCTTATGCTATAAGTCATCAACATTTGTTAATAGCTACGATAAAGATAGATTCTATGATGCATATATAACATATAGTTTACAGGATGAACATTTTGTTAATCAAATATTGGCGAATACACTTGAAAATAATATTGGATATAGACTTTGTCTGCATTACAGAGACTTCAACGTGAACTCATACATCACAGATACGATTATTGAAGCAGTTGAAAGTTCTAAACAGGCTGTGTTAGTATTATCTAAAAATTTTTTGTATAATGAATGGACGCGTTTCGAATTCAAGAGCGCTGTTCATGAGCTCTTGAAAAGACGTAAAAAGCTAGTGTTCATACTGTATGGAGATTTACCACAACGAGATATCGATGCTGACATGAGACATTACCTAAAGACAAATACGTGTATAGAATGGGATGACAAAAAATTTTGGCAGAAACTTCGAATAGCTCTTCCACATATTAGAAAAAATCATTGTTTGACAAAGCGATCAGCTGTGAATATTTATGCAACAGCTCACGATTTTAATAATGGACCGCCACCTCCGCCACCACCAGATTGTGCGAAACGTTTCGATTGCAGTAACTATGCAACAATTAAAGATTGTGGCAGAAATTTTAATGGTAGTCGATTCGATGCAGTAATTCCAACAACAAATTCAGCAACATTATCATCAGGACCATTACCAGTGCTACCATCATACAAATACAATCCATCTTCCGGTATGACAATAGCAGATAATGAAAATTCATCTGTACATCTTCAAAAGAATGATTTGAATAGCATTCATAGCAGTAATACAATCGATAGAAAACATCAGCATCATCATTATCATCATCATGAATACGCTGTACCATCGACTTGCTTGATTGGTTCGAATACAGCCGCAGCAGCAGCAGTAACAACAAATTACAGTATGCAACCTGGTAATGGTAACGGTGGTGCTGGTGGTGTTGGAGTATCCGGTGATAATAATTGTGAATGCTGTCAAAATAATAGTCGATATAGTACATCAATGCCATTACATAATACTATTTGCCGAGGTGGTAGTTCAAACGAATTTAATCAATCTTTAACAAATTCAATATCAGGATGTACACAGGATGATTGTAATGATGATGATGATGTAGGTAGCGGAGCAGATGGTGTTGGTGGTAGCGGCGGCGATGTTGGTGGTGGTAATGGTGATACAATTGGCAATAATGGTAGTGGTAATTGTCGAAATGATGGAAATATAAATGGTACAGGTAATATAGATTTGAATTTTTCAAATGTAAATAATTTATGCCAAAATAATGGTAGCAGTAATAATTTTTATAATAATTATTCTAAAACGAATAACTGTAATTGCAATTGTAATTGTTGTTCCAATAATATTCATAATATGGATGGATATCATATAAATTGTAATAATCATTGTAATCATTGTGTATCGAGTCCATCCTTAAATGAAATCAATAGTCTAGAGAAACGTATTCAACAAAATTTATGGGCGTAACAATTTATAATATTTTATTTTATTTTGTAAAAATGCAAAAAAAGAAAAAATTTCAATTTAAAAACAAAGAAAGAAAATTATAATTAATTAATTTAATAAAGATTTGTTTCATATATGTAGCGACGATAGCAACAACAACAAAAATGTATAAGAAATGAACGAAATTAAAGAAAAATGAACTGATAAAAATATGGTTAATGATAAGTTTTGTTATTTAATTATATAAATAAATTTAAATCTTAAAATAAAAATTATATAAATGTAGGCATATATAAAATAGATATTAAATATATTATAAGAAAAATTATTATTACTAAAAGAATATAATTAAAATAAAATTAAACAAAATTAAAAATGAATAACTATAAAAAATTAATTAAATTAAAAATCATTACATATAGTAAACAAGAACAATAAAAATGAATAAAAATCTATCTATATAAATTATTATAAACATAAAAATATGAAGAAGTAAAAAATTTTATCTATATAAAATATGTTGATTATTTCCATCGTCCTACAGGAATTTAAATTAATTTCAAATTTGCCTTTTGAACTGATATTGTTGAAAAAATAAAAAATTGTAACATACCTACAAATACCGATAATGATACTACGTTTGGAAAGAATAATTAAAGCTGCAAGACTAAAATTTATATAATGACAATATTTATCCCTTTTCATTTTAGTTTCATATTATGTTAAATACACATCAAACAGATAATCTGAAATTCTGTTGTAGTATAAAATTTAATATTCCATTCCATGTCATCAAACGTTTTTTTAATGTGACATTGAAAATTTTTAAAAAGTTCACCATTTCAACATTTTCTAATCTATTTTCAGAAATTGAAGTCAGTACAGGCAAGATAGGCATGCTTTTCTATATTCTTTCACATTGCGTTTGTATAAATCTGTCTCGTGTGTGGGGTGATCAGATCTCAATTTCAATCAAGACAGAGATATATTATTCAGAATTTCCTACAAAATATTATATGTGAAGTTATCAGAAACTCATCGGGTAACTTTTCCCATAAGCACAATACTGACTTCGATTTCTGAAAATAGTATAGTTTCATATTCATAGTGCTCGAACACACCCAGAATTTGTGTACACAAATTGTGCACATATACGACACAGTTTATTCAAAATAATTTCTAAATAATTTTCTAAATTAATTTTTATATCTAATGTATTTCATACAAGTAATTTGATCATATTACGCATCATAGACATTGGCAATCATCAAAATATAAGGATGTTGTGTTGAACCTTAAATATGTAATTATGTTTTTAATATTATTTACATTCATTACATGGTATTCGTTATTTCATTTGAAAAATATTTTTACATATACGAGTATATTTCATTTTAAATATTTGTCGGCTTTTTCATTTATTAAAAATTGAACCTTACATAAATGACATCAAAAACGGATTTGATATTATAAAAATTTAATTCAATTTTACTTGCATTGAATGGAATTTATAAAAAATGCGGTTACATTTTTGTTTTATATATTATGAAAATTCAGAAAAAAAAAAAATAATAAAATAAAATAAAATAGCAATTTTTGTAACTAAATAAAATATAAAATAATAATATTAATGAAATGAAATAAATAAATGGCGAATTGTGTTTTGTATTTTAAACCACAAAATACCAGACAAATTATTCAAACTGATATTGATGTAAATTCAAATTAAAATTAAAATAAAAACATTCAAATATATATTTTTGTGTATGCATATATTGGAGTCTATGTACTATATGTATGGTTGAGTATTTTATATATTTTATTTATTTTGTCTACAATCAGTTTAAAAAAGTTTTTGATTTTTTTGTTTTATCACATACGTATAGTTTGATATTTATTTCGACACAAAAAAAAAAAAAAAACAGAATCCATGAAAATTCATTTAAATTAAATTATATACATATACGAGTATACTATATGCGAGTAGAGTAGAGGGCGTGTAACTGAATTAAAATGGTGATTTATATCACAAACATGAACAGAAAATGACCGTATATGTAATTGCTTAAACTTTTGGTAGACTGTAATTTTTCAGAATTCATTTTCATTATTGACTTTAATTTCGTTTGCTAGGCAATCATATATTTTTAATTTTGATGTCCTTTTTTAGAAAAAAATTAAAGCAAATACTATAAATACAAGAACATGAATGTAAAAAATAAAAATATTTAAAAGAGATTAAACCTACAGGATTAAGTGTAGAATTATTTTATAAATACAAATACCGTTTCTATGTGTAACACCTAAATCCTTTTTTCACATTTTTGGTTTTTGTTTTTGTTGAGTTGTAGTTGGTTTAATAATGAAAAGAATAAATTAATCTGTATTACACAAATGTACACAATAAATTAAAATATTTAATCGCGTCCTCTGTGAGAAAAATAGAATTGAAAAAAAAAATATAGAAAAAGGAAATACCTCAGTTTTAACACTTCACAACTGTAAATTTGAAAAAACAAATTAAGAAAAAATGTTGTGAATGTTTGTATAAATAACAGAGAAGAGAAGAGTAAATTCATTTCACATAAAACTGAAATCGTAAAAAATTAATTTAAATTCCATTCGTCCTTTTTGTTTTTTTAGCTGTGAATTAAAAAATTAAAACGATTTAAATAAATTAAGTTTGTTAATTATTTGATTAAAAGATAACATTATTAAAATTTTATTTTCAATTATGATTAATAATGACGATAAAATTTTTACATTTTCTAATATCCATGTCCTGTATCTTGTATTGGTAAAATTGTTTAATAAATTGTTTAATTTTTGTGTTATAATTATTTTACTTTTAATTGTTCCTATGTACATATTAAATTCAACAAAATATTTTTACATCCTTCACTTAAATAGAAATTAAAATTTATTAGAATTTATGCAATTTACTAAAGAAAATATTTTCTTCTAAATAATTTTTTATGTTCTTTACACTAAAATATAACGAATTTATACTATTTTATATTTTTAATATATTTTCTCCTATAAATAATATTGTTGTGATTAATTTTTTATATAAAAATGTGGTATTTAAACACACCACTGTAAAAATTTGTTGTATTATATACTAAGTATTAAGAATATTTTTAATTTTTCTACTTTTAAGTACTAAATACACTGTCACATTTATGTAATACATAAGAACACAATAATGTAAATCAATATGCATATTTCCTAAATTTAAATTCATATTATAATAAGTTTATAAAAATTTTAAGTTACTATACATATTCTTAAAGCAAATGCAAATAAAATAAAGGTGAAATAATTTGTTAATATCAAATTCAATTAAAATTTTTAAATTCATCAAATTCTTTGTATGTGTATGAAACATTTGAAGAAAAAAAAGTATATAAGTAACCTTGCTCAAAGTTACATTCACAATCTAGCCCAGATTACGTTCGATTACGAGATTAGACGGTATTCACAATTCAGCGTAGACTACCGTCTGTTATTCTTATTATATAGGTATTAAGGCATGTTAGTATTGGCATGTATTGTTGAAAAAGCTTTCAATAAAAATTTCCCTATCATCAGCTTCAGATTAGAAATACAACCTAATCTCTATTTTACTCTAGATTAATCTGGGCTGGATGGAAAATTGATAGCGATAGGTAGAACTTTTTGAAGAAAGTGAGACAAATCTAATGTGTAAGTGGAACGTAATCTGGGCTAGATTGTAAATGTACCTTAACTCAAGTAAACGCAAAAAATGTAAATAATGTAAAATAATAAACATAGTATTTCTGATGAAATAAATTCAAAATAATAAATGAAAATAAAAGTCTAAAATTTAAAATGAAAAATACAAAAATTACTATGCATTCAGCACACATATAAAAAATGTAATATACCAAATTGTTTTATGTTCATTATCTAATACATAGCCAATATAGCTAAACAGATATTAAAATTAAAATGAATAATAAACTGAAAACGGAATAAAACTATAATTCTAAAAAATTATAAATAAATTAATAGATACTTATAAAATGTATAACAAATTTAAATATTAAATAAATAGTAAAATAATGATGGTATTCACTTGATGTAGTAAAAGGTATGTAAACCGAGTAAATCGTGTAAATACGCGATACTAGGTTTACTATATGTTTATACATGTCTTTTACTATATTAAGTGAATACCCTCAATAATTCTGAAATAATTCTAAACAAAAAAAAAATGTTGATACATATTAGTAAAGTACATTTGAAAATTTGAAATTAAAATAAAATTATTTTTTTCGTAAACTACATATTGTTTTTGAAAAATATCACTTGTAACATACACCTATACAATAAAATGTAAATATATATATATATGTATACTTGATGATGATTATTATTACACATATTGTAAGTTTGTACGTAAATACTATATCGCATATTTATACAGTCACATTGATTTGTATATACTACAACTAAAAGAGTATGAAAGCCTATTAAAATGTATGTAATTATAAAGCGTTAAAAAAAGAAAATTTTAAATGAAATAAAATAAAAAATTTAATGTCCTGTAAAAATTAATAAATTTCACCTGGTAAAATATGAACAAATTTATAAATTGAATAAAAATACTGAAAAGTTATATATACATACATTGATTCTGTTAACATTTGGGTGTCAAATACATGAGTAAAATTTTAGAAACTACCATAAGTAATGTATGTATCTATATGTTTTTCATCATAGAAAAAAAAAAAGGACATTAAAGAAGTTATATATAGAAAATGAAAATTTTTGATTTGTAAATTAATTCCTTATGATAATTTTGTTCCTGATATTCATTTTACTTTATGTGTATCCTGTACCGTTATGTTTTTATTACGATTAGAAAGTAAAAAAAAAAGAAACTATGAAATCCAAAAAAAATGTAAAAAAAAAACATAAGATCAAACATTATTGCCTATAGAATAGTTATTAAAATTCCAAAATACAATAAAAAATATGTATAATACAGAAACAAGAATAAAAATTTAAAAAGAAAATAAAACAAAAAAAAAAGTATAATTACTTATATAAAAATGACTACAAAAAAAAACAATTTAATAAAAAATTAAAATTGCATTTTAATTACTATATACAATTATATATGTAATAGTATGAACTTTGTACACTCAAAAATATAAATACATAAATACAGTACGTATGCAACCATACTATAAATACTTATACATAATATACAATACATTATGAGTAGTTAATAGATATGACAAAAAAAAAAAAAATAAAATAAAAGTAATTAAAAATGTAAAATGTAAAAAAATCATTTATTTTTATGTTAATTTATAATTATTATTATCAAGTTTAAATCACAATAAAAAAATAAATGCAACTAAAATATAAAATACAAAAATATAAATAAATAAAAGAGACAAAGAAAAGATACATAAACGCAAAATGGAATTTATAATAAAGAAAAACATAAAAATAATGGAAACAAAAAATAAATTACTATTAAAATATACTTTAAAAATAAAAATGAATAAAAATAAATTATTAATAAAGAAAACAAGAAAAAAAAAAAACAATTTAATTAATAAATGCAAAAAAAAAAATAAGACAAAATATATATAAAAAAAAGCGAACACATCTTTTTGTAAATAATAATATACGAGATATTAAAAAAAACAAAAAAATAAAAAACAATTTATTATTAACGAATTAAAATATTTTGTTTTATTTGTCATACGATAAATCGAAGGAAAAATATCAATTTACTCGTGTACTTCTCGTGATTACTTCACTGTAATTGAGACTTTTTTTATCCGCAGAATTTTATCGACCATCTAAGTAAATCGATCAGTTTCGATCGACTCTGTTATCAAAGTTGTGCTTGTAGTTCTGCAGTAAGCTTGCGTTTTCAAAATATTCGTAAGTTTGCAAACGTCAAAAATGTTCATTTACTCAATCTTATAGTCAACTTTCAGTCAAGACTTGCAAGGTTCATGATAATTTTTCTCATTTTCCACAAAGCTTTTCTGATTTTTTCTCAAGTTGATGAAGTAAATCGTACATCTAATGACTTTCAAAGTAGCCTTCTTTTAATAGAATCGATTAATTTTCAACAATCGATTATATACAGAACAGAATCGACAAAATTTTCCCAATTTCTTGATGATTGTTATAGGCCACTCTCACTATACATTTACTTTGTATAAAAAAGAAAAATCTGATTAGTTTAAGTAATCTCAATGTGTATAGGTAAGTACTTGCACTATTTTATTCTCTCTTAAATTCTCTGCTGGCTAAACTTTTGTTGTCTGTTGCCTATACAGTCATCCACATCATTATTATCAAATCGAATGAAAATCTTCAAATAAACAATTTTTATAGACCACTGTTTTTGTTACAATATAGCTGTCGTCAATGATCAGCAAATCAATAAAAATAATGATAATGCCGATGATACGATAATAATAATAAATCACGTCTTATCAAATCAAATTAAAAATGATCAAAATCATCACAAATTTTGTACAATATAATTAAGGTTAACTTTTATACCATTCAATGTACACAATTTACTATGAACCCATAAATACATAGAACGAATTGTTTGAAAATTAATTAAATTATTTTGAATCCTAATAGTATATACTCGTGTGAATCCCAAATTAATGTAATCAAATCAAAACAAATGAACATTTTCATTGATTGCATATACAATGAATATTACTTGTAACTATTTATTGCAAATTACATTTCTATTCAATTCAATTTTGTAAATCTACATTACATTATATTTTGAATATATGTACGTATGTATATAGTATGCTCTATTTCCTGTATGATTTCATTTAAGTAATTTAATCAAAATTTTTAATTAAAAATCACAAGCTAAAACATATGATTTTTGTTATTATGTAGTACGTGTATATGCATGCAAAATCTGAAAAAATATTATAAATGAAAAAGGAAAAAACTAAACCGTAATCTATGTCGAAATTTTGTGAATTCAGTTTAAAAAAAAAAAAGAAATGAAAACTGAATCAAGAAGCTTGAAATAATATCAGTAGGTAAACTATTACAAATTATTTATTTTTTTCAAATTAATGAAATTAAATTAACTATTTTCAATAAAGATTATTTTCAAAAGTATATTCTTTTCGTTATAATTTAAAAGGAATTTTATCTTTAAACTTATAATAATACTCATTCTGCATTCAAATAATCATTCATATGTATAGTGTATACGAGTATAAAAATAAATGTCTAAAATAACTAATTTTCAAAATTAAATTCTATATAATATGTAGATAGATTTATATATGTTTGCACATATGTATATGCATGCATGCTAAAAATAAAATAAATCTACAAATAAAAGTATAGATATAGAAGTATATTTGTATATATGTACAAATACTTTTAAATCTAGAATCTAGAATCTAGAACATCTATCTATTTATTTTCATTTTATTTATTTTTAAAAACTTTTTCAATTATGGTAGCATTTTCATTAAGAGTTACAATAGTTATTACATTTTTGTACATTTGAAAAACGAAATCAAATAACACCAAATTCCCTTTTTTTTTTTTGATTCAAAATAAAATGAAAGTTTTAATCAGATGATAAAAATGAGGATACGAGGATACCATATACATATACATAACATACGAATATACTCGTACCGTATACATACATCCGAGTTAAGCATCAGTTCAGTAGTTGAATGTGATTCTCATTTCCTCCTTACATATGTATATAGCTTTTGTTTGTTCAATCAAGCTTATGTTCTATATTACTTACATAATTGGTGTACGTATACATTCGTACATGCATATATGCACATACATACATATATTTGTGTATGTAAGCTATGAATATATACAATTAGATTTTTCGATTGTTTTGATTTGATATTGACTTTGTTTTGTTGAAATTTTCCAATGAATTTATGAATTTATTTTGTTCATAGTTACCATCAGAATCTACTTACTTACATATGTAATATTTTGATTACTGAAAACTGAGTATAGTATTTTATGGTTCTGATTTCTGATCAAATTAATACAGTCATATATATAATTAATTCTTAGTACTTTTGTATTTAGAGAACAACAAAAACATGATAGAATTTTGTAATGAAACGATTAAATAATTTAACAGAAAATTATCAGTACCTACTAATCATTCCAGCAATTAAAAATTTTTCCACAATTATTCTGACTACGATAAGGCATACTCAAAGTAAAATATCCGATATGTATACGTTTACAAATACAAATACAAATAAAAATTTTCGTTTCTGTATTATTCGGATTTGTTCTAACTCTTGGTAAAATTTGAACTTTGTAAGTGCTAGTTTGTCATGTTACTTGTCGTAAGTTTGAATTACTTCTCTTCATTTTCATTTATTAGCTTCATCAATACGCTTTTGAAAAATTTCATTTTCATTGATTTTCTCAAAAATTATTTTGCTCGTGTCATAACCATTTCGATATCATAACATAAAGTATGGTAAAATCAATTGAACAAAGTCAACAACTTTTGATTTATTCTTATTGTCCTTTCCTTATTTCCTTATAGATTTTTCATTTCATTTTTCAATACTTAACGAATAGAATTTTTATATTTGAACATATTTCAATTATTCAATATTTCTAGTTGATTTCAATTTTAAAATTTATTTCTCATCAATTTTTTTTCACACCTGATGTATAATTTTTCAAAAAAAATTTTTAATTTTTCCAATTTCATAACATTTTATCTCTAAAATAAAATCAAAAATCAAAAAAAAACGTGCATATAATAAAATTCAAAAAATTCAACATTTTATACAAAAATCAAAGTAAAAATACTCACAACTATATTATTTCTTTTCAGAAAAAATTTTCCGTAAAAATTTTTGTTATTGTAAAATGAAATTATTTGTTATTTTTCATCGCATATACGAGCTGTACATACTTATATCCTTATATCCTCGTGTATAGTAAATTTTCTTTGCATATTTCATTCTGTTTCGGACTTTTAAAAACTATAATAACTATGAACAAAGTAAAAAAAAAAGTGTTAAATATTTACGGTTCACTTCTTTATTCAAAAACGTTCACTTATTTTTCGTTTTTCAATATCCATTTTTATTCGTTTTTTCTTCTATTTCTATTCTTTTTTTATATTGCAAATTTGACCCCTACTCATTTTTATTACTGATTCTTTTCTTTTTGTGTTGAAATAAACTGATGATGTGTAGTTATTAGAGTTTGAGTTACACTTTAACAAAAAATTAAAAATAAGTTTCTTGGATTTTTTTTTTTTAAATAGAAAAAATAAAAACTTTTTCAATGAGAAACTAACAAACAAGAAGAAATATTTGTTAAAATTCTAAAATGAGAATAAAAAAAAACCATCAGTACAAATGTGCATACATTATTTACTACTACGTTTCCGCTATGTATGTATGTTTGGGCACTATAAACTCTAATATCATAAGATCATTCTTCAGAATCAATTTATATGACAACAAAAAATTATTTGTATAAAAATAAGAACAACGACAATAATAACAACAATAAAATATGTTTTCCCTAAAAACTCATAAACACAAAAATTTAAAAAAAAAAAGAGGAAGGAAGAAATAAGGACAAAAATTTTGTACAAACAATTTTATTTTTTTAATTTTTTTTTTTTTTTTGAATAATTTCACAGTCTTATTCTTTCTTGAAAATTCATAAAATTTCAAACCTTTATTAAAGTTATTCGTTCAACGGTTCAACTTTAATGAGTTGTTTTTTGTTTTCATACTTTCTCCATTCTATAATACAGAATGTGCTATATTTTACATATACACGAATATATGCATGCACATACATATCTAGAATTGCGACAGTAAAAAACATTCTTTTTATACATATATATATATTTTTTTTCAACACAGAAAAACTTAAATTCGAAGAAATAAAATGAATTCTGGAATTTCATTTTTTTTTTACTTTTCTTCTTTTGTTTTACACCTTTCAGACATTTTTTCACTTTGTTTTCAGTTTGTTTTTTTTTTTTTGTCATTTTTGTACGAGTACAAATTCTACTCGTACTTCCTTTGAAACTAAAAGTAGACAAAGAAAAATAAAAAATTGGGTAAAAAAATCTCAGTTGTGAAAACGAGAGACGCATTCCAAAAAATTTAATTTACACTGAAATAATAAAGAAAAAAAAATTATGTGTACAGTTTTTATTTCATTCTTATTTGATTTTATTTTTATTTTCATTCAAATTGTTTTTTTTTGTAATTTTTGTTTTCTAAATGAAAAGATTTCATTATAATTTTTGCGCATACCGAATATAAAATAATAAGTTATGAAGTTTTTCAAAAGAAATTTTTTTTTCGCATTTTTGTTCAAAAAATAATATGAATTTATTTTTGTATTAAATTAATTTATAGAATATGACGAGTAATATAATTTGTGAAATTATCTCTTTTATTTATTAGGTACATGTAGCTATACATGAGTCTTTTATAGCAATGGTATTTGTATTCTATTTATTTGTATTCATATTTTATGGATACGATACGACATACGAGTACCTACTACAAAATGGTACTTTATTACGTATAAAATTTATCTTTCAAAAATGTTCAAAGCACTCAATCTGTACTATGATTAAAGGATATCTGATGATTTAAATTGAATCACAAATTATAAATTTCATTTAATCCACTTTAAATATAATAAAATGTATTATAAGCTTTTAAACAAAAATTACTTATCTATTCGAATTGATAAATACAAACTACAGAGTATTAAGTAGATTAAAAATCAGTTGGGGTACTCATCAACTTTCATTAGCGAATGACTCTCTTTCTTTCGTTATCTTCGTAAAAGTAATAAACTTTGTATATGTCGAACTTAGGCCCTAGACAGATATCTAGTATAAACATGGTATCGATACCATGGTATTGGCTATACTATATGTCTGTCACCCTATACAAGCTTTATACCAGGAAAAAAAGCTGGTATAAACGTGGTATTGAAACCAGCATGATTTCTCTAGTATAAAGCTAGTATTCAAAAAATTCACTAAACGTAGCACCATTTTTTATTACTGTGGCAAAAAGAGAAATTAGTTTTTACAGTATTTGTGATTGAATTTTGTTTAATAACCACATTCTTCTGTGAAAATCACATCTCATATTTGTTTTTAAAGCCAAAAATATTAACTTTTTAGTTTTTCTTTTTAATTCTATTATTTTCTTTACACTTTGTTGAATTAGAATTTCAATATTCGCATTCATTTTTTTTACTATAATAATAATTATATTCACCCAAAAATCAAATTAAAATGCAAATATAAATTTTCTATACAACAGCACAACAAAAATTCACAAATGTCAAATGATACTAGGTTTATACTAGATTACATGTCAGTCTGTCACCATGCTAGTATTGTTCATACCATGGTATTCATACCATGGCATCGATACTAGATGTCTGTCAATGGTCTTAAACACGATATTTCCGAAACTATTTCCATTTGTAAATGTGAAAAAATGAAATATGATGTTGTAAACGAAGCTACTATAAAGTAATGTGCTTACACATTCAGTTTCCAATTCGAATGTGCTGTCATTTAGTTTCTTTGTTGTTAAAGTTATATTGACTTCGTTTCTTCTAGACATCAGTTATAAATACGAAAATTTCGATTTACGACCAATCATCGTATACAAAAATTCATGAATACCCTTAATAAAGTGTTTTTGTATATCATAAATGTATGATTATGTGTGTGAAAAATAAATAAATTATATACGAAATCATACTCAAAAACTTTCAATAATTATTATTTATTATTTATATGAAATAAACTGAACATTGAACTTTCAAACTTGTTAAGTCCTTTCTATTTTTTTTTTTTTTTTGTTCAAAGATTATTACTTATATTTTATTCATGATACCATAGACTAATATAGATTGGAAATGCTTATGGCAGAAATCGTGTTCATAACTATTAAGTAAACATCAAAATAGCTTTTGAGAGATTTTGAAAAAGCTATAAAATCAGAATAAGGAAAATAAATGAGAGAACTTTTGTAATCTTTTGAAATCTTGTATATCTTGAAGAAAAAACAAATTTAAAAATCAAAAATCTATGTAGCTATATTCTTATCGGAAATGATAAAAAATATCAAATAACAGGCAAATGTACAAAATCGTATATTTTAAGTCTACTGTCACATTATTCTGATTCTGAATCTGAAACGTAAAATTTCAGATTCAGAATTCACTTTTTGTTCATTCTGATTCTGAATCTGAAAACTCCTTTTCAATATTTTTCTTTAAATTTGTTATTGTTATAAAACACTTTACTTATCGAGTGAACATTAAACCATCGAACAATAACTACTATGAGTGGCGAGTACGTTGGTAAGACGCACTTTTCAATGGAGGGTGAAATAAAGTTAATCTTCTGTCTTCTGTCTTCTGTCTTCTATCTTACGATCTTCAAGTTGTATATAAACAAGTAATTTTATGTCAATTTATTGAGTGGTTTAGCTATGAATTCAGATTCAGATTTCAGGTACATGTGACATGTTACATTTACTGTCAGCATGTTTCATTTTCTATTCTGAAAATAATCAGATTACAAAACGGAAGTACGAACCGGAATTTTTTTAGAAGATGAATTTTTCAGAGCCATGTAACAAGTCACATTTACTACAATGCATTTGAAAGTGATTCTGAATTTTTCAGATTCAGAATCAGACTCATGTGACAGTAGGCTAAAGGAAATTTAAATTTTCAACAAATTTATGTTATGACTGGCAATGAATATAATAATATATATTATCACATACAAATATCCTTATCTGTGATATTATATATACAATTAAAACTGGTTTTGAAAGTATCTAACACATATGTGCATGCATACTATCAAAGAATATATATCTACTAGTTACGTTAGTTATATATTCTTTGATACTATGCAATCTGTATTGTTGGCTACATGAATATAAATATTCTATATTCATGATTCAAGTAAGACCATGTATGACGGTATAACATAAGTATAACCAGTATAACATAACCGTATAACACAGTACTACTGCCAGCTATTGCAATGAACATGTATTGTGTATTGTTTTTTAAATAAATATGCATGTATTTTCATTGCCAGCTATTGAAATCACAGTATATCTATATTCATACAGTAATGACACTGAGCACGCGTTAGCAAAAATTTCTCATGACCTTTGTCCCGTTATTCATTCGGCCTTAACGGTTTTGCTAAAAGTCGATAGCAATTAAGAGCCTTTGTATACGAAAAAGAGACAAAAAAAATGGAACTGCAACACCAACTGTTTTAAAAAATATAACATTATTACAGTGTATACCTACTCATTAAAAAAAGTACAAATTTTGTTATTTAAAATTTTTTATCTAAAATAAACAAAATTAATTGTAAATGCATTACACTTAAAATTTTGTGTTTGATATCAAATGTTTTTACATTTTTGTTAAATTTCTTAATTATAAATTAAATTCTTACTCTAATATATAGCTTAACAAAATAAACTTTTTCTTGTCTTCAAAATTCTCAGAAATTATATGAATCACCTTATATCTTGATATAATGACGCGTCAGGTAGTCAAAAAAAAAGTTCCAGATCGCCTTTAAAAATGCATTGTGAAAAAATGATTGTATTGCTCACATGTATATATTGTTTTGTATCTTTTCTTCATTACGGCGGTTTATAAGGAAATATGGATTTGACATAAGTACATTAATTCTGTACTGTTTTTGTAAATTGAATTTTGATTTTTTTTATTATTTTAAAATAAGTAATTATGTGTGTTAGTAAATTTAAAAAAAAAAAGAGTGTCACATCTTATTGCTTTGTTGATCAGTGATAAATATTCTATATTGATTCCAGTACTACTGCCAGCTATTGCAATGAACATGTATTGTGTATTGTTTTTTAAATAAATATGCATGTATTTTCATTGCCAGCTATTGAAATCTACAATATATGTAATATATATGGAAATTCGTGAGCGAAAAATTATCTCTCCTCTCAGTAAAAGCTCCTGCCAGCCATTCTTCAAGTTTCTGCCAGCTATGATCGATTTCAAAAGTGTATTAAAAATTTATACGGTCATTTCCTATCTATAGATTAGTCTATGATGATACGTTATATTATCATATATATTATATTGGGTACACTATATGATGGTATTAATAGTTTGATGATTAATTAAATTTACCTATATATACATAAACAAAATGAAAACTTTATCAATTCAGTTAAGGATTACTCTTAAGGATAATCAAATATTAAAATATATCATCATATTATATTATAATTGTAATTAATTGCAAATATTTTCAAATATTTGTTATTTAATGAACAGTAAAATATGTACAATGCACTTCTCATATCTCATACATTATCTCATCTAATATGGAGTATTACATTATACCAAACTCTAGTAAGTATACAATGTTGAGAAATCTTATTGTATAAACAAATCATTTATGTCGATGCAATAGTATAATTATAATAACAAATTATGTGTGCATACATATCCTTGTGTGTTCTATACCTACATTTATGTGCATAAATATGTATATGTTTTTATGTGTAGAGGAAATGTTGAAGTGGATTTTTTGTTTATGATAACAGTCGTTTGCAAGGCAAGAAGATTTCTCTTGAGTTCAATGCAATGAAAGTAAAAATGTTGCTGGCAAGTAAATTATGTAGGTGGTTGGTATACAATTTTATGTACAAATTTTATTGAAAAAAAAAAAAAAAAATAAATAAATTTAACTGCTAATAAAATGAAGGGTTGTTTTGTTCCAGATTTATATACATATAAAACACATCAATATAAATAGCTGCGTACATTATATTCAAAGGTATATTCTCTCTGTATTAATCCATTCAATATTTATTTGTATTTTAGTACTCGTTACACTTAAAAATTTTATCGGCCGAATTTATTGTTTTTATATATGTAATATCTCTATCTATACAATGAAATTTTCATTGTGAATCCATAAATAATTCTCTCTATTTTATTATCACAACAAAACTAATTTAATTTTTCCTTTTATTACATCGTCTATAATTTTTGTGGAATATTTTTTTTTCATTCATTTTTTTTTCTTTGTTTGTTTTTATTTTTATATAGTGCTATACATATATGTTTTTGTCTCCCTTTATAATCCTTTCAAGACTAAAATTCGTGATTTGAATAAAATTCATTTAATTCCGAACGTAATAAATATTTCTTCTTTTTTATTTCATTGAAAATTATACACAGAGACACTTTATCACACTCATAAATTTACATGTACACAAGTTTACGTATATAAGTACATATATATGCGTAAGTTTTTATTGACATAATTTACGTAGATACATAATAAATACACGAACATATTTTTTATATTTATGTACATACATTATATATTTTTGAAATTAAATTATCAGTCATCAAAATATGAGCTGAATTTATAATGCATGCATACACAAATTACATTATCTACTGGTTTTTATAATATTCTTTGTTTTTATATATTATAATTTTGTAAAAGGAAATATTTTTTTTTTACATTATAACTGTTACCAAGTAAATTTATCATTTGCCATTTTACATTATTAATAATTTTGATTGTGATTTAATTTAACAATATATAAACATAGATACTATATGTAAAATGTAACAAGATGATAAATATTATAATTCATTTTCAATAAGGATAAATGAAAATAAAATTATTTTTTTATTGTCTTAATAATTATCGTGAAGGTATTCAAATTGTCTTGAATCATCATCGTATTTTGTATTTTTGAATTTTAAACATTTACAAATAAAATAAAAGACGAATTTTGACAAAATTATTAGAAAAATATTTTTGGATAATTTCAATTTAAAGAAAATTAAGTATTATTGCATCCACAAAAATGTTCTATTCGGCTTTTGGAAAAATTATTTGTATTTTAATTTCCAAATTTAAAATAGAATATTGATATGTACTGTGAATCTAGAACGTTGGGGTTATGGACAACTGATCGAAGATTTTCTTAAGTCTAAATGTGGGGTAATAAAGAGAAAATTGTTATTTTCCTTTTACAGAATTGAAAATATTGACTTCTTGAGATTTGAATATGCATGTCAATTAATTTCATGTAATGTAAAAGTCATCCATAGATTGTGAAAAGATCCAAATACTTTCGATTATTTTGCTTGGAATCATTCGAAATTCAAAGTCTGTGTGGATAATTTGTTTGCAACAATTTCACATCATTAACAAGCAACATTTTCAAAAATTTCGTTATTTTTACATTTCTTAACACAAACTTAAAGCTGCAGTTGCAGTGTGGTAAAAAATTTTTTAAATGAATAAATTGCTCATACTTTTCTAAACATGACAACTTTCATCAATCTCACTTTAATCATTTAAGCTACTGAAGATATATATATATACATATATGCATTGATACACATACAACCTCATCAAACTAATACTAATATGAATGGGTAAATTACTGCGTACATAAATTTTCTTATAAAAATTGAAAAATATTTCTTTATGAAAATATATTACTTAATTTCATGAAAATCGATAAACTATTAACGTGCCATTATACTTTTTATATAAATTTGTGTTATAGTATATAAGTGTTCTAATGCATACATATGTATATGATTATGTGTACATTTAATACAATAGATTTTTTTGTTTTTTCTTTTCGATAAATTCTACAAGCAGTAAATGATTATTATTTCAGAAAAAAATTTTTTTTTTTTTTTGCTTTCATTTCTTAAGTTATTATTAACTATTATTATAATGTATAAGGGAATGCACGAGTATAATAAGTATATGTATTATATTTTTTGAACAAGGACAAATATTTAAATTATTATACTAAATTGTGAAATTTATATATATATAGATATACATTCATATATTTTTCATTCATTCATTCATTCATTTTTCCTTTATTCTACATTTTATAATATTTGCATGCCCTAGAAACATTTTATTATTTTTGTCTTCTTCTTTATTTTATATTTTCCTTCATTATTATATTTTTTTGGTCCACATAATATAAAAATTGAAAAACACGAAAATTATTTTTCTTTCTTTCCTTTATTTTATACTTATATATACCTATATATATTTTTTTTTGTTTTTTTTTTTAAATGAATGTTGAAATAATAAAGCAGCAGCAAAATGAAAAAAAAAAAGAGAAAAAATAAAACGTCATTAAAGTGCAAACGAAAATTAAACCATATCTCTCTCTCTCAAAAAAAAAAAAGAAAAAAATTAAAAATATAAATTATTTTATGGACTTTTTTTTTTATCTTTTATGCTTTGTCTCTTGGTTTTTTGAAATTTTTCAATTTTTCAATTTTTTTTTTTTCGTTCTTTGCATTCATTTAATTTTTGATTTTTATCCATTTCTTTTTCTGTGCTTTTTTATTTATATTATGTATATTTTTGCATAGAATATCCATAAAGAAGGATAGATGTACCTAGGTATGTACATAAATATGCATACCACCGTATTCAGAGGTACAGATATATTTCAATGTTGAACAGAAAATCATGAAAATGATGATGATTTCATACTATACATACTACCATACATCCAGATATTATCGATTTAATGTAGATAATTGCTTGTTTTTTTTTTCTTTCTTTTACTTTCTGACAATACACTTTAATTTTCAATTTTTTCGTAGTACATGCGACCATCTGTTTCACAAACACAGACAACTATACAAATACCTACAATGCTATATACAATATAACATATAACTATATGATAATATATATAATATATGTACTTTTGAATTAATGATATCCAAAATACAGAAGTATGCATATAAACATATATTATCGTATGTATGTATGTACTAAAATGAAAAAAGTTTATATCGAAAAATGATGAAAAAATTTAACAAAATTAAAAATACACGGACACACACACATAGACACATTACAATTTCAATAAATAAAATATAAAATGAAATTGTAAAAACATGAAAATAACTATATTATACATATGTATATAGTCAGAAACTCAATAATGTATTGGTACTTTTTTTTATTGTAAGTATGTATGTACATACCTAAAATTTTATTTCTATAATTTTTGCTCTCCTTATCCTTTATTCTATTGTAAATAGATGGATGAATGAGAAAAATACTTTAAACGTGTATCATTCATTTATCCTACATACATACATATAAACATTATATTTATGCACACAAATTATGTATTTGATTAAATGACTTTTTGGATACATATACATATATTAATAGATGTGTGTAAATGAATTCATATGCAATATGTTATATGTACGACTTGCATATACAAACGCAGTGAAGACACAAGATTATTATTGCTTCATATGCATTGATGTTATTATATGAGCGAAGATAATAAGTATTAATTTTATATATATATGTGTGTGTGTGTGTATTTTTATACAGTTTCAACTTTATAATAAAAACATTAAATTCCTGAAGGCAATAAATTGTTCTTTCGTATACAGCTTCAAGCAATTCATATATGAGTACATATGTACATAGTATAGTAACACTCGTTGTATCGTTTGGATTCATTTTTGTTTTATTTTTACTATCTATACTTCATACAAGGATACTCCAATATATATGTAATATTATACACAGTAAGTGTGTGTATATCGCACATAATATACACATGCATTCATACATATAAATGTGTGATCATTTTTTTTTGTTTGTTTTTTGCTATATAATCTTGCATGCATATAACTAATAATAACACACACTAACCTAACGGAACATATATATGAGGAACACTACTCGTATATTCACACACTATGTAGTACATACTATATATATTCTAATATGTTACATACATCAGTTATACACGTACATATGTATATAGTGTCGAATGACCTCACTTTTCCATGTTATCCTTTTTCTATTTCATATTTTTCACTTATATATTTTCTTTAAATTTATTTTATTTTCTTCATATTTTTTTCCTTTTTCCCAGTTTTACTTCTCGACTATTTTACTTACCTAATAATATATATAAAATAATAAAGTGTGTACTTAGAAGTAAAAAAAAAAAAAAAGAAATTGTACAAAAATATAATAATAGAGTACATATCGTGTACTACATTTAACTTGGAATTTCTCATGTATATACTATATATAAGATACAATCGTATGTATGCATGTGTGAATATACTTATACATGTTATGAAATATATAATAAAGACAGCATAAATATACACACACAAATCCAAAAAAAAAAAAAAAACGAAATGAAAATGTACGGATACATACATGCAAAGCCAAACATAATGTATAAATGGAGTATGGATGTAATGTAGAAAATCCTAAAAGAAAAACAAAAAAACTATGTATGAAGAATAAATGAGAAACAACGAATGAGCAAGAATGAATATAATGTATGTATGTAGAATAGAATAAAAATGAATGAATGAATGAGGTAAAAGAAAATGAAATGAAATGAAATGAATGAATATATGAATGTACATAATATGAATAAATTGTACAAAAATGATATTATTATATGAGTACTATATGTATGTATGTATGAAATAAAAATGAAAATAATAAACGCTTCTGGCCGCATATTCAAGTCAGGTCTTTTATGAATATATTGTCCTAATTATCTTAATTTATCACTGCCATTGTATTACATATTTTTTTTTTATTTTTTTTTTATTTTTAACACATTTATGTATGTATGTATGAAATTTTATGTGCAATTGTTCATAGTTTCTATTGTATTTGTGTACAAAAATGTTTAAATGCACACATTCGTATATGTACATGGTAATATGAAATCCGTAAAATGCTATATACATATTTTGTAAAATATATGTATTTCTTCATAAATACATATACTGTATGCGAGGAACACAGGGTGCTTAACTGTATTTTTATTTTTTCTTATCAGTGATACAAATCAATGATATGTATAAGCTCTAAATTCATATCAGTATAAATAGTTCTATACTACAGTATTCTTATAATTTGTAACCACGTGATTGTTTGTAATATTAATGACTTCTGAAATGTATATGATATCCCATGATGTGATAAATTATTTCATTATGTATTATTATTCTCCATTTTTGTAAACAAAAAAAAAAAAAACAATAAAAATGAAAGGAAAAAACATTTGATAATATCGTATCCATGTAAGATTCCTTATTTTCTACAAAAAAGAAAAAAATATATATATATAAATAATTAGAATGAAAAACATTCACACATTATCATTGAAATCTAGAATCATTTTAGTGACAAGTTTTCCAACCCATAATACCGCCCTATTTATACTATATAGTACAAACAGTACATATTATCGTATAGTTAATAAATATTTTTCAATTATACGAGTATACAATACAAATTCTAACAGAAATTTTCATTATTATCTCACATTTATGTACATCGCATCGTATCTTATGTACGAGTATTTATGTGTAATTCTGTCATATCATAATTTTTCATTTACTTAGTTTCGTTTTAAATTATTTTTCTTCTTATTCGTATTTACATTTTGTATTTGTTTTGATTTTAATTTCATTTTCTTTGGTAGGTACATCTTTCTTATATTTTTTCATGAAATTTTAATAAAATGGTGTATGTATGAAATGTCATCAGCATCAATACAGCATATATATACATACAATACACTATATGGAGATGTTATGGTTGGTTATATTATGTAATTTTAACTAAACTGAATAAAAACAACAAAGAAAATTCAAAAAAAATTTTTTTTATTTTATTTTAAATTTTTGAATATCTTAAAATCTAACATAAAATATATACCTACATGTTGTACGTATGTATATAATGTACAACAATTCATATTCATATTTTTATTTATAATCATTCTTATCATGTATGCCAGGATCATTCAAAATTTTACCACATTATACTTACATACACGTTCTAAATTACTCTCTGTTTTTGTTCTAAATATACTAATACATAAGGATATGATATAACTCGTATTTCATTTATGAATATATTCATTTTCATATATGAATACAAACGTGTATTCATTAAATACCTACCCCACATACATACGAGTGAGTATATTATAAAAAAACTGAATACACATTAGGTGTACACAAGAACACGTTATGTATAAACATTTATAAAAATATTAAAAGGTATAAGGGCGTAAAGGGGTTAAGTATTATGTACTTTACTCCGTCGAATGTGAACCAAAAACAAAAAACAAAAAAAAAAAATTGCGAAAAACTAAACAAATACACTACATGTGTATACATACGTATGTATATATGTATGTACAACATAAAGAAGATAAAATGACATTATAAGTAATTGGTTATGATGATGATGAGAATGATGATATGATATGATCATAATATGATGCTCTGATGATGAATGATAAAGCTAAAGCTTGTAGGTGTATTTTTAAGGATATTTTGTGATTATGAACATAATATCTGTACGAAAATGAAAACATAGGCAAACGTTTACATATTACACACATACATACACATATGTATAACACCATGTGTTTGAGTGTGTGTGTGTGTATGCAGTAGCTGTAAATGAAATGACATAAAAATATCTAATCAATATGATTCACGTTGAAACAAGTAAATTTAAAGGTTTCAATTTTTTTTTTCATTTTTTACTATTATCCTTTTCATTTGTGTGATTTCACATTTTAAATTAAATATGACTACTGACAGTATGCTATATACGCATATAAAGAGTATAGTTATGCTGTTTGTAAAATATTTTACTTGTATACGCGATTTGTTACATGCATGATTTTGTTCGCAAAAATTTTTATAATCCTTCAACAATGGCATATGCACATTACACACGTATTGTATATGTATACATGTAAATTGTGTATTTTTGTATGATGTTTGGCTTGTGTGTTAATTTATTTTATCGTATTTTCTCATATCTATATTATATAAAAAAGCAATGGTCGAATATATATATGCCTTCAAGGCTTCAAGTATTTGTACACTAAAAAAAATATATATATACGAGAAGTTGATAAGTTTTCACACATACAGTTTTTTTTTTTAGACAAAATTACCAAACCAAATATATACATACGAGTATACACTACAATATAAAAACAAAAATTCTGATGTTCTGGTGTTGTTTTATAAATGAATGAATATTGCACATGAATCTGCTTCTTCTTCTTCTTTGAAGGATATGGAAAATTGTAAAATATATTTGCACACAAATTATGCTTGAACATTTTGTTTGCGTTCATGTCCATGTACATATATGTACGTACAAGTATATACGAGTATTTTGTTTATCACTGTGTATTAATTTTTTTTTTTTTTTGAATCGTCTCATCAAGTGTACCAGAAAATATTTCTAAAATTCTATCTTTGTATATCTCATCAGTTGTATAAATATCATTTTTGTAACGTACAATCATGTACACAATTTACTTATGTACACTGTATGTGTATGTATATGTATGAATATAGAGAAAATATACAAATCAAAAAAGCGTTCAAACACATATTTCATATACGAGTACACAATACAAAAAGAATGTATGCTCGTACGTAACGTATATACATAAATACTTACATATTATATACAGTATGTATTTTCGATTCAAAGGAATCGAATTTTCTTTCTCAAAAGGAATTTTAACGTGCTTTAATCAAGTGAATTGAGCAACATGAACAAAAAATAAAAAATAAAAAAAATAAAATAACGTTTACATAGAACGTATAAGAACTTACATAAATATGTATAGTAGGTACGTCTGTTTATATAGATACTTTATGCTATTTTATTCTTATCTATATGAACATTTGTGTATTTTGTGTACATACCTATACAATAAATAAAATATTCTTACGAATATGTACGTACGTACATGTAATTCATGAACAAATATATGTATACGTATAGGTATATGTAAATTCATTTACATACATATATGTGAGTATAAAATTTATATACAGATTCGATTCGATTCAAAGGATTCATGATTAATTGATTGAACTTTAAAAGCATTTTGCCTTGCATAAAAATAGATATTTCGATATATCGTAAATACATATTATGTATTTATGTATGTATGTATGTATGTATCTATGTATAAGTATATTAACACATTAGAAATGCACACAACAAACACACACTTAATATATGTATGTTTTTATGCTATCATATAATTTCCTAAAGAACGAACATATATGTATAAAATTTTTATCAATCGTATAGAAATTTCATAATAACAACTTTCATATGTGTGTGTTGGTCTATGACAACGAATTTGAACAAAACAAAACAAAAAAAAAATAAATAAAAGTTTTAAAACAGAAATTTTCAAATAAAACACAAGAAGAATAGAACAGAGTTTTACAAGAAACAAAGAAAAGAAAAAGTTAAAAAATGTAAGAGAAAAACATAAATTCAAATTTAAATTTTAATTATCAATCTATATAAGCCATGCGAAAATTTCATATGAAACGATATTGTATGGATGATACGAGTATATACAAAATTCAAATCATCCTTTGATCGAAATTTTCGGTCATATTAATTTTGTTTATAAATTTGAATCTAAATCCTGTTGTCAGTGGTAAATATAAGAGCTCACTTATAAATGTTTAGGTGTGTATTTATTAATGTGTATATGCGTATTTCAATTTCAAATACATTATATTATATATTTGTATAGGTATGTATGTATATATGTACATAAAAGTTGAATTACAAAATATTCTTTGAAATCATCATGATCTTGATACACACACAAATTTCTATTCTTCAATAAATTCATCAATATATTAGATTTCAAATGTACACACGTTACAAGAATGCATGTATATGCATGTAGGTAGACGCACATCAAATTCACATAATGTATGTATGTATATGTGTTTTACTTGATTTTGTAAAAGAATTTTAAATGAAATGAAAATCCTTAAATTATTCAAAATTTTCTGTAGAAATTTTTGAATTTTCCAGAATTTTCATTCAAAATCGATAGTAATTATATTTAGAATTCAAGTATAATTTCGATGTTAAATGAAATTTTTGAATATACATACATATGTGTGTAGTAATTTTTATCTCAATATTTTGAATATTTATATATAGATGCACATAAATACAGAAACAAATCTATGTGCAGATAAATTTGAATTGATGTACATTTTTGAATGAAATAATTCTTTTTTTTTTTTTTTCTTTACATTGACGTGATTTAATTTAAGTACTTATACAGATTAAACTATAATATTCATGTAGGACAAAAACTAAATAAGATCTAAAATTTATGTTACCTACAAAGAGACCATAATATGTTACATATAAACAAAGATACTATACACCATATAGTGACTTTAGTTTAAACTTATATGAACAGCATTCATTCCTACATATATCCATATAGTGAAAAATAATGAGAAGTACTCGTATAACATTTTCAAAAAATTTGATGCTGTTTTTCTTAATAAATCTATATCTATAGGTATATGAAGAGATTAAAATAAGATTTGTACCGATTAAAAATTGATTTTTAAGGATCAGTTTATTTATTTATTCATTTTTGACTAACAAACTTATACCCCTTATACATATTTATGTATTTGTTTGAAATTTATTTGCACATTATTTACTTGTATATCTACAAAAGTGTATATATACATATAATGAATGTTAGTAGAAAAATACATATATGCATGTATAATTCACATATTCCCTTTTCGGAGTTTTGAATACCGACTGAATTACATAATAAATTCACATTTAAACGTATACTTGTAGTACATACAATATCATTTTTGTTTTTTATGTACTATATAAAATTAAAATAACATTTGGTATGTTGTTACTTACTTTATATTTTTAAACATACTCGTATAAAATCAATAATTTAAAATCAGCAATTTATTATATTGAAAGCAATAATATTCTACACATAACATTAAAACGTAAGTATGTTGTGTATGTATATACATGATCGTACATATTAAAATTAATGTGAAATTCTGTTTTTACACTCGTATGAATTGCAATTATTTCAAAAAAAAAAAAAAAATAAAAATAAAACTAAAAATTTAACATTGCTCGTATAATGTAAGGAATTTATTTATTTTGAAAAAATTTAATAAGTGAATTTTTGAAAATCAAAAAAGAAAATAACTATAACGAAATGAAACGAAACGAAATGAACTTAAATGAATTGCTCGTATAAAATAAGTTTAACGATTTTAAATAGTAAATAATAACATAATAATCATTAATATTGATACAGTAAGTTAAAAAGATTAAGGCAGTAAGTTAAATGTTAGTTGGTTATTTTATATACATATGTACATAGCAAAGATACCCATCAATAACACACATATTTGTATTGGTAGCTCTATACAATCACAGTACAGGTACACTCCATGGTATAGATAGTAGATTAGATAAGGTATGATATGGAATGAAACTTGTACTATGGCAATAGTTAGCTGCCAATAACCTCATTTTTACTACTTATTATCTCTCATTCTTCCTGTTTCTTGTATACTTCTTGTAGTGTGTAGTGTAAAGTAAATATAAGAAGAAAATGAATTTTTCTCATGAATGAAAATACGAGTACATGGCATGTGGGTGAGGTACTATAGCGTGGATATATTGTACTATAGTTACCTGCTAATAACCTCATTTTGCTTCTACTTACTATCTGTTCTTGTTTCTCGTATATTTCTTATGGTGTGTAGTGAAGAGGAAGAATAAAGAAAAAAAAAAAGACGTACTCTTATAATGTGTACTGCATAGAGCAAGTACCTATAAGGAGAAAATATAAATGGGTGTGACACTATTGCGTATAACGTACTATATAGTTAAATGTCAATAACCTAATTACTGCTATTTATTGTCTCTTCCTGTTTCTCGTAAACAAGAATAAAGAGAAAATGAATTTTTCTCATGAATGAAAATACGAGTTCATTGCTTGGTGGATAAAGTAGATATGGTACGACGTCATTTTCTCTTCTATAAATTAACAGACATACCTTATCTACTTTATATGCCGTAATACAAACATACCATGCTTTATATTCTACGTAACTTATATAGTAAATATAAATAAAAGTAGTGAAAGGTATACCATATTATACATTTTTATACCCGATACCGTTGTTATTCTAATTTATAGGCATCCGTTTTATATATTTTTATAGAACTTAACTTTCATATGTGTTTGTGTATTTATAAAATCTAGGTAGTCGTATGTATATATGTACATATGTATACATGTATTGTAGTGTAGTATTTGGAAAATCTGGCAAAAGTTCTAAATATATAAATCTTCTTAATTCGGGACTGTTTTTCCTTTTTCATTCTTTTTTTTTTTTATTATTTTACTGGTAGGTACTTTTCGGTTGTATTACGGTTAAAGTGCTTTATTGTGGTTATGAGACGTGCTAAGAATTTTCAAGAACAAAAATATTCTTATACTTTATTTTTAATATTTTTTTTTCTTTTTTTTTTTTTTTTTACTTTTCCTTTTCATTTTTATATCGAGTGGTTTTTTCGTAAATATTATTATTATTATTATTATTATTAATATTATTTTGTGTTTATACATACACATACATCGTACATCAGTATATGTTCACGGTCTTACATACTCGTATATTTATTTTTCTTGAAGTGTATATTATACGATACCTATTATAGAATGGCTAGAATGTAGTAGAATATTGGCTAATTCTTTTATTAGTGTTTCTTTTTTGATTCGAACTTTCTTTTTCGATTCGAACTTTCTTTTTTGATTTGAACTTTATTTTTCCTTTATTTGTAAAATGGCTTTTTCTTAGATTTTCCTTCTTTATTATAAGATTTTTTCTACCAGAATTTATTTTTATTAAAATTTCATTATTGCATTATATAACTTTCGTATTATTACACAATATGAAATCATAAATACACTTATGAGTACTCGTATATATAAAATGAAAAAATAAGTATAGAAGTATGGGTATTCAAATTCATTTCACTGTTAATTTTCTTAAATTATAATTGAATTGAATTCTATTTGAACTTCATTTGATGAAAATTAAAAATGATATTTTATTCTTTGTATTTTTAAAAATTTGAAAATCCTTTCTGAATTTGTTAGCAATCAATATTGATTATGCAATTTCCGAGTTAGTTTTCTATACACTTGGAATTAAATTGGATGGTGTAAAAGAGAGTGATGTACACACAAAGTAAATAAAAACGATAATTTTTCATTTTATTCATAAAAAGTATCATATATAAAAATCTATAATTTACTTGATTTCAAAAGGATAATTTATGTTTTTGATAGTATAAGTATATCTATTTCACGAAATTGTCACTACTTTTGTGTGCACTTTATTTGTGGTAAAATGTGCCTGACAATTATAATGAATTTCATATGAATTTCCTATTTCATTGTTTGTTTACGAATGTAAAAAAAATACTCACATATTTTTATAATATATTTATTCTTTTACACAAAATTTTCTTCAAACTCATTCAAATAATGTAACATACACCATTAAAAACTTTTTATCCCACTTACACTTTGTAAATAAATTACACAAGAATATTTGCATGTAGTACACTTTTTATGTAAATAAATACAAATTCAATTTCTACATATGAATTACAATCATTTCATACACACCACATATAATACATGTCAAAGATATGTAAACATATTATTTCAATATGAATTTTCCTTTCGGTAGTAAAATACATAAATGTACTTATAACAACTAAAAACCGAACCGAATTTACATTAAATTTTCGTATTTACATTCGAATATCTCTATTCCATAGAATATCACTTGAATTACTTTTAACAACTTAAGTCTTAAGTATAGAGTGTAGCACACATACTGACAGAGAAATAGAGAGAGAGAGAGAGAGAGAGAGAGAGAATAATCAATTCCGTGAACAATTTTTGAATGAATTTTGAGTAAAAATAAAAAAAGTTTGAACTTTTTAACATTTCCTAAAGTACTCCTACTCATCTACTTATCTACCTATTCGTGTATTCGTGTATTGAAAATTAAAATTAAACTTCTTTTTCAATTTTTCTTTTACTCTGTTTTCCTTTCTTTTAATGATTTTTTTTTTTTTTTTTTTGAATAAATTTTGTGTAAAGATGAATCAAGAAAATACAAAAAAATGTAAAAACAAATAAAACAGTCAGAAAATTTAAATGAATCAAATGATTTTTTTTGTTTCAATTTTATACCATTTTAACACTTACACATACTAATAGAGTTATACAGTTTATATTTTTATTGTTTCTTCTTTATTTTTTTTTGGTAGTAGTACTGCATCAGAGTTCAAGCATTTAAGTAAACCTTACGATAATTAATTAAATTTGATGTATAAATATGTATTTTCATTTTTGTTTTTTATTGGTTTTTATGATTATCTTTTCATTGTATTATGTATTTTACTTCTTTTTTTTTTATTGTTTTCCTTTATAAAAATTTTTCATTTCAATTGACTTAACTTTCAGAATGAAAAATAATGAAAAAAAAAGGAAGAAATAATGTGTACGGTTATGTACGTATAAAAATGAACAAAAACATAGTGAAGAGAATGAAAAAAAAAAATACTTACATTTATCGCATTTTTGTTTATTTAAATTATTGCAAAGTGTTGAAATTATCACTTTATCATCAACATAATTTTTTATATATTTTTATTTTTTTTTTTGTGTTGCGTATAATTTTATACATTGTTGAGTATGAAAATTGTTTTATTTATATTTTTCATTTAATGTAATCTACGAGTACGTATGCCATATATATATATATTTTTTCCATAAATATACTCAGAGTATCTACAGACTATTCTATTATACAGTCGTATACAGTTTGTGTATACTACTTGTATATTTGAGTGGTATATGGTATAATATCTATGAATATCCTTCACTCCTACCTATAACATACAGTTTATTATCGTATCATTATAAATATATGTAGTATCTTCATTTCAATTCAAAAAGGATGATAAAAAAAAAAAAGCTTCAATAGTCTACGCATTTTATATACTTAAATATCAACAATTCAATTCAAATTCAAGTTAAATTGGATTATTTGTGTAAACAACAAATACACTTCATCATATTGCCAGTACATACATATAGTCTCTGTATCTATATAATAAATTAATCTGACTGTATGATGATGACGATGATATGATGATATGATGTTGTGTTGAGATGTTGTTGATGATGATGGTACCCTGATCTGATACTTTTTGAAACGTTTTAATATATAAATCAAATTCTAGACTAGACGACTAACTATAAATATACTTCCTCGTATGTGTACAGTTCATTTTTATCTATAGATGGTATATTCGACCCAAAGAACAAAGTGAGAAATAAAATAAAAAAATAAAATTCATTCATTTTGTATATACATATAATATGTAAATAAAATACATTCATAGATTTATGCATGCGTATATTACATACTTAGATACACACAATATGGATGGAAAATATGTAATTAACAATATTTGGATTTAAAATGAAAAGGTAGATATTTTTTTTTTCATGCAATACAAATTCATACATACTCACATATGTCTACTCCACACTATTTAGCAAAAAACATATTATATGTATTGATGTGTATGCAATACATCAAATGTATCAGTATCAGTATACAGTTAAATAAGTATCCTTCTGAAAACTCATCATCGTCATCATCATCATCGTCCCTTCTACACGATAGATAGTATGTACATTAGTATATTATTCGTTCTGTTAAAGTACAAATTACGGGCGAATAATCAAGCAGATTATAGTTTAAATAGAGTTTCCTTTTAATTTTAGTTCGACAGAGATGGAATCAAAAAAAAAAGGGAAAAAGCTAAAAAATTTATCAAAAAAATATATAATTGAAGAATGAATAAAAAAATATGTCCAAAAAAAAAAAAAAATGTTGCAAAAAAGAAAAAAAAATTTTTGAAACCAGTTTATCATCCCTTAAAATTGGATGGTAAACTAAATTTGCATCTTAATTCTTTTTAATATGGACCCCTTTATTCCTTATCATATGAATGAGATCAAAGGACCATTTTATGTGCGGGTCGGATCGGTTTCGGATATTATATATTTTATATGATATATACATAATGCATATATCTGTATTTTTCAATAGTACTTGAGGATATAATGATATTATGTGTATACTATATACATATGTGCACATAACATAAGTACAATGCGGTTTTAATTCGAATTTTCATTATTTTGATATACACCACATATGTATGTACATATATGTAGGTATGTTATTATCTAATATTTTAAGACTATAAAGATAAAATGTACATAAATGCGTAGATACATATAATCGTATTATGAATATATGGGTATTTATACAAATTCAGCACACATATATGTACATATATTTATCATCAATGTTTCAAATTATCATCCTGTAGAGTAAGACTCTAAATCCAATCTCTAGTACACAACTTATAAGATATTTTATTTTTGAATGAAAATATTTAATATAATATTTTGGTAAATAATACGAGTACATGTATACACATACGACATACATACAGTATATGATTTTATGTAAAAATGTTTACATACAATATTTTGATAATTTTGATATCTTAGATTTAATAATTTAAATGAATGTACAATTTCATACATATGAAATACTTGTATATTTATACCAAAAAGTAATAAACTAAACTGTAGCTCTATTTACTCTGTCAATTCTCAATTATCTATCATCAATAGATATGCACATACTCGTATACATATACAAAACATTAATTTATGAATTGTATACGTAAATTGTATAAAATTGTCATAAAGGATAATATTTATATGTACATATTTTGATTTTATTTACAGTAGAACTCTAGAAACTGAGAACCTAAAAGCATAGTTAATCTCGAAAGTGGCAGCGTTGGAAAGAGAACAACAAAATATATAGGGTATACGATCATTAGATTGTCAAAATTTGACGAAATAAAAAAATCGGATTTTATTGAAAACAGTGATAAGGCTGAAGTTTTTTAAGAATTTAATGGAAAATAAATTTTTAAAATTTCCAAATATTTCTCCAGCGTTTCTTATGGATTTTTTTTGTTTTCTTTCCAACGCTACAACTCCTGATTACCTAAGCTTTTCAGTTCCCGAACTTTAGCAAAATTTTCGAAAATTTAGAACGAATATCAAAATAATTACTTTCTACAAAAAAAAAAAATTGTCTATATCTCAGAAATTAGAGGGTTCCCTAATAAACCACTCTGTTGAAGTAATCGTTCCGATTCTGATGCTGTTGAAGTGAGGTATTTTTTACTTTTGCAAATTCGTAATAAATGAAATTTCGAAAGACAGAGCTATACATAAATAAATAGAGAAAATTGATGAAGTATAGAGAAATCTGTTTCGAGTTTTACTGTACATTTACTGTACTTCATCTTAATATCTGTTGGTCATATAACTCTTTTTATAAAGATACGTACATGTACGAGACATAATTTAGATTATTTTTCTTGATAAATTTATGTATTTGTCTTAAAATTTCTCATATTTTTTTATTTTACAAATGAAAATGAATAAAAGTTTATTAAAATTTTTTTATTACTTTTTTATATGTATACGTATATAAGAATATTATATTCGTGTAAGTATAGAATATAATCGAAAATATTCCTATTTTTAGATAAATATATTCCAATCATTCACTTTTTATATGTACTCTTATCGCAAATAGTTGTACAAAGAGCTGACATGCAATACTAATGACTTTTCAAATTCTACATACATAAGTACATTGTACATATAGTTATCTTATAGAAGAAATTCAAAGAAATTAACAGCAACTAATCACTAAAGTTCATACTGTCACCTATAATAGTACACATACAAAAATAATTTAAATTAAATAAAAATGTAGACGATAGTATAGAAATGTCAAATTTGTTATCAGTTTCGCTTGGGTTATTACGATAAATGATAATACGAAATGGTAATGATAAGAAATCCCATCTATATACTTAGAATCTAATAAAAAAAAAATTAAATTTGAAATTACATTCAGACGTAATCATGTACGCAATACACATAATTATGGATTATTATTAGGATTTTTGAAAACACAATAATTTTGTTTACATCACAACTAAGAAATGTTTTAAACCAAATAATAATCCATAAGCGCTTCAACAACATTCCAACATTCAATAAAAATTCCAGGACACACATGTATATAAGTAGCTATTATTATAGAATCTAAAATACTCTATTACGTTTGTGATTTTTATGTGAAAATTATTATGACAAAAATCATTATAATCAAAATGGATGAATTTAATACTTTTACATTTTGTACGTAAGAACGAGTATATATTGTCTTGATGCATATTACAAAAATGTCGTAATTTAATCAAAATGTACGCACATACATAAGTATACACATGCTCATTTCTACTCGTATGGAATGGTATCAATCTGAAATGTGTTAAGTATAAAGAAAAATATGAAAACAGGGAACAAATGTCATAATGTAATGAAATTAATTAAAATTAAATCATAGAAATGGTTTCATTATTTTTTTTTTGTTTTTGCTTATAATTTATCACAAATAGATATTTTTAATGTTGCACATTAGACAATAAGTATAGTAAAAAAAAATAAAAATTACACACCCATATATAAATATATATGGATTTAATGGGCATTTATATATTGTACATATCCATTTATTCATATGATTGTTTACTATGTGTACTCACTCATCGTATATTAGAGTAAATATTTTACAATTTCATTTATGTATATATATGTATGTATATGTTATTTTGAACATAAGAAACACAAAAACAAAAGGAAAAACAAACAAAAATACATACATATACTTACATATAAATGTATATATATTTTTGTAAATCCTCTTTATAAAATATGTCTTCTATCAATTCTCATCAACCTTAATTGGTTGATGACATCGTTACAATGGTCAAGAAATATTAATCTAATTGCTTTCGGTTATACTTTGTATAATAGAAATTAAGCTTTTATTTTTTATTTATTTTTGTTGTTTCTGTTTTTGTTGTTGTTAATTGTATATGTATACTGTAGTTTTTGTTTTTATAAATAATACAAATAAACACTATTATACTTAGATAAAATGGTGATATGTCTTTATATGAAATTTCATGTAATTTTATGATTTTTTTGAATAATTTTTTTTCATTTACTTATGGCTACATTTTCATTTTTACAATATAATATCTTTGTTGATTATATTATAGTAAGTATAGGATAGTAGATAGAAACAATAAATACATTTACGTGGTATGTAACTATAATATTAAATATATTTTTTTTTTGTATTTTTTTATTTTCTTCAGATATAAGTGTATTTATATAGAGGATTGTATTTTATATTGTATATAATGTATGTTGTATGTATAAGTACTTATCATCTCATCATTTTCTGATCCTATGATGACTAAGGTAAATTAACATACTGGTACAAACATACACTGGTACACGTATTATACTTACAAATGCACAATATGAAATTAAACATTTCATTTTATTTTACTTTATTTCATTTCATTCTATTTATTTATTTTTCTTGTAGGTATATTTATATTATTTGTGCTTTTGTTTTATCCTGTAACTATTATTATAGATAATAATATTTCCTACATTTGAAACAAAATTATTTTATACTAGATAAATGTATATATGTACATATGTATATGTATCTCCATATTTTCCATATACTAGATATTAGATTGATATTCATACATACATATTATGTAATATTCGTACGTATGGATGGTTCATGCATTCTTCTCATGCCCATACACAATCATTATTCGAATGGATACAGATACTCTAGAAATGTATGTAATATTGCGATATGCATATGATGTATCCACATATCAGAAGATATATTATCCACATAGACATACATAAATGTAAGTATATTAAATGAAAAAACATGAGTACATAATATATATACATAATATATAATTTATAATATGAAACCATGATGATATTTAGATATAAATGAATTATATTGTATTAAGGCTTCTTGTTCTTATTATATCTTATGTCTTAGACTTAGAAGAAATGTACTAATAAATGCGTTTACTATTTTATAAAATACACTCTTATATATATATATGTTATGTTATGTACTATATTTAGATGATAATATATCTCTTAGTCATGAACAATAATATTGTCGATTTTCATAAATCTGTATAACAACACAAAAATATATATAGATACCACACAACATAAACGTATACATATATATAAATATATCATCATATAAGTAAAAACTTTAGGTATACAAAAATAAGGTAGTAAAAATATAAATATAGATATGTAGAGGTATACAGTACCAGATCCAGATAATATATAGATCTTATAGGTAAGATATAATGTAATTTAATCATATTACTCCTTTGCATATAATATTGTATAAAATAGGCATATTTTCTATATGTATGATTTGGAAAAAGAAAGAAAAAAATATTATATCAATATCCTTGATATGTATATGTAAAGAAAAATAAATAAATATATTATATAATAATAATAATAAAAAATGAGGGCAAAATATAAATTTGAATGAGAAAAACCAAAAAAATATGTACATAATATGTATGATATATCTGAAAAATAACAAACATATGCATTGGTATTATGTACGTACGTATATATGTATGTGTACACTGTACAGATAATAATAATATGAACAACAAAAAAGATGGAGTACTTTAATATATCAAACTTGAAGTGTTTTTCTTATTTTTGATACCTTCTACCACTTCTACACATACCATATAGTATATGCATATATTGTATAAATTTTTATATAGCAAAATGTTTCTTTGCTATTCATACACTCACATATTATTATATACATATTCGAGTATCTATTATATAATGTATCCATATATTCACATTCTTATACACACACACACATACATACAAAAAACATATTTCACATAACATATTGTATAAAATATGAACATTTGTACTCGTATATAATCATGTACATAATATGTAGATATACCTAAAGGCAGTAGGTACATATAATATTTTCCACCAAAATGAACAATTTATGCAATATTGTAATATGTATTTTTATTTTTTTCACTGTTTTCTTATTGCTGTTATGCGATTTTTTTTTCTGATTTTGCTTAGAGTTTATTCGTTGTAAATGTTTACATTTTTAACCTCAAAACAGATTTTCACTTTTCAATTTATATGGTTATAAGATGTCTGCACTCGCTATAATACCATATTCATATAATATACATTGTTTGCTCTTTTTTTTTTTTTTTCATTTTCAATTTTTCATTTCATTTCGATTTTCTCTTAAAAAAATTTTTTTTTTTATTTTTTGTGGAAGGAATTTTCTATGTCCATTCGTATTCTATTCATATATCATGATGCTCTTGCATATGTACTATATTTATGTATGTACGTACAAACTATGTATACAAGCTACCAGCGCTACCAGTATATGAAAAGTTTGAAAACTTAATCAAAAAATAAAAAATTTGAAACAATGTTATAACAAAAAAAAAAAAAAAATAAAAAGAAAAAAAAAGATGAAAAAAATAAAATGAAATTTTTGTAAATAATATTGAAGTGTGCATATGTTTGTATAAATGAATGAAAGTAGTACAAATATTACATGTACATATATGAGAAAAAATTTAAAAATTTATGAAATAACATAGATAATATGTTAACGTCTGTATACGAATATGTGTGTGTGTGTATACGTGTTATAAATTATATAACTTTATAACTACATTATATACAACATAGTAATATAGTGAGAATGATTATTCATAGTAAAATATGTAAGCGTGTGTTCATGAAAATAATATCCATATTTTATTATTCATATACATCTATCTTTATATTGGAAATATTCTACATTATACAGTATACCGTAATGTATGTAATTCTTTCATATTTTTTTGTACGTTATTTTTGTGCTACTTCCATTTACATAAGTATTTGTAGTACGTAGTAGTAGTACCTATCTAGATCTCATGAATGGAAAATTAGATGAAAAATATTCTATAAACCTTCACATATGATATACCTATATCTACCTACTCGTATTTCAAGGGCTCCCAGAATCAAGTGTATGAGCTATATACTCATTTGCATTTAAGTTAATAGTATCCAGTTACCTTAAAAAATCATATTGTTTGGGGTGATATTTTTTTTTTATTTGTAATTTTTTCTATACTTCCACTTTCTTTGTTAATAAATGCACACAAAGAAAAAAAAAATTGAAATTTTTTATTCGTAGACACATATGTCATGTGAAAATAAACGGCAAATATAATATGGCATTTGAATAAGTACATTCACATAATATCCTTATAAATTGATATTTGTAGGTTTATACATATAGATGTGTAAATGCATAGACTCGTAAATGTATTCCAAAATTATTATGCAGGATATAGCAGTGTAAATATTCTTAACGTACATACAAAGATCGCATTTAATCCAATTAAATAGGTATATGAGCACATATAACAAAATTAGGCAAAATTATTTGCATTCATTTTTTATTTCGATATACCATGGTGCATAGAGTAAGGATAAGGACATACCTTCAGTTAATTTTTAAAAAAAAAATCTTATTCTCTTCATTATTACGGACTACACACATACACATTACGAAAAGTACCTATACGAGAATCAGGAATAGACAGTAAATAGTTGTAACGAGGTCATTGGCATTTAGGGATACAAGAAACAGAAAGAGGAAGACAGTGTAAATTAATATATTTTTCTTTATACTTGCTCTTCACTATACACTCTATAAGAAGTATACGAGAAACAGGAAGAGAGAAGAGACAGTACGATATAGTATATAGTATATAGTACGATATACACTGTAGTACCCCCCACGCCCCACATACCATGCACTCGTATTTTCATTCATAAGGAAAATTCATTTTCATTTTTCTTTTTTTTAAAAAATATATTATTTTCTAACAAATTTCTTAAAACAAACGGTAACATAAAGTAAATAATTGCAATTATTATTTTTGTGTGCGAAGTTGGTTACCCTATTTATTACTACAGTATATAATTATGGAAGATATAAAAATTTAAATTTCATAAATAATATATCCACATGTCAAATTATAGTACTCATCTAACACATCCTATAAGACTGTATGGATATTTAAAGGATAATAATACTCGCATACCTAATATTTAGTATGTAATTTTTAACACCGCAATCCATAAAATATTCTTTTAAATTTTTCAATTTCAAAATCAATTCATTCAACCAAATCCATTTCATAAATATCTACCATAAAAATTCATATTTATTCATTCTTCACAACCACAATCTTGAATGAATCATCTAAAAATTATTTTCTTGAATTTGAAATTAAATTGAATTTAAATTGAATTTGCGATTCAATGTCATTATACGATAGTAAACGACTTTTTATTTCTATTTGAAAAAGATAGATATTTTATTTTCATAATAAAATTAATGACATATTTAATTATTAAAATGATTAAATTGGTTAATAATCAAAGATGGAAAGAACGAGAAACCAAAAAATTTTGTACCACCCACCCGCATACATTAATATAAAACAAACACCAAAATTTATTTACGAATTACGAATTATTATACGCTAATACCATATGCCAATTTTTACGATATCAGTTTTTATTACTATTTTAAAGAAAAAAGTATACACAGACACAGACACACACTTAATACGAAAACAACATTAAATTTGATTATATTTTAAGTTAACAAATGATATTGCGTAAACATTTTAATGCAAATTTATGCGTAAGTCGTCGTTTTTTTTTTTCTTATTTACGACAATTAAATTGAATATATTTTTTTAATAGAAAATATATTATTGGTACATATCTACTATTTAATCTTTACAATTGAAAATTGAAGAATTGTACATTACAAGAAAAATACACAAATATAATATGAAGGGTAACTAATTCATTACTTATTCTGGATTTGTAGATTCTCAAATACTCAAGGGTTCAATGATTCATGCTCAATGTTTCCAAATGAAAATCTAGGTCACAACAATTATCAGTTTATTTTGTTTGCACGGATCTAGTTTCGATCTGTAATTCTTCTTTGTATTCGCCTACTATACAACACTGTAGTACATAATTCACACAAGGAAGGAAGAAGAGAAACCATACTATTACCTTTTCTTTTCACTTTTCTTTCTACATATCAAACACTCAAGAGTTAAACGACCATGTTTGTTTACAAATGAAAATATGGGTTACAATATATTTACTAGTTGTTTTTCTTGTATACATGGATCTTGTTTCAACTTAAAATTCTTCTTCGTATACACGCCCACTACAGTGTAGTACATAACATAAACAAGAAAAGGAGAAGACAAATTATTATTTGTGTATCTTTCTATTTTTCTTTCTACTTCTTTTTCAACATTCTTAAGTAGTAGTTTCTCTTCTTATTTTCTTTCGTATATTAGCTACTGCACTGTAGTAGGCGAGTATAGAGAAGAATTCAAAATTAAAACAAGATCCATATAAACAAGAAAAACTGATAATTGTTTTGACCTACATTTCCATTTGTAAACAAACATGGACATTGAACTCGCTTTAGTAATTGCGATGTACAAAAAGAAACCAAGAAGTAGAAAGATTCACGATTTGTATATTTTCATCTTTATTCGCAAAGTAATATGATTAAAATATAGCAGAGCATGACTGCATGAGTGGTTGTATACGCATATCGTTTTAGTTTTTAAGGCATTTAAAGCACACTTTTCAAGTTGTGAACCATACGTTTTTTTTTTTTCATTTGTTTCACAGAATAATTTTTTTACTGTGACTTTCATTCTTCCTTACACGAGCTTCTAAGATTTGGTGCAAGGTTTAATTAAACCATTTTAATCTGTAAAAGAAGCGAGTATGCTAATGGATTATCTTTTGCTTTTGAAATACATCAATTAGATACTTTCAATTTTTTTCACACGAAAATTTCCTTCTCCTTTTTTTTCCAATTCTTTTATATTTTCAATCAAACTTTCATTGAGATACAAAGAAAACCCATTTTTTTTCTTTCGCCTTCATTCATATTACACAAGTTGTCATCAATAACATCAAATAAAAATGTGCATCATGTTCGATAATATAACTCGCAGATAATAGAATATAGCATAAAAAATGACGTTATCTCTAATTGAATAAATCCTTACGCTTCATTTTCTCTTTCAATATTTCTCTTTTCTGTCGTTTTTTTTTTCGTCCTTTTATCAAATCTTTGAAACCATTATTATTCTATATTTTTTTTGCTTTTGTGTTAATTTTATTTTTCTTTCTTTTCGATCATATCAGATTATACTATATCTATTCAATTCCATGTAGAAAAGAAAGAAGAAGAAGAAGAAATTTGTTTTTATTTGTTCACACACATTTTTTCATAAAACAAAAAAAAAAATATTTTTATCATTTTTTTTTTTTATTATTTTTTAGTTACCATCGTTACTAATATCGCATTACTCATAAATCCTTATTCAAAGTGTAATGTAATGTGAAATTTAAATTTCATTATGCTTAGAAGAGATCTGTTCTTTTAATACGATTCTATACACTACTGTAATTTTATTCTCTTTCTTCTTCATAATATACTCGCATATACGATAGTAATAAAATAGAAAAAAAAAAATATTGATTACAGACAGTTTCAAAGAAACTTAAAAAAATGCGGAAAACAAAAAAAAAAAGAAAAATGTTGAGAATCAATTCGCGATTAAATTGCCTTTCTTTCGCCTTTGCAATTTACTATATTTTTCATTTTTAAATTGCAACTGTTCCAAATTGCAAAAATTTTACTTTACATTTTTTTTCTTTTTTAAAAAAAGTAAAAAACTATAACTCTTCATTCAATAGTAAATAATAAGTTTTACTATTTTACATTGTTATTTAGATATGCATACGTACATTGTTATTTTTTTTTATTTTTATATCATTTACTATAGTGTGTGTGATTAGTAATTGTAATTGTAAATCAATTGGGGCTGAGGGATTAGTAACGGTCTATTTGGCATTAGTTCATGTTCATGAAAATTTAAATTTTTTTTTTTTTTGTGGTTTTAAACATACACATTACTTGTATTACAGCATATAGTTATCTAAAACCTGCCGATTTGTGCATTGTATTCATGCATATATACATGTGCACATACAAATCTATGGTCTATGATGTATATTTTTATAATATGTACGTACATTCTTGCATTTTATAAAAGCTAAAAACTTCATCGTAACATCGATATATTGGGAGTAGATATACATATGATATACGAGTATTTTCTAAAATTATACGTCAACATGTGTGTGTATAGGAGGTAGGTAAATATTATGTAGAGTATAAAATATTAATACGGAATGAGTAGCTATACACCTAATATGTGTTAGGTATATTGTCTGTTCTGAATCTGATGTATTATGTACTCACCTAATGTGCAAACGATATACAGACTTTTGTGAATGAAATATTTAAAAAAAATGTTTTACAAAATAAGTATGTACGTATATAAATAATTAGGGGATTCATGTCATTTTTCAGTTTTCAAGTTTCGTAGTTCTGTTGAAATGAACGACCATTTTAAGTATTTTCGTAGTTTATTTTTCTCGTAGTTATTTTTATTTTTGCTTGTTTATTCATTTTCTAATATTTTAATTCCTATGCCCAATAGCCAACTAAGAACTTTCAAACATTAACTATAAGTACTACGAAACTGCGAAGCATTTTACCTTTGCAGTTTTTCAAAACTTTCGTAGTTTGTAAATGTATGGAAATGAACTTTGAAAACTGAAAAACTACGAAGATTACGAAGTTTACGACAAACTGAAACGTGAAATGAATTCCCTTAATATACGTATGTATGTACATAATAATATATTGATATTTTCATACTCATATACATACATCAAACCAACGATATACACTAGCATATATAGTATGTTAATATTTAATACTTGAAGGCATATACACGCATATAGTTTCAAATTTATCTGAACAAAATGAAATGCAATGGAATATATTAGCTGCATTCGATTTGGAGATTTCAAGTACTTGCGAGTAGGAAAGGTAAATGTCTGTGCCAAACCATCTACTCGCAGCTACCAGCTACTCATGAAAAATTTTTCAAGTAGATGGAAGTAGACGCAAGTACTTATAGTTACGAATAATTTTTGTGTTGTTCGTTTTAACAATTTATCCTAGACACATTTTAGTAATCGCAAGTACATACTTGAAATTGCCAAATCAAAAGCACCTATTATAAAGTAGTAAGGATTAAATTTACGTATAAACATCTAACGTATAAAATAATGAAAATGAAATGGATAAAATTGATCCCAATTCTCAGGACGAAGAATATTGAAAAATATTTTTTATGCTCTATTTATTGAATTTATATGAGTGTTGACGTGCTAAGAAAAAAAACTTTTTTTTTTAATTAATTATAAATTATTTTCATTTAACAGTTTTTGTTTTTTTTTTTTTCAAAAATTGATAAATTAATTAAGTGATGACGAACGAATTAAGAAGAGCGAATTCACATAAAAAAAAATAAAATGATAATTTCGATAGTGAATTCTAGTCAATTTTCTTCAATATAAAATGATGTCATATTTTTAAAATTGTTTATTCGGCAATAAACTGCATAATATATATAGTACATTCCAGTAATAGTACGATAATAAAATATACTTGAATGTATGGTATTTTGGAGAAAAAAAAAATGTTAACTGCACGCACAAAGCGATGCGTTTTTAATTGAAAAATTTCTTTATATAAGCTTTCAAACAGAATTTTCTCTCAAAATATCTCCAGTTAATTTTGTTTTTTCTTTGTTTTTCATTCATTTCGATCAAAGCAAAAACATAAATTTCATTCATTTTTTTTTTGTGTTTTTTTCTTCTATTTATACTATACTCGTGTGTATATCGTATACTCTATTATATGCTATATACGAATGAATACCATATTCCCCCCATACACATAAACTGCATTCACGATTCGAATACAAAATATTTTTAATTCATTTTTGTTTTGTTTTTTATCATTTCTTTCATGTAAATATAATTTTATTTATATCGTATGCCTTACATTTTTATTGTACAGATTTGGAAATGTGGTATTTTGCTTTTCATTTTTTCATTACAATATTGAATATTATATAAGACTATATGTGTCTACTATATGCAATATGCACGATTACTCATGATGTTGTGTTGTGTATTGTGTTGTTGGGAATTTATCATTCTACAATTTTATATACAACTTATACTATTGACACACTGCAGAGATAAACCATGGTCATCTGAAATGGTTTATCGATAACCTGGTATGGGTGACACATTTAAATTGAGGTGAACTAGTTTATATATTCATACGACACCACGAGATAAATTCAAACACTAATTCTTTTTCATCTAGTCAGCCCCATCATGTTAGCTGAAATTTGGTTTGACAGTTTGTATAAATATAATATATGTATATATATAAAAAAAAAAAACATAACACAAACGTCAAAGATAACTGAGTTCGAACTTGGTTAACAAGATAACTGAGTTCTAGAAACTCGACTAACTTAACCGATTTCTGAAAGTCGGTTATCGCAAAGATAAAACAGAAAACTGAGATAACCATGGTTTATCTCTGCAGTGTGTCAATAGTATAACTGAGTTCTAAAAACTCGACTAACTTAACCGATTTCTGAAAGTCGGTTATCGCAAAGATAAACCAGAAAACTGAGATAACCATGGTTTATCTCTGCAGTGTGTCAATAGTATTACAACACACATTTTTATATGCATATCTATGCATTATATTAATGTATACGTGTGCGGTATTTTAATGATGCCAAATATTCTCTTTCTCTCTCTGAAAATTTTTTATGTAAAATACCATCATTATAACATTTTGTTTTTATATACCTAAACCTACTATATATAGTTAATTTTCATTTTGGCCTTTTTTTTTGTTATAATTTAAATTATATTTTTATTATATTTTTAATATGTATATATTTTCATTATTTTGAAATTTTATTTTTTGTTTTTTGTTATCTTTGAAAATTATTTTCTTTTCATACTCCTTTTTTTGTTTTTTTTTCTTATTCAATTCATTTTATACTTTACATAAATATCCTTGTGTAGTGTAAATATTCATTTATTCATGTAACATTACTATACAAACTGTTTGTTTGTTATTCATAGAACTATAAAAAATATTTGTATTTACACACACTCACACACACAAAATGAATTTTTAAAAGAAAATGCGTATACATTTATATATCCATGTATTTGTATATGTGTTATTTTTATTATTTTTTTGTTGATATTTTTTTTTCTTTTTTGTTTTATTTCTTATAATAATTTCACTCTTGATAATTCTTTGACTATTAATATATTTTATTTTTGTCTTTTAGATTTTTCGGTCGTCATTTATTTTAAGTCCTCCTTAACTATTACATAATAAACATAAATTATTGAGCTTATTTACAAAAAAAATGAAAAAAAAAAATAAAATATTTTGGAAGCCAAAACAAGGCAAATATAAAAATAAAAATAACAAAAAAGAATAAAATAATAAAAAATAACACAAAAATTTCAAGGACATAAAGAAAGAATATATCTGGCTGTAATTTATGTTAGTTGACACTGACTTTAACGTATACATATGTATATGTACATCTGACGGGCGCCAAAAATTATTTTATCATTTTATATATGTACATACATACATATACATAATGTATACGATAGGTTTTATGAAAATAAACTATTATATGCAAATATATGGATGTACACAAGCATATACATAATGTATAGAAAGTTCATATATTTTGTACTAGCTAAACACATAAATACATATATTTATTTATTTATTTGTATACCAATGATATTACATATACAATACAGATAATGGTGTAAAATACGTCATAAAAATGTATGTTATATGAAAAAGGATAAATAAAAAAAAATAATTACTATATTAAATTTGACTATTCAATTTGAATATATTTTACGTATCCTTTTTACTATATGGGTTTGCGTAATATTAATTTGTGAACATTATAATGTACATATATGTATATGAATGAATGAATGAATTTATAAAACGTTTTTCGTATGTAATATCAATTTATTGTGGTTGGCACAAAGTTGATTATTATTATTATTTACATTACATTTTTACAGTGTCATTGTCGACTGTAAATGAAACCACTATATTTACACTATTTTACAAAACAATTGTCATAATTAATATTAAATTGGTTTTTTTCTTTTTTTAATATTCATCTGTATGATATGCTTTCACAATACATATGTACATCAGAACGTACATATAACATGCATTTGTATAAATGAATAAATGAAATTTTCTCGAATTTCTATATCTGTGAATTGACAGTGTATAGAACAAAATGTTATACCAAAACACTAAATTAAATGAATACAATACTGGTTTTATTTTTTTTCATTTTTATTTTTTTTTATTTTTATTTTTTGATTGAGTTTGATTGACGGGACAAAAAGGTTTTATAATATACTCGCGAAATTATGTAAAACCGTGCGACTATTATATATAGTATATACATAATTGATTACACACGCCACTTATGTATAATACCCTTATCTTCTCATAATGAAAAAATCAACAACAACAACAAAAAACAAGAAGAAAATTTACATGAAAATTAATATTTATTGTGAGTAAATCTAAAAAAATTATTTGCATTGTATGATCGTAAAGTTTTTAGAAAAAAAAAAAAAAAATTGTTTTTAATAAGATATATTTTCCTTTTATGTACGAGTAAACTGTATGAAAATTTAATCGATTTCAGTTTGAAAATTTTCCTTTTTCTTTTGTTTTGTCCTTTTATAGGTATAGTAAGTATTATTATGCACTCCTGTATATCCTTTAATATTTTTATATGAATTTGCTTTAAATGTAAATTTATTGAAGGTACATTATTGGGTATGCATACATACATATAAATTGAATTGGTGGTGTGATATGAAGTTGAATATAATACTCGTATATATAAAATTCATGCCTGTTGCTAATATTATAATCAGCAAAAAAAAAAAAAAAAAAAACTTTTAAATTAAAAAAGTATGTATATACTTGCCTCTTTGTGTGTGTGTGTGTGTATGTGTGTGTCAGTATTCGTACATACCATAAAAAAATTTAACACACACAAACACATATAAAGTAACCAAAATTGAAACATAATTTCATATAAACTCACATCCATATATAAAATCTGATTTAAAATTCATATCGTGTGTTACTAATTTATTTTTTATAGATTATTATGACCTCTCTGTAGACACACTATATACTATATGTATTTTTATATATATAATGTATAATCATGAGCCCTTATAAATGAATGAATATACTTCGAGATAAAAAACAAAAAAAAACAAAAAAAAACAAAACCTTAAAAAACTTCTTTTGATATTTTGATGTCGTCTGCATTCACGTCTTTAACTTCAATTTTCACTTTTGTTTTTTTGTTTTTTTTTTTTTTTTTTGGTTCCTCTCACTCTTCTACATTTTTCATCAGTCATCAGATTATCAGTTTTTTGTGGAAACATTTCACCGCATATCATACACCATCATCATTTCATTTTTGCTATTAAACACTATACGTGCATATACTAGTATGTACTAGTATGTATTACTTATCGATTTTCACAAATATACCGATATACTTATACGTACACCTATACGTAATGCAAATAAATAACGTCGACTACAAAGTTGGAAAAAAAAAATAAATAAATTTATAAAATCTCAAAAATGGTATTAAACTTTGTTTCAAAAAATGATCGCATAGATCGTAGCATGTCTAAATATGTATAACCGTATAACCAATTTTGGTGAAATGTTCAAAAAATCATGCTTTTTAAAATAAAAATTTAAAAAAAAAACGTATAAGTATATAAAAAACGTGTGAGGTTAACAAGATGAAAAATATGAAAAAAAAAATTTAGAAAAAGTAAAAATAAATAAGAAAAAAAAATTAAAATGAAATAGAAAAAAAAAAGGATGAAATAATGAAAATAGAAAAATTATTATAATATTGGTGAAGGATATAATATGAACACCTTATTCTTGTTAAACTTTTTACTTATTTTATGTGGAAAAAAAATATAAGAAAAGTTATATATAATTTTTTTTTTTGTTTTTTTTGTTTTTTTGGTTTTTTTATCAAACGTGAGTGCGCATAATAAGAGAAATGATGGTTAAATTAAACGTGCATATCCATCCATTCAGAAAGATCTATATATATATTCTTGTTGTTATATAATATTCTTCTTATACTATATACATTTTATATGTAAATAATAATATATACTAATATCTTACACTTCTTTTAGTCTTCTTTTATCATTCTTTATTTTTTATGTAAAGTTTTTTGTCTATATATATGTATATAGTTAGATAAGAGTGTGCATGTATTTATATTATTTTTAATGCTTGTTCATTCATTTCTTCATATAGATACTTTGTTATTAAAATATACTAAAAACAGCGTTACCGTTTTGATAAATTCTTATTTGTAAAATTAATAAATTTAACATTTTATTATTCAATTTACTAATAAAATTATTTATTGAACATTTTCAAAAAATTCAATCACAAAATTCCGTTCGGTACTATCATTACCTTTAGAAGAAAATTCTCTTAAATTTTTCACATGATCATACTTCGATTCATTTTTCATTTACACTTCGTATACTTATCATAGAGAAGTTTTAGAGTGAAGAAGAGTGCACATTTTTTCAAAAATAATGATGATGCGTTGCATTGACAATCAAATTGAAAAATGAAAAATGAAAACTGGAAAAATTTTTCTCATGAATCATATTTTTTTTTTTTTTTTCAAAAACAAATTGTCAAAGTGACAACACTGATAACATATCATTCCATTCATGATAATAAATATATCAAGATGCTTACTTTTATGTTCGGTATTCTAAAAATTTTTGATTGTTAAAATTATATTACTTTACTGTACAATCACTATAGTATCGCTACTAGTACATCGTTTTATCACCCTTATATCTCTCTATAAAATCCGCAGTAAAACAAAAAAGTAATAGAGGGGTGGGTGGCAAAGACTCAAGCTACTTTACTCCATATACAAAATAAATATGTTAATGCTTATACTGAAAACGGTAAAATAATTTTTCATCATGTGATATGCGCCATCATGTAAATGTAACGTATGTACATACAATTATAACAATAATATAATATGATAAAAAGTATCTTTAAGTAAATACATACCACCACCTACAAAATTTTACATACCGCTTTTACACTTCCTGCACACAAAGTGCTCATTCTATCAAAACATCTTATCCTGTGCTGTGCACAATAGAAAAGATAGTACTTGTATAAATAAATGTATAAAAATATATCTATATAGCTCTATAGTATTTTTGTATGTACATTTATGTATTATATAAAAAATTTTACGCCAGCATATTCTCAAGAGGGCTAAAAATTCAATTTGTTGCATTTCTGCGTTATTTTAGTCCCTATTTATGTTTGAATACTGAACCGTATCAGGATAATATTCAAGTATGTATTCGTATATACATTTTTATACTTTCACATACATATATTTTTATCTAACTAAATACTTTTTTTGTGTTTCTGTACATATATATGGTAACGGTCTATGTATGGTAGATATGAAGATTCTTTGATTTTAAATTCATGCTATACAACGTATAAACTTTTCTTTATCACTTATTTCTTCTTCAATACTTTTTTTTTCCACTTTTATTTTAGTTTTTTCTTTGTCAAAGTAATTTTCTTTTATTGGACTAACTGCAACATTTCTATATTCTTACATATTATGTGTGCATGTGCACGATAATGTGTGTGTACTGTACATACAAATCTACTAGACACTTAGTTTCCATGCGAGCAAATCTGGTTTAAGAGAAAAATAAAAATGAATGAAGAAAAAAAAAAAAAAACAACATTAAATAGAAAAGAAATTAAATAAAATGCCAGTTTTGATTGAACTTCTTGATCCCTAAGTATGCCATTATATAAAATGAAAATAAAAATACAAATATAATATAACACATACAAACACCAGGAGACACATTTGCATTTTCCTGTATACTATGCCTATATAAGTGATTTAAATTCAAGTTTTCGTGTATGGTTATTTAATTTTTAAATATTTGTATTTATTTACATAAATCCATAAAATAAAAGCACATTGAAAAGATATAAAAATATAAATTCTCATAGACATATGTACAATATAATAACATACCACAGATTTTCAAATTATAAATCCATACATACAGAGTAAAATTGCCTAAAAAAATGTGTAGGTATATGTGAGATGAGCATATATTGAAAATTATTACACATACAAATATTAATATTGAATTGAAATTTCTAAAAGAATATTCTAAATACCAAAATATTTCCTTTAATTTTGTATTTTCCTTTTTTATTTGTAATATTGTCTACAATACTATTAAATTAACATTAAGTCAAAAATTATATTTAAAGGGATTTTCCATGGAAACTTACTTATCTTATAACGGTACTTCCCGAAATATTTGATATCATATGGAATGGGTAAGAGATGAAATTATACTTTTAAATTTCTTTTACATTTACACACATTTCATTTTTAGACATAATGTACCCATGAGATTCTGATTTTTAGTAAGATGTAATATTTTTTAATAAACGTCAAAATCTGTAATTCATAATGCATTTAAGTATATTTTGCTATAAACAGAAAAAATATGTTTAGTTAATTTTAAATAATATAAAAATAATTTGAAATAAAAAGCTATGATTATGACTATGATCTTTATATTATATAAATATTTCATATAATACTGTATAGGAATGGAATGTAATTTTTAATAATAAATTTGCAATGAACAAAACAAAAAAAAAATCAATAAACTTTTCTCATACTTCTTATTGTGCTTCTTCTCCTTTTATTTATTTTAGTATTTTGTTGCACTGTAGTATATTAAATGTAAGGGGGTATATGTATATGTATTAAGACGAAATTAACTCAAGTTTCATAAAAGAGTACTTAAAGTAAATTGAGAGAAAAATAATAATAATTTGCTTTAAAATTAAAAGTATAAATTTCATTCAAACTTTTAAAAGATTTTTTCATATACATAATATATCTACTCGTACATATAAATAATAACATAAAATTAATTTGAGTACTTTCCGATACTTAAAAAACTTTTTTAACCGAATTATTATTATATATGAGTACTAGTATACATATACGTACATACATAATGTATGAAAAATGTATACAGATATTATAGTATAACAACCATAACCATGCATAACTATAGCATAACACAAAATATAGTATAAATTTTATATACTCTTGTTTATTATATGTACGTGTACAGGATATTTCATGAAAAATATTTGAAATTTTGAAAATCACAAAAAAAAAATTGAAAAAAAAAAAATAAGTATAAAGGATGGATTTTATATTTTCATTCATTTTTTTTTTATTTTTTTTCGTTTGTAATACTATTGACACACTGCAGAGATAAACCATGGTTATCTCAAATGGTTTATCGATAAATTGTTATGGGTGACACATTTAAATTGAGGTGAACTAGCTTATGTATTCATACGACACCTGTCGAGATAAATTCAAACACTAATTCTTTTTCATCTAGTCAGCCCCAGCATGTTAGCTGAAATTTGGTTTGACAGTTTGTTTAAATATAATATATATATAAATAAAAAATAACACAAACGTCAAAGATAACTGAGTTCGAACTTGGTTAACAAGATTACTTGGTTAACTTAACCGAGTTCTGAAAGTCGGTTATCGCAAAGATAAAACAGAAAACTGAGATAACCATGGTTTATCTCTGCAGTGTGTCAATAGTATAACTGAGTTCTAAAAACTCGACTAACTTAACCGATTTCTGAAAGTCGGTTATCGCAAAGATAAACCAGAAAACTGAGATAACCATGGTTTATATCTGCAGTGTGTCAATGGTATAATGAATAAATGAAACATGCTATATGTGTACGCGTATAGACGTATGTACGTTTGATAATATACTTATATTGTACGTTTACTCAAATCATTATAAAAGTTATGAGAAAAAATTCTTCAGAACTATTTTCAGATTTCATATTCATATTTTAGTAGTTTTCTTTTAATATATATATAGGTACTCGTAATTTTTTTTTCATAAATTCCACATTCTTCGTCGAAATTATTTTTAAAGTACATTTTTTTTTCATAATTTTGTTAATTCATTTTCATATACATACATATTTATCGAAACGAAATAAAAATATGAACAAAACACAAAAATATTTTTATGTGTATTTTATTAAATTTTATTTATTTTATGAATTAATATATGGACAAATGATTATTGATCTGTGAACGTAATAAATTTGTGTGCGAAAATGAATTTTATGCAAAAGGATATAAATAATTGTAATTCAGATGACATGGTATAATTAACCCGTTGTGCATTAATCAAAAGTCTGACAATAGTTTAAACTTATTTTTACTTTGAGAAACAATCACGAGTCCTATTACCAATAAATAGTATTTAATTTATCAATTTTGCTGTTATGAAATTTTCTTTTAAATAATCATTTCAGACTCAAAATTTAATTAGACAATTAAAACTACAAGGATTTAAAAAATCAAAAGTATGACTCATATTTTATAAAAAAAAAAAAAATTATATTCATTTTTAAATATATTCAAAGCTAATTTACAACCAATTTCAATTCCCCTATATATATTTTTACCAAAAAATTTTAATTATGTACACAAATGAAAACAAAAAGCATCAAAAACTTTTACATTATGTTCATTCATTCATTCATTCATAGAAAATTAAATCATTTCACATATATACAGTATCATTAGTATTTTTTTTTCATATAATTTTTATTCTATTTTCTCTATGAATACAATATAATACAATTCAGTACATTTTTTTAATATTTTTTTACATTATTCATAGAATTATTATTTTTTTTTTTAACATTTTTAGTTGTTTATATTTCTATACGAGTGTATAAAGTGTTTTTTTTTGTTTTGTTTTTGTTTTTCTATACATATTTACACATTCATACATACATATTTATTTTTTCACTTGTTTCTTTCATATATTATTGCTATACAACACATTGAAATCATTCAATTTTTCATAAAGTATACTGTCATTTTCAGGCTTTTTATCTCCAGCAGGCAGTCATCCTTGTTTGTAGAGTTGGTTGTTTGTTTATATTATTTTATTTTATTCTATTTTTTTTTTTTTGTATTTTGTTAATTTTTATACTACTATTCATACTTAGCTTTTAACGTTTTTACACATATTGTACATGAAAATTTACATATGTATGTACATACATTTATGTTTATAATGTTCAGTATGTATTATATGTAAATATTATTTGTATATAAAATATAAGTAACAATATATAAGTTTGTGAATAGCAGCTATTATCTAAACTATATGTATGTATTTGTAATACATAAATGCATAGAAGTAAACATGAAGGGATATTACATATACTACTGTGTCCAAAAAATAAGGTGACATTGTATTTAAACTGCGTTCGTCGAATGATTTCAAGAATTATTTTTTTTTTGTAGATTGGTAATACTGTCAGTGACATTTATGTCAAATTTACATGTCAAAATATTCATTAGTGTTTGAGATACGCATTGTTTTGTGAGCTGATAAAAGTTAGTTTTTCGTTTTTTGCGATGTCGAAATTTGTTGAGCAAAGAATTTGCATTAAATTTTGTTTGCGGAATCAATTTTCTGCTGCGGATACGTTGAGGATGGTGCAGAAAGCTTTTGGTGATGAAGCTATGTCTAAAAAAAATGTTTACAAGTGGTATAGTGAGTTCCAAGCCGGCCGTGAACGTGTCGAAGACGAAGAGCGTCCTGGGCGACCATCAACCTCAACCGACGAAACTCACGTCCAACAAATCAAAGATTTGGTGCTGGGAAACCGCCGTACAACGATTAGAGACCTTGCTGATGAGGTTGGCATATCGAAAGGCTCGGTCAATACCATTTTAAAGGATGTTTTGGGCCTCAAGCGCGTACAATCTCGACTGGTACCGAAAACATTGAATTTTTTGGAAAAGAGGCGTCGTGTTGAAGTGTGTGAAACGATGCTTTCTGACTATCAGAATAAGATGGAACGCATAATCACTGGAGACGAGACTTGGATCTATGCTTACGACCCCGAAACAAGCGATCAATCGAGCGAATATCGTGCCAAAGGGGAGCCGAAACCAAAAAAATCGCGCCAAAGTCGCTCAAAAATCAAGGTCATGTTGACTGTTTTCTTCGATTATCGTGGTGTTGTGCATTATGAATTCCTTCCGCCGGGCCAAACAGTCAATAAGGAATATTATTTGAATGTTATGCGTCGTTTGCGTAACGCTATTCGCCTAAAAAGGCCGGAATTGTGGAAAGACAATTCTTGGTTTTTACACCACGATAATGCACCATCCCATACTGCATTCGTAATTCGTGATCATTTCGCCAAAAACTCGACCCATATCGTTCCACAACCACCGTATTCACCTGATCTGGCGCCGTGTGACTTTTGGCTGTTCAGCAAGCTCAAAAGACCGCTCCGGGGACACCGTTTTGATACGATAGAGGAGATTCAAGCCGCAGCGAAGACGGAACTGAAGGCCATCCCGGAAAGTGACTACAATCAGTGTTTCGAAAATTGGAAAATCCGTTGGCATAAGTGCATTGCATCGGGAGGGGATTACTTTGAAGGGGATGAAATTGACTTGGAATAATAAATAAAGAATTTTCAAAATAAATACAATGTCACCTTATTTTTTGGACACAGTAGTATATGTATATATTATATATTTTATACATATAACAGCAACAAAATACAACATACATATATAATCATAAGAAAAACAAACAACAAAAATGTGTAACACATTCAAATAATACAAAAAATATATACATATGCATCTATCTATATGAATATATCTATGTAAACAAATATACATAAGTACATATATTATATTGTATGCCTCTATTATACACAGTATGTATATATAGTATATAGTATGTAATTATGTACATAAAAAGCAAAAAGCTTGTTAAGAATATACATAGCACTCATTGCAATTAAAGGAAGTGCTCATGCACTGCGGGAAAAATGACAGGATACTTCTTTGCATGGCATTTTAATTTTATTTGCCATTTTGCAGTCAAAGGGGAGGATTTTTCTTCTTTTTATATTTTGATTTTACATTTTACTTCTTTTGTTGTAGATATAGTAGTCAAGGATGTTACTGCTCTGTTATATATGTTATATGTACTTCTTGTTTTATGTTTGCTGTCAACAAACACGTTTTCAAGTCTTTTTCACTATATATACTCGTACGAAAACTTATTTTATACTTCTATACTCATATTAAACAAAGTATTTATTATTATATAACACGTATCTCTTTTGTATAATAGAATATAGTGAATAAGAGTACATTTTTATGTGTATATGTATATATTTGAAAATGAATATATTTTTTGTATAGTTTTTTTTTATACAAAAATGTTTAATTTATAATATAAAGGATATATACATATGTAATGAAGAAAATGCACTGTATATATGGATATTTGTACATTATATAATATTTGCTTACAAAAATGTGTACAAAAAATAATAGTAATAATAATAAATTAAATAAAAACAAAAAAGAATACAAACAGATTTGAAAATATACTATACTTTCTACCCTACTACTACTTACTACCCTACATGCACATTATGCAATTTTTGATTTTCCGTTTCTCTATATTGTATGCATGTACTTTTATATACTTAACTATAAAATATGTATGTATATACACTTCTTTTCTATGCTCTTATGTAAGTAAATATTAAGTATAAAATGTGTACAAATATATAGTATGTATAGTATAAATATTCTATTTGAATTGCTATCTCTAATATGAAGAAAATATATAAATATATTTATGTATGTACATTTGGAAATACATAAACTATATGGAAATACAAATAATATGTAAAATAACAATAAGAAAATGTTAGTTACTATACAGTATTATTTTATGAAAAAAAATAAAATATGTACAGTAAACTTTTGCATATCATTCCAATTTTATTTAATTTGTTACAATTAAACAACAATATAATGTAATATTTGTATGCATAATAACTATAAAATTTTATGTTAAAATTTGAAGTCTAATTCATAAATTTGTACATATGCTTTTGCATGTAATAGTTATAGAGGGTGTTTTATAATTAAAAAAAAAAGTATAATGGTATAATCCTAAAAGCCAATTACATATGACCAGCCATGTTTTTTTTTTTTTTTTCAAAAATAAAATTGTTGTGATATTTCTACTTTTAACAACTTTTATCCTTTTATCCAATTAAATACAATATACTCGTACAATACAAATACACTACTTTTAGACTTTAGTCTTTTTATAATCAGCGCCTGAATTGATAAAAATGATTAAATGATACCATACATCAAAAAAGTTTTATAGCTGGAGATTAAATTGACATTGTTTCACTTTCACAGTATTAATGGATGGCATTAAAATTTCTTGTATGTACATCAAAATTCGATAATCGATAATCGAAGTCGAATTCGAATTAAAATTTACGTAATGACAGTCATCATCGAACACAAAATTACGAACCATACACAGACAGAGAAATGAAGTGAGAAAGTTAGGTGAGAATTTGTAATTTAAGTAATTCACCATCAACTACAAATTTAGATTGTCAATATAGGATAAAACTTATTTCTATTGTCATTTCACATATCATTCATTCTGATAGTGTTTTATGCATTTTTATCATGTCATGAAAATGTACATAATGTAAGTATATTCAATTTGAAACATTTTTTAGAACACCGTATCTTTAGAATGAAATGTATATACATATACTCGTATGTACATGTGTATATACAAATGAAAATTATATAAAAGAAACAAATAAAACTAAAATTTTATACATGCTAACAAATAATACGATATAATTGTATATTTGCATATATGTACTACTCTATAACCTTTCTATATACATAACTATAACTATCTGCATAGAAACATAAATACATATACATATATGTTTTACATATTTGAGTACAAATGTATATACTACATTATATGTACATATAAATTTAAATTTGAATATAATGATGGTACTCTTACATCCTCTATTTCAGATCTCTATCAATTATTGTACAATTGTATGTACATACATATATGTATTCCGTTAAATATATAGTATACGGAAAAGAAAAACAATGAATTTATTGTTTCAAGTAAATATAATGTATTTACAAGTATGTATGTGTGCATATACATATCTATATAATTTACAATATTTACATACAATTGTAAATGAGTAAAACCCTTCGATTACATATTAAATAAACATAACATCCTATTGCGTTTAATAAATTATCCTATCCTATCCCATACATATGTACATATGTATGTATGTACATTCCTTGTACTTGTATATTGTAGTATACCGTATTGACAAATCTAAAAATTCATAGTCGCATTTGTATCAATTATATTTTAATACAAATAAATGTAATACCAAACAAACAATCATACATTTATACTCGTACTATAACTTACATACATATCCAGTCATTCAAAAAGTTCGCAGCCTAACGCATACGTGACATTTCTAGAAACAAAAATTTATTCGTATTGGCAACACCAGTCCTTCATATGAACGTACCACAAATTCCAGATCGATTTGTCAAATAGTTTAGTTTAAACAGTTGATTAAATTACAAGTGCCTGGCTTGTTTTCAGAAAATGGATAATTTAAAAAATCGTGCGGTGACTGAATATTTGTTTAAAAAAAGATTAAGTGGGAAAGAAATTTTTGATGATATGGTAAACGTATTAGGCGACAGTGCTCCTTCATATGCAACTGTAAAAAAATGGGTTGCTCTATTTAAACACGGTCGTACAGACATCAATGATGATCCGCGTTCAGGACGTCCAAAAGCAGCAACCACGCCAGAAATTATCGACAAGGTTCATGATTTGGTTTTGCAAGACCGCCGAATAACTGTGGTTGATTTAGCTGGGGCCACAGGCATCTCAACTGGATCAGTGCATAGTATCTTAACCAGTGAATTAGGTATGAGAAAGTTATTGAAAAGATGGGTGCCGCATTCGTTGAATTCTGACCAAAAACGCATTCGAGTGAAACTTTCTCAACAACATTTGGGTCATTTTCAAAAGGATAGAATTGATTTTGTGCGTCAATTTGTAACCATGGATGAGACCTGGATTTATTACTATGATTCTGAATTGCGACAACAAACAACGGAGTGAACCGAGCTCGACTGTTCGGCCCCAAAGCAGCCAAAGCTCTCAAAATCTTCAAAGAAGGTTATGGCATCAGTTTTTTCGGATGCAAAGGGGATTTTACTAATTGATTACCTTCAGACGAGTAAAACGATAACAGGAGAATATTATTGAAATCTTTTAGACCAATTAGATACAAAAATTTGGGAGAAGAGACCAGGATTACAAAAGAAAAAAATCATTTACCACCAAGACAATGCACCAGCACACAAAGGTGTCCTTGCAATGGCCAAATTGAAGGAACTTCACTACGAACTGTTGGAGCATCCACCATATTCACCAGATCTGGCTCCGTCTGACTTTCATTTATTTCCAAATCTCAAAAAATTCTTACGTGATAAGCATTTTTCATCAAATAAAGAAGTCATAACGGCTGTCGAAGAGTACCTTGGAGGTCTCGAGGAAAACCACTTCAGGCAAGGGATAAAACAAATTGGAAAATCGCTGGAAAAAAATTCATTAAGCATAGGGGGGAATATATTGAAGATTAATTGTATTTTGGCTCATAAATTCATACTGCTTCATTATAAGGTTGCGAACTTTTTGAATGACCTAGTATCTACAAATTTATGTACGTAATATAGATAAATTTATCGTATGTATGTATGATTAGTGATGTTTAATATATAAAATTATACATAATGTACATTATATAAATACAAAAGTATTGTAATATCAAACACACATTATATATTTTCCTATAAAAAGGACTATTATAACATAAACAATATAAAATGATGGTGGAATAAATAATGAAGGTTTTATTAAGTACACAAAGTTAATTATAAAATTATATGATGTTGCTGTTTTCTATTCAACTTTATACTTCGTATCCTGTATATTTACATAAATAAAATCTACATAAATGTATTAAATACTCAAATATACATATTATACATATGTACATATTATATTTAACGTACACATTTAAATCAAATTAAGTGAGTTATTGTGTATTTGAATTTGAAAATATACTAGTGCATTTTTTCATAACAATAGAAATAATTATATATGATGATACATAAATATTATTATGTGTACAATATTTGCTTAAAAAATAAATTTTATTACTCGAAAAATGATATTATATATATGTACTCGTTTATTAATGTACATATATTAACATATACATATATGATGTATGTACATATAGGAATAAAAGGACCAAAATAATTAAAATACTTATGTACTTATTTTGTGTATAAATAAATACCGTATAAATACAAATTTTAATATTTTAAATATTTAAAATATTAAAAATCCAAATCAATTGTATATAATAAGGATAAATAAAATATATCAATTACATAATAATATACACACGCTTATATGTTTTCAATATGTATGTACTTAAGTTCTATATTTAATTCTATTCATTCACTCTATTATTTTGTTGAAATTCAATTACATGTTTAAAATCAAAATTGAAAACAACAAAAATAAATAAATAAATAAATAAATTTATTCGCGTGTATTAAATACAAAGAACAAAATTCGATTACCATAAATATAATTATTATTTGCATTAATTTATCAATTTTAATTGAATAATATACTTAATGATACAAAATACAAAATTTATTATGTACACGTACTTATATACCCTTAAATCATGTACCTACATACATATATTACCTTATATAAATTTAAGAAAATATATAATTTCATTAATATCAGATTATATTTTCTCCTTTATATATAGATCATTTAAAAAAAAAATTATTCAATAAAATGTATCCAATTTTTTCTATTTCCTGAAATAATAATAATAATAATAATAATAAAATTGAAATTGACAACAATAAGTCTGTATAATTCCAGAATACATAATACCAAAAAAAAAGAAAAAATATCAAATATTCAAAATATTTTTTAAAAAAAAAATGTTGATTATCTGACCTTATTATTATGTATTATGAAAATTTCCTAACACCCAATAATATATTTTTTTTTTCTTTGTGTATTATAATCAATAATAATTTGTATTTTTTGTTTTTTTGTTTTCATTATTATTATAATTTTATTGCTTTTCACACTCAACACTGCATTATTTTTTATATAGCTACGTATAAATATGTATATGAATGTTCAAGATTTTCTCTCAATTAAGACATTTATATAGAGGGGTTGTTTTCGATTTTTACTTTTTTACTTTTTTACTTTTTGCCATATTTTCATTCAATTTATTTATGTGTATGTGTGTGTCTGTATTTTCTATTTCTATTCTATGTATTCCTTTTTGCTTTTTCATTCATTTTCATTCATTTTCACTGACTATGTGGGTAGTTAATAATTTAATATTGAATGAATTCATATTTTATTTTTTATTTTTTGTATGTCAGAGTAAATGACGAATTATTATGTTAAATCAAGGATTCCTTTTTTTTATATTATTATTTTATGCATACATATACATATACATATATATACTCGTATATATATATATGTATATACAACGTGTATTAACATTGTACATAATGTATGTAAGTATATAAGAAGTAACCATTTATACATAATTTATATACATGAATGTAGCATGAATATCATTTATTTATATAATAGTGTATAAGTAGAAATGATGAAATCCTATCAAAAGGACCTTAATGATTATGGTTCCATTAACTGATGTTAACCACTATGACGAGAAATATATAAATTCAAATAGATACATGATGTGTGTATTTGTGTATATATTAAATACTCATGTACATTTATAAAGCTTGAATTGAAATATATGTATAATACAGCGTATATCCGATTATAATATTTATTTTGTATTTAATGTCATACACGTATACCCGTATATCTAATATTTATATATAGTATTTATGTTAGTTTTATATTTACATGTACATTTATATTATGTGTATTAAATTTAATGGAAATATGCCTGATTTTTACTTTTTCATGAGTTATGTGTACGAGTATAAGATATGTTTTCTATTCCATATTTCATTATACAATTATGATGAGGTACACACTATATACTTACGTACATTGAATTGTATTAGAAAAAAAAAAAAAAAAAAATGAAATTTTTTAGGTAAGGAAAAATATTCTTACATTTATATATACATATATGTACATACATTACATTCTTATACGACGAGTATATAAAGAGAAATGAGTTCATTTCAAATCCCGTAAGAACAACAAATTACATAAATTTAGTCTTATCTTATCTTTAAACAGTAAAGTAATTAATTCCGCCAACAAAGTTTATCTAATCAGATCATGAGCAAGAAAATATATATTTAATATATGTACGTTACGTATATATACATACATACATACGTAAACACATGTATACATAAAATGAAAAAAAAAAAAAAAAAGAAAAAATAAATAAAAATAAATGAAAATAAATACATAACACACGAATTATAATGTAGAAAAATATATACATACATACGAGTATAAGTTTTCATGCATACAAATACTACGATCTACAATGTACATGCATTATACAAACGTATAGTATGTACCTACTACCTACATATAACATCTGCCTTATTATTATTATATTTTTGGTTTGTTTTCATTTCTTAATTCAAGAAATTGTATACGTACACCAAAAACATATTACCTATCCACCACCACATAATGAAAATGAAAATTTCTCAGGATACCTTTACTACATACGATATACTTAAATATAACGTTATGTATGATATACTCGTATGTATGTTTGTATTATTATATATTATATTTACTTAAATGTATATAAGTATGTTTATTTAATATGTACCTTGCTATATTTTTATTCATTTTATTTATAATATCTACTCTTATATACGTTTTGTATAGAATTTTATTAATGCTAAATTCATACAAGGATCAGATATAAAGAATTGACTGACTTTGTTTTTATTGGATTATTTTTTTTTGTGTTTAGATATATTTTATTTTCATTTTCTTGGTTCGATTTGTGTGATATGGTATATTGATGTAGTAGAGACATCACAACACAGTCACATATATATAGGTGTGTTATATATGATTACTAAAAATTCAAATATTTTATATATATTTTGTACTGTGTTTATGTGTACATACATGCATAAATAAATCGTTTTTAGCCATCATGTATTGAAATAATCAACTTGTAAATCTATCTATACCATATACTCTCGATTGGATGTCTTCTATGTTCTTTCAAATACATATTATATATAATTCACCATTTAATGATTGTACGTATAATATTTACACGCATTACACACACATACTTGTAGCTGCAAGGTTGATTATTTATATCATACCTTTATTATGAACTTTTCTATATATAGGATTTTGTTGTATGTATAAATTATTAACGTCACACTAACAACATTTTTGTCTGAGTAACTGAGATTTTCTTTTACTTAATTATGTTTTTTTATTTATTTATTCTGTTACATTTACTCGTATACAAATACATACTATACGAGTACATAATAGATAGAGTAAAGAGAAAAATCAAGTAAATTTTCTTCAATATTAGGTACTTTCGATTTGCAATTTCACTTACTTGCGAGTACTAAAATGTGTGGGGCTTGAATAGCTCGATGGTTGGGTGTCGGTCTTGTGATCTTGAGATCACGGTTCGAACCCCAGCCAGCGCACTACTCTTGCCCAAGTCGATCATTAATTTTTCCCATCAGCAATGTACACCAGTAACTGATTACTGATGATAAACTGGATGATATATTTGACATAAATTACTGATCAGCGGTGCCATAATGGACTCAGTATCCGCGTGCACTTAATATATACTATGTACTATATACATTGTATGTATATATGTATATTCGAAAAAAATTAAAAATTATTCGTATCTGCGAGAATATGGTTTAGCACAGACATTTACCTTTTCTACTCGCAAGTACTTAAAATTGCCAAATCGAAAGCATCTATTATATTTATTTATGTCAATGGTATGAATTCTTATTATACACAGACTTAAGAAATTGATTATTTATTTCTTTTTTATTCTGTGCGTTTAAAAAAAAATTTTTTTTTCTGTGTAATTTTTTATTGTATATGTGTGTGTGTTGCTTGTTGCTTTTTTCTTCACTAATCAGTATAACTCTGACTATAGTATTTACAATTTGAAATGATTGTGCTCTCGTATATATGCGTTCATACCTCATGTTTATGCATGCATATTAAACGAACACAAAAAGCAAAGCAAAACATTTCAGTTTATATTCTCTATTCTCAGTAGAAAATGCTTAAAAATTTTTTAACATTTTTTATTTCTTCCCAAAATGAAATCTGCACCATTTTTTGATTTTTCTTTAGTTAAGCATACATAATCGTAATATGCTCGTATGCATGAAAAATCGAAAAACACGCTTACTATTGGTAATTTTATAAAAAAATAAAATGAAACATTCTGCATTGTTTACATCAATCAGTTTAGTAAATTTTAATATTTTTGTTATTTTTTCGTGTGTGTCCTTTGTAATTACAATCATAATTTATATGTATGCACATATACATATGTTCTTTTTGTTTTTCTATGCTACAAATACAAATTAATTGTTTTTTACGTTTGTTCATTAGCTGGTATATTCCATTTAGTAAAAGTACACACCATGTCTACTATGTACGTATGTATGTATACATAATAGTAAAATTCAAATTTAATTACAGTGGCATTATTTAAGCCATAAAGCTTTCCAACAAACACTCTGTACGATGCATATATTGTATAGGCATAGATCATCATATGCATCAAAACAATTAGAGATTCATGAATTTTTTACACTACACACTGGTGGCCAAACTGATCAAATACAGCCTAGAAGCTATAGAAGTTTGAAGTGTAACATTTTAAAGAAAAAATTTACAACAAATTACTTATTAAAATAATTGATATAATAATTTCAAATATGTATTTTAATTGTCAATTTCTTTTGATTTTGATATCCTGAATTAGCAAATTTTCATCAATAAGTTACACGAATATTTAGCAATATTGCACTTCTCCATTAACAAATATTAATTTCCTCCCACCCATTATACCCATCACATCACTTAATAGACCCCACTGCATTAAGCTAGTTGAAATATGATACCATGATAATAATTATTTACCATCACTTGTCTACAGGGAATTTTCAATAATAATCGGATGTGTTTATAATCAATGGGAATATCACTGAAAATTTATGAGTTAACAGTGTACGTATCTATTTGGTAGACAGTGTATACATACATAAATATTGCATAACCACACAAATTCATCGTGCAATCACAAAATTACAAAATTTCCAGCTAGACATCGGTATACGAGTATGTGTGTAGAAAACTGTAATGCATAAATCAAATTCAAATTTGGTCAGCGCTTGATTTTTACATATTGCTTTGATATCATCAGAGATTTTATATTTTTGTGTTACTTCCTAATTTTTTTTTTTTCGTTATAATGTTGATTTTCTTTTTCTTTTTTTTTTTCAATTTTGTGGTTTTCAATTACCTATGTAGACAGCATTTTTGGTTTTTAGCTCGATTCATTTTTATTTGATTTTATTTTTTTTCGCTGCTGTTAAATTATAAAAATTTCAAAGTACTACAAAAATATGACCACAATTTTGTACTCCATAATTGATGATAAAAAAGCAATAATGGTTTTGTTTTTTTGTTTTTAAAGCCCAGTTTCTGTGTTATATTCATTGTATAATAATAATTGTAATCTGTCTACATAAAATTGATGAGTTATACAGTTCGACAGTTGAAAATATACTTCATTTTTGGGAGACTTTATCGATTTAATTTTCATGGTACTATCACTTCATTCACCAATATTTTTTTTGCAAATTTCAAAAATTTTCATCACATGTATTTTTGTAAAAAGTTACGAAAAACAGAACATATTCTATAGATAATTTCATTATTACAAAACTTCTGTTGTACCATAATGTCTTATACAGAGCTCAAAAAATATGTACTTTTAAATGTCCTTTTATACGAAATTTAATTTTAAAACTTTAATTTAAATTTTAAACTTTCGAAAAATCAAAGTAAAATATTTATATATCGTACATACATACATATATGCATATATTATGTTATATTGTGTATCCTTTCTTTTCAAATAAATTAAACAACCCAAAAAACTAACCACACTGTAACATGTATTACATACTCATACAAACAGACACACAAAATACAATTTTTTTGTTATATATACACATGTCCACATTTAGTATATTTTTTTTTTCCTTTACCTTCTTATCTGTTCTTGTAATATAAATTAGTGTTACATAAAAGATGAGAAAGAAAGCATAAAATAAAAGAAATTCTATCTATCTATATACGAGTAGATACACTTTTTGTGGTCAAAAACAACACTTGTTATACACTGTTTTTAATTTGTCCTGCTTTTAATATTATTTTTTTGTTGTTTTATTTATTTAATTTTTTCAATCTTTTTGTCGGTTTTTTCCATTTATGTTTAGTTTGTTTTTCTATTTTTTCTTTTTTCTTGTTTTTACTGTCCATTTTTGGATTTGTGTGGTTTTAGTTTGTCAAAGTTCCATAGAAAACTTTGAAAGATTACATGAACACAAAAAATATATTACTAAAATTTATACAATATACAACAAATACAAGTATAAAAATTTTTATCTACAAAAGTATTAACATGTGTGTAATATTTTTATTTGTTACGTTACACCGAAGAAAATGAAAATAAAAAAAATGAATTTTTTTTTACAAAATCAATCAAAACTAAAACTTGTGTGTAAATTTTCTACAGCATGAAAAAAACATCCATACTCATAAGTACTTCTTGTATTCCTATTAATTGTTGAATGTATAGAATAGAATTAAATGAATTAAATGTCAAATTTAGTATGCTATCATTGATCATCATCATCATAATCATTGGTACAACAGCCCTTGACGAATCCAGACCTAAACCACTATATAGTGGCCTTTCTATGACCATAATTTATCATGTATTTGCATCAACAGCTGCTTCTCGTAAATTGAAGACCAAAGAGTTGTTGCTGGAAATACATCATAGGTCTTAGGTTGATAATTTTTGAAATAATCTAATAATACTTTACGTACTTTAATTTAGACTCATTGCAGAGGAGATGAAGATCAACAAGGAACTTATAAGCCAAGAATGATGACTTGACGTAGTTGGTGTCGGGAAATAGACTCTAATAATTAGTATTTCTAAACTCTTTTTCCCAATAAGCTTCTACCAGGCATTCACTAAAAGATAAATGAATTTTAGGGATAATGAAAAGTTAATTTTTCCTTTACTTTTGATTTTCATCAATCTCGAGACTTTGTAATTAGTAGACCAGCACTACATCCACTTGTACTCGTATTTTCATTGTTGAGAAAAAGTTGACTTTATCACCTTAGTAGAATGCGAATATTATGAACAAAACAAACACGGATAATCAACTAACAACATTTAATACTTGCTCCTCTTCCTAGCTATAGTATACGCTACGATAGTACGATTAGCATTTCACACATCATGTGTACTCATTTTTGAATTTTCATTTTGAAACTTCGATTAATGCTTGCGGAGACGGTTTATCGGGAAATCCATCACTGTTTATGTGAGATAACATCTGTTCAAAATTTGATTGTAAATTGCAGTAAAGGATAAAGAAAACATAAGTGATTAGAAAATATTTTCCAGAAATTTAAATTGAAATGAAATTTAACTGCAAAAATATAAAAATATAAGTATATTTTTTGTTGATAAAATTGATGCAATAAAAATCTTTTACAATATCAAATAATAAAAGATAACTACATACAATATGCGTACATACATATAATACGGTATATGCACATGAATCATACATTTGAATTGTTCACTTATCATTTTATCTAAAAGAAAAAAAATGAAAAATAAAATAAAAATAAATAAAAGTAAAAGAAAATAATTCATCTGATATACGAGTATATTTATGGAGAAGAGCAAGTGATTACCACCCTTATATATGAGCAGAAATATTTATGACCTTTTATGTACCATACTTTATATGAATGAATTTTAACTGATAAGAGTTCATCGATTCTTCTTCCTTCTTTTTATTTTTTTTGATTTCGTTGTCTGGTGTATATACATTTGATGTTTTTTGTCGTTGGTTATACGTACATTTAATTTTTTTTTTCATTTCTACTTTTTTTTGTTATTATTTTCTCAATTTATTTCAGACAAGAACATATCACAATCATATAATAGAAGTGATTTTAGGTTCATTTGCAATTTAATTTTATTGTTTGCATTATTACATTTATTCATAATATGTACATATAAAATTTTTTATATACATATGTATGTATGCGTTTATATGTGCGCTTATATGTATCATATGATATCATTGATCTACTTCATATTATATGATAGCACAGCACTTACATTTGTATGTAAAAGCTTACATAATGTATATGAGTATGTATGTGAGTATGTATGAAAAAAAAAATGGTAATAAATAAAAATATATGTGTATATCTGCAAAAAGAAAATGAATAAAATTTATTGAATATTTTATATCTTATTTTTATCAACAATACTTATATAATAACTGAAATGAGAATAATAACACAGACACTCATATGTATATCTGTATACTTATAGATATACATGTGTGTAATGTACATACACATATACAAGTATGTATTTATATGAATAATATTATCGAATCGAAAGATATTTTCTGTTAAAAATTAATGTAAAAAGTTTCATACAAAAAAAAGAAAATGTTTTTTTTTTTTTGTTATTTTTTATTTATTTTTCCTTATAAATATTTTATTTACTTAGTTTCTGTTCTGTTATTTATTTTCTTTTCTTTTTTTTTAATGTTTGTAATTTAAAATTCATTATATTCTAGTAATGGATAAAATTTCAAAGTAAAATTTGTTAAATTATTTTTGTGTATGTATCTACTACAACATAAAATTCTGTGCGTATAATTTAAAATTATAATTTCTGTTTTTCATTTGTTGTACATCCTTGTATTTATGTGTATAGGTACATATATGTACATTTTCAGTTTATTTTTTTTTTTTAAATGAAACTTAAAAATAAAATAGGAAATTAATTTAAAAAATTTTTTTTTGGTTACGGCAAATCAAAAGAAAGGAAGTGTATTTTAGATACAAATATGGTCCAATACATGTACTCATAAATATATAAGTATTTGTACTTGTATTTTTGCGATATATTATTATTTTCCTCAACTACTACTACCATGTGGATATATAGACATATATATATATATATATATTGAAAAACAAAATTGTTATTTACAGCACATATTTTTGGCGTGAATGACTTTCATATAATATGTATTATGTACTATATAATATGTATTATATACGATAAATTCCCTTTTCGGTATTGTATTTCAAAGGATATTGCAGTGTGTATAACTGTACTGTTGTGTAATAATAAAATGTCTCAACGGAAACTGCAGTAATAACAAAAATGTAGGTATATAACACTATAGACTACGAATACTACGAATACTATGTACACTAATTATAGAGCATAGATAAAATTGTAATGTAAAAGAAACGTTCATGATGGTAACATTTTTTCCCACTGCATGTAAACGTATATAGAGTGTATAGTATGTAGGTATAGTAGTAAACAATTCTTATAGTAGATGAAGTAGCGAAACCGAAATTGCGAAATTCTATTAAAAGAAATACTCATACATTCATTGCACATTATTATGTAGAAACATTATAATTGCGATGACATAAAAATTAGATACGTGTAGAATAGCAAATCTAAATAGCTGCGTTCCTTTTGACCAAGTAAAGTACTTCCAAGTACTCGGGAGTAGATTGTAAATGAAACGCAATTTTTTTACTTGGAAGTAAAAAGTAACCTCAAATTTCAAGGCATACACATTTCTAAGGCAATGTGAATATTGGAGTGACAGTTGACCGTGCTCAAATTTTAGCTGTCATGTATTTCAAAATTTGTTTTGTTGTTGATTTTAGATTCTCCATAACCTTAAACAATAAAAAGCCACCTATTGAATAACAAGTATAATAAAAATATTATAGTCTTAAACATATTTCTTTAATATCTAACGATTGAAACATAAAAACCTCTGACGGCGAATTTTGGCGTAACTAAGTAATCATGCAACTGTCAAGTAAATTACTCGAATACAAGAGGTGTTGTAGATAGATGATCACGACTACAAGTTCTTGGGAATACTTTAATTCGTCAAAAGGAACACAACTAATGTATATACATACTCAATACAAAGATGTGCAAATGGTATATCAGTATAAGCGGTAGCTCACAAAAAGAAAAATTATTTAATTTTAGATATATTTTTAGCTACACAACACCATATATTCGTTTCCCTAGAAATATTTTGTACCATTGAAATAGGAAAATTTCTATTAGATATTTTCCTGGTAAAAATAAAAATTAAAATTTAACACATAAATACATCTATAGCCATACACAGGATATAGGGAATAGCTATATAAAATATGGGATATAGTATAGATACATTTTTTATAAGGAGTCGCGCATGTCCTTTTTTAATAAAACCCCTACTTCCCTCCACAATATACGCATGCATATACTATACTTAAATACGTATACATGTATAATTAAATATACATAAATGCATATTTATACACATACAAAACACAAAACATACATTACGTGTAATATGGTATACGCGTACAATAGTAAACCATTACCAGCCATCAGATTTTCTATATCTTTTCGTTTACTTAATGTGTTTTATTGGCATAAAATTACTTTCCACGGTCGCATTACCATCAGTTCGTGTTATTTTCTCACGGGACATAGAGTACACAAAACTATACATATAATATTTATGTACGCTATACTAATATTACAACTAGGATAAACGTAAAAGTATATAATGTGCCTGTATAATGTATTTTAAAATTTCATTTATCTTCTCTTTACTTTATAAAATATACTCATCGTAGTTCGTAGAATCAGAAAATATAAAACAGTCAAGTCAAGTTGTTATAACGAATTGTACTTGGATCGACTTGTATGCGTTGTATACACATACAGTGCTCACATACATAATGCACGTAATGAAAAGTCATTGAAATGTTTTTTTCCAAAAAAAAAAAAAAAAAAAAAAAAAAAAAAATTATTTTATACATAATGCAAGTTTAATATAAGACACATAACTATGCATGCAAATACATACACACTTGGGTGCAACTTCGTATATATACCGTATACAAATACAAATAATAATGACTTTTGATACCTAAGCGTAGTAATACACACATATCTCAGAAAATATGAAATACTCATGTAAAATGTATAAAAAGTAAAAGTATATACATACATATATACATTAATACAGTACATATGACTTTAACAACTTTTATTCATTTGATAAATTGTATGAGTATTGTTGATTTTTCATTTATAAATTTTTTCTTTTAAATTTTTTTCTTTTAATTTTATTTTTATTTTTACTTTTTCATTAATTTCAATTTTATTATGATGGTATATACGCGAGTACGTATGTATGTATATATGTAGGTACACTAAATATGACAGACACTGTATTTTAAACAACAGAGAAAAGTGTTTCTTAAATAATAATAATATACACATTTATATGGATACGTATATACGTACATATCCGTATATTTTGAGTATTTCCTTTAAGACTTTATCCAAGTTTTCTTCTTATCAATGAAAATTAATATACATACCTACATACTCGTACATAATATGTATACATATTGTATGTGCGGATTTCTTTATACTTTTGTATATAACAAATACAAGTTGTTTATATACTTATGTTCAAGATATAAGAAGTACAAGTACATATATATAGTATTTTTCTTTTTTTTTATTTTGTATTTTATTATTTTTATTTTTCATTATAATATAAATTACAAGCATATTTTTCTCATTGTTTCTTTTTATTTTTTTTTAATTTTTTTTTGTAACTTCTTTGTTTTTCCTTTGCATTGCAATAAACATTTTCATTAAAATGTAATTTTTATGAGTTTTTGAAAGTTTCATTTCACCGTATCGTATCGTATTGTGTACTTATATAAGCACAAAAAAAAAAATAAAATAAAATAAAAAAATAAAAAAATTATAATGAAAACATATTAAATTTTATATATTGTACATACAAATAAAACACTTATGTTGTGTGTATGAGAATGTATACCTCTATATATTGTTCTACGATAATATAATACTCATCTGTATACTGTATATAATGTTATATAAAATAAATTTAACGTATATTATGTACGTACATCCTAAATATGTACGTACTTGTACATTTATGTTCACGTTAAATTTTTATCGTAAGTAAAAAACGAAAAAACAATAAAATTTTTTAATTTGAAGCTTATACAAAATTTTCATATATGTGTGTGTATATAACTATAACATACTCACTCGTAAATGTATAGACATATTCACGTATGTACATATAAGTAAGTATATACTCATCTTATGTACCTAATATGAGTATTAAAATTATTCTGCATTATTTGAAAATATTTACATAATTAAATAGGAACAAAAAACAAAAAATAAATAAACATACTTTCAGTCAAAATTCTCTAAATACTTACTTACACAAACAGAATGTGCTACTAAAGTTAGTCATTATATACACTAAAAAAAAAAAATAAAAAAAAATAAATAAATAAAATCAAACTTTTCTCGATATATGTACATACATAATGTACATACATACATATATATTTTTCAAATTATTAAAATTTCATTAATGAATGTTTAAGAAAGTTGTAAATTTTTTTTTTTTGAAATTTTAAAATTAAAACTTCTTTTAATTTTTTTGCATTAAATTTGAAATAATTCTCTTTTCAATTTTTTTCAGATGAATTAAATTTTCAACTTTTTACTGGTAATATAATTTTATTATCGGAGCATAAGTACAAATTTGAAAATGTATAGAATTTGTTTTTCTGAATTTGAATTTGAATTTGAAATTGAATAATTGCGACATGTACAGGGTGATTCTCTATCGGATGAAAACCTTGAGACAGGTGGTTGGTCGTGCAGAGAAACGAAAAAAATTGTATGGCATGTTGGGGGGGGGGGGGTATATTCTCGAGGGGTAAGGAGTTACGGGGCTACGAAGTTTTTTTTTTAGGTCAAGTCACTTGTTCCGTATTTTTGGCCATAACTCACGAAATACTAAATACTTTTGAGTTATCCTGCACTCATTAGAAAGAGAATCAATGGCTCTTTACTTTGATGTCTAATTTTAATACTCATATTAGGTACATAAGATGAGTATATACTTACCAAATAATTATCTTAAAGAGTGAAACTTTACATTTTATTTCTTTTCTCAACGAGAAATATCAACAACAACAACACAACAACAGTTGAACAACTTTTCGATGCAAAACCACTGTTGTATTTTATCGCAGAACTCAAGAACTACGAAAGACAATCAAATAAAATAAAAAGCAAATGAAAGGCATTGCATTGGGTTATATTTTAAGTAAAAAAATTCAAAAAAAATAGGGCAAAATTTTGAGATATTTGACCTTGAACTTAAAATTTTCCGTTTTTTTTCCATGAATTTTTTACTTTGGTGAGCCGTATCTTCAGCACCGCTAGTCCAATTTAAATTATTTAGACATCAAAGTAAAGAGCCATTGATTCTCTTTCTAATGAGTTCAGTATGACTCAAAAGTATTGAGTATTTCGTGAGTTATGGCCAAAAATACGGAACAAGTGACTTGACCTAAAAAAAAAAACTTCGTAGCCCCGTAACTCCTTACCCCTTGAGAATAGACCCCCCCTCCTACCATACAATTTTTTTCGTTTCTCGGCACGACTAATCACCTGTCTCAAGGTTTTCATCCGATAGAGAATCACCCTGTATATGTACATAGATAGAATCATAGAATAATAAAAATGAATATTCTATAAAATAATGTAAATAATAATAAATAGTTTTGTAAAGTTAAATTATGAGTATTTTTATTGATAAAAATATTTTAATTTTGAAAAATCGAATAAAAATCAAATCAATCAATTTTCTTGAAATGAATTATCCTTCAATTATTTGAATATACACATACACACATACACATCGTCATATATATTATAATATTCTATCATAGAATATATACTAATATAGAATTTCTTTGTATGATTATTTGCCATTAAAATGCCAGAATGTTTAAATTCATTCATTTTGTAACAGAAACTTATTTTAAATTCAAAATTTTTATTTTGTTTTTTTTTGTTTGAATTAATAAAAGTTATATATTTTATCACATAAGTATACGATACGATTATACATACGAATTTAATATATTTTATAATGCGAATATTATATGAGGGGATATGAACACAATTATATGCATTAAGAGTTCAGAACAACAGAATAATTTTTTTTTATACCATCTAACATACCCATCATTTATACTCGTGTTTATACATATACTCGTATACCCATTAACCGTTATTAAATTAAGCTTATATATAAAAAAAAAAAAAGAAAAATCTTTTCTAAATGACTTTTTTTCAACTCTAAAAATTACAATATATTCTACATCAGCCAACTATAAAACGACACAATACGAGCTATACGATTATACAATAATGCTTATACGAGATACGATATGTACGAGTAACGATACACATTTTATGAGAGGATATCGTATTTTGTTTGTTTTTTTTTCTGTTTTTCTTCATTTTTGTTACATTTTGCTTTTCTTTTTGTCATTTTTATTTTATTTTAAATAAATATTTGCAACTATATCCCATATTGTTTAATGCGATGAAGCGCAACGAAAACTTTTTTTTTTCACAAACAATAAAAACGCATATATAAGTTTATATTTTCTATTTTTAATTTTTTTTTTTTTCAAATTTTTCGGTACTTTTTTAAGTTAAAAAGTATAACAACGACCAAAAAAAAAAACCAGGCTACTATTATCCTAAACTGTAAAACCATTGCTGAATATATATCAACTGTTTAATGACCTACATTACATATGAATATAAGTATATTGCATCACATATCCACATACCTTACTTATTTATATATAATTCTATAACTGACTGTGTATAGTATGCGGTGTATATGCGGTGAAATGTACTGTACACTGTTTTTGTTTAATATTACGGTGATTTCAGGTAAGCTTATTGAATAGAACGAACACACAAAATAAAAATAAAAAAATAAAATAAAATAAAAATAATAAAAGTATAAAGAAAAATATATAATAGAACGAAATTTTTATTGCAATTTAAAAACTTTTGCGTACTCTGTATTTGGTTTGAAATTTTACTTATTTTCGTAGATTACTTGAATAGAACAAAACAGAAAAAAATAAAATAACTTTCAAAAAAACAAAAAAAAAATTAATTTTTAGCTCCTGAATATGAAAACAGGATGTACATTCATTCATTTATATGCAGGACTATCATTTCATTTATTTTAGCTTACAAATATTGTCATTATTATGATTATTAAATAATTTAGTGCTTCTTTTTTTTTAATTATAGATTACAATGCATTTTTTTAAGGAAATGTAATAACCAAAAACTCTATGAGTTTTCAAAAAAATTCAAAATACCCGTAGTCAACTAACAACCAAATATACGGTAGGAGTACAATAAAACATGGCGTCTACTCTTTAAAAATGATCAACAAAATGTATCACCCTGACATAAAATGAAAATTATGTGTATGTGTATATGCTGGAAATGTACGAGTATTTGGTTTTTTTTGTTTCTAATTTCTTTCATTGTTAGTTGTTTTTTTTTTGTTTTTTTGTTTTTTGTTTTGTGAACAATTTTTCCATTTTCATTTGAAATACTTAGAATATCGTGGAACAACAAAATTTTCATTTTCATTTTCATTTTTTTTTGTTTTTGTTTTTGCTTCGAATGCATTTTATATACTAAAAGTTTTCACATATACGTACACACATCGCATGTGTCTATTTGTATACATACCAAAAAAAAGAAAAAAACAAAACAAAAAAAATAAAATAAAAGAAAATGCCTGAACCATATAGTAAATGATGGAAAACTAAAATTGTACCATAAAAATGGAAATTATCTGCAATTTATGTGTATTCTGTGTGTATATTATGCTCAAAAAATCTACATAATGTTCATATACGTTTATATGTACATGTGAACATATACATATAATACACCAAAATATATTTTTTGAAAAAATAAAGAATGATACAGTTGTAGCAGTTATGGATGGTTATAGTTTAATAGGATACTGTATAGTATGTACATAAGTATAGTTACACCCAGAAAAATATTCTAGTTAAATTCAACAATTTTCAATAGTTGATTTGGAAAATTGCGAAATTAATTTCATTTTCAAAAAGTTTGGCTAAAATAGTTATAATGTAGTAGAAAAAAAGTAACTCAAAAATTTAACTATATTTGAGAAGAAATAGAATTATCATCATTTCTACTAATTTTACTATTATTTTAGTAAGTTAACTAAAATAGTAGTTGATATAACTAAAAAATTATAAATTCCTCAACTGTACAATGTTCATATATACGTATCGCGACGACTCCATAAACAAAGTAACGGTATTTAGAAAAATTCGTCTGAACAATTACTATTTTTTTAGTGAATCGACTAAAATAATAGTTGATATAACTATAACAAATTATAAATTTCACAACATAAAAAACTCATGTATTACTTATTACTATTGTCTAAAACAAATTAACGGTATTTTGAAAAATACGTTTGAACAATCACTAGTTTTTAATAAATTTAACTAAAAAGTAGTTGAGTTCAGTTCTTCAGCTCCAATCCAATATACTATTATTATTATTAATTTCGTGTGGTGCAGAGTGATTTGTATTAATTTTTTAGATAATGAGCTCTAGTGAAAATTTGCAAAATAAAATTGATTTGCCTCCAATAAATTCTATTTTTGAAAGTACATCAAATTTAGATAGTTTTCCACCTAGTGGACCATCTGCAGTTTTTATAAGTGATAGTGAAAATTTAAATCAAAATCCGAGTGGAAATTATTATCAACTAACTGGATCCTCGAATCCTGTCGAACAAGATTTAGCAACTATTCTACGTTCATGGAAACTAGAAGAATTATATCCTCGATTTTTGGGTAAGTAGTTTTAATTCAATTTAATACTAATAAAAAAGTGAATAAAAATTTTGAATATTGTTATAAATCAAGAATTAGGTTTGGATTTTGACTGCTTAAAATTTATAAATATATCGGATATAATAAAAATTGTTGGTCCCTTGGAAAACAGATATGGAAACTTCGTGAAATTAAGGGGAAACTTAAATGAATGGAGAAAATTTCACGTGAGTTAATTTACTTAATTAATATTTTGAATTAGACTGATAAATTTAAACATTTTCTTTCTTGAAAAATTCATTTTTTAACAAATTGAAAGAAGGGTTTCAAAATGTTTGTTTGTTTCACTAGTCCGAATATATATTTGAATGTATTACGTAAAATTGAATAAAACGCGTTTAAAATCACACACATATACGTGTAGAATTCAATGACATTTTTAAGTGATTTTTATTGTAAGGATTTAATTAAAATTTATTCATTATGAATGATTAATGTATTTAACAATTTGAATAAACTCACGGTGCAAGATTACTTATTATGCAAATCTTAAATGTTGACTTTTTATCGCCAACTTCAAATTTTGTATTTTTAAACACCGACATTTTGTTTAAATCATTCGATTGAATAATTCCAAAAAAATTCATTGAATTCTTCATGTATGTATAGGTGAATTTAAAGGTATGTAATTTATTAATTTTACTGATTAGCTAAGTAAATGTTTGTAACAGTTACCTAATGTTGAAAAATTGAAAAAAAATTTTGACCGTCATAGTTTTCCATTACAACCACAAAATTTTTAATAATTTAAAGGGTTATTCGGAAATATATTCTGAAGCCGACAACACTAGTTTATCAGTTCCTTCTAGGATTTCATCGTGGCTAGAAGATGTGCAGAGTCCATCTTCTTCTCGATCAAGTACACCTGTTAGAAACCGCATAGTAAATATTTTTGCACATATTTTTTAACGTTTTTAGTAATAAAAATACTTATTTTTAAAGAATTTACAGGAAATTTTAGACTGTAATATTGGAAAGAGCATAAGGGAATTTTATTCAACAAATAATAAATTGGATGAACTTCACCGGAACGAATTAATTAACATAATTATTGAATACATTTTCCAACAAAATTTTACACTTTCTAATAAAGATATTGAAGATATAGCGGAGAAAATTTCCTGTGAATTTGTACAGGAAGAAAAGGTATGCTAAAATTACACAATTTCGTTTCACTTTCAATTACCGTTAATTGCTTTAAAAAATAATAAATATTACCATATAAAAAAACCAAAATATTTGTTATCGTTCTAGTCAATATATTACACTCCACGATGTGCAGCAGCTCCTGCACGTGGTAAATTATATGATAAATATAACAACCGATTGAAGTGTTTAAGACGAAAAAATATTTTCCCTGAATCGACATTTAAGAAAAACAAGAAACTAAAAGGATCAACAACTGAAGGTTTACCAAACGATTTGAAAAATAAAGATCTAGATGGTAAGTATTTTTGTGTATAAATATATGACACATATCCAAATTATGATATTTAGACACTATAAACAATAAAACTTTAATAAAACTTGTGTTTTTCGAATTAATTAATAAGTATAATTATAAAGTACAACTGTATGATAAGGATAAATGCTTTTTATATTTTAGAACAAGAAATTGAAACCTTCAAGGCCTACTTAAAATTCAACCAAGGAGATTGGGTTGGGTGTTTACAAAAATGGGAAAAATTATTTAATTATCGCCAAAATCTATTTAAAAACTCTAATTGCGAATTGAGAAAAATTTTATCAGAGTGGCCAATTTTGTCACATTCTCAGGGATACACCTTGGTACATCTCGTTTCAAGTTCATATTACAATTTTTTATAAGCTATATTTTAACAGATATTCAAGGACTTCGAAAAAACGTATGGCGATATTAAATCTATGGGACTGTTAAACGGTTGGTGGAGTTTTATTCAAAAATTTCCACTCTTGGTGCCTCGAATTAAAAACGAGTATAACAAACAGCTTTGGGCATCGATAAACGAAAATACTTCGGAAGGTAAATTATAAAAGATTACAATAACTCTACATGAAACATGCTCAATTAATTTTTTTGTGAAATTACAGATTCTCGTGATGCGGCTATTAGCTTGTTAATCCACAGTATTCTCCAACCTAGGAAGAAAATAAAAATTGAAAACAAAAAGGAACATTGGAGTCCAAGTATAGATGCTTCTCAGCAGAGCTTTTTGATCGTAGTGAAAAATGAAGAAGACGTTTCATCCACTATCGAAAGCAGATCATCTTTTTACAAAAATATGGGACTCGGTTGTCAACCATATTTGATTGCAGTTGGAGATATGAAATCTGAAATAACAAATGTCTACGTAATTTTGGAAAATATTATTTATAAATTTAGATCATTTATTAGTGCCTTAGATATATGCTTTAAGATTTATATTGTACTAAATTTGAAATATGCACTCGAATCCGAATCTGTATGGATTTTTATAGAAAAGTACTTCTACAAAATTTGTAGTACCACAACAAAAATTCCACATTCATTTGCAGCAATTCTCAAAGAAATTTAATTCAATATACGTACTTAAATATCTACGTGCATGCTATATCTACTTATATAGTTTTATGCAAACAAATTCATATAAAAATGTATTCATGTTTCATTTGTTTGAGTAGCCTAGAAAGTATTGATATTTTAATTTCACACTTAAAATTTATTCATAATTTAAAACCGAATGGAAAATTTTGTTGTGGACAGGGTGATTGCCCACAAACATTTCTAAATATTAATTCTTTAAAAAAACATTTGCAAATTCACAAAAACTTATCACAACTTCCTTTTAATAATGAATCCAAAAACTTATTAAAAACATTGGTTTCTGAAGTGAATAAATCCTACATTCATTTGTTTAATGAAAAACTTAAAAACATCATTTTTTTACTTCATTATTGTAGTGTTATAGAAAAAAGTGGGCCCTTGAAATACATGAGTTGTTTTCGTTTCGAAGCAAAGCATAGGGCTTTGAAGAGATATACTAATAATATTACGAGTAGAGTAAACGTTTGTTTGTCAATTGCAATTAAGTTTTTATATATGAGTGCATTTCGGGCTTTACAAAATACTGGTTTGGAAGAAAAATTGACGTTCTCAAGTAAAGAATTAATACATTTACAGGAACTAGAGTTTTTTAATTCTCCTATAAACAACGATCTTTTTCATGTTAATAATGAGTTAGTTTTTGTTCTTGAGAAAATAAAATATAAAGGCACATTGTATAAAAAAGATTGTTTCCTATTTCTGTATGATCCTGCAGTAAAAATTTTACAGTTAGAGAAAATAATTATTACAGAAAACCAAAATCAAATATATTTTGTTTGTTATGAATATGAAATAGATTATTTCGACCAACATTATATATACATCTTACGTTTTAGGAAGAAAAATAAAAAATACTCATGTTGTAGACATAAACAAAATTTCATGTCCTCCTCTAGAAAAGCATATTATTCGCGATGACAAAACATCAATTAGAATAAGATATATTTGACTGATTTTTCTTTAATTAAGTTTATTAATAAATGTATAATTAATTATTTAGCCTAAAATAATTAACAAGTTAGCTAAGAGAAGTCATACAAACTGTATATTATGTAAAACAAATGTTCTTTTATTCTAACGAAAATTTTGCAAAATTTCAGAACAGTAAAATTAATTTGAAAAACTATTCATTTAATTTTTTCCATTTTTTTCGTGTTTGCTATATAGAATTTATAAATGTTTATATTATTTTACAGATATCATTGATTTTCTGAAATATTTACAAAATTTTCATAAGTGTACATTATTTATAATTTTTCATATTGTATTACTGTTGAGCTGAAATAAAAAATAAACATAATTAATTACTTATAATAACGTGATTTTATTTTTATTATAGTTATGTTTTCCTAAATTTGAAAATGGCAAAAATAATTATTATTTTAATTGTAGTATCAACTATTTTATCGGTTGAAAATTTTTGAGGGTAAATAGTTATTTTCACTATTCTTTAGCCATTATTTAACTATTTTGTAATTGAATAAATCAACTATTTTTTAGTGACCAAAATAATTTTTGATGAATTTTACTACTTTAATTGTAATATCAACTATTTTATTAGTTGTAACTACAGAGGATAAATAGTTACATCTACTATTCTTTTAGCCATTTATTAACTAGTTTTTAGTTGAAAAATCAACAACTTTCTGGTGGAATGCTTCATTAAATAGTTAAATTTTATTTAACAAAAAAATTGTTGAAACAACTAATATTATAGTTGCTTTTGCGGTTGTGAGATGTATAGTAGATTGCACTATAATCAAACTATATTTTAGTGATCTCAATATTTACCATAAAATAGTTATTAAAGTAGTTGAAATCAACTAATTTTTTTTCTGGGTGTAGAGAGAATGAAAAATCATACAATTATACGAATACAGTACATATATCGACACATTGTGATTGGTGTTATAACACCAAAATAGCTTACATACAACATATACGACGTTTATGTATGTATGTACATTATAATATGCAAGTGAATACACATATACTCGTATGTTTGAATTGTATGTCTGTACATATTGTAAAATTTAAAATGAATGCATTCTATACGAGTATGTATTTGGAAAACAAATTAATGTATCTAAAAACCTACATATTCCTCAAAAATGAAAAAAAAAAAAAAAAAACAATTTATAAAATACGAGGGAGTAATAAAAAGTAGAGCAATAAGTGAAAAATTTCTATCGAAAAATAATTTTATAAATTATAAATATTCATTTTCAAATATTATTAAATTTCAATCGTAAACTCATCTAAAAAAAATTTTCAACAAATATTCTACTTTTTTTCAGGTCAAAATTCAACAATCTTAAAGACAAATAAATCATTTTTCAAATCAAAATCAATGAAATTCAATTAGTATTGACATGAAAAGTGTTGATTTTGATTTGAACAATGTTGAATTTGTTTGAAAAATGATCAATTTGTCTTTAAAATTGTTGTTGAATTTGATCTGAAAGTAGTACATAAATGTATATGATAATTTTTACAGTCTTCAAATTTTTAATATTGTGTCACAACAGATTTTGGATAGTGAATCACTACAGGATTTTGTCCCTAATTTTATCTACATACAATCTACCTACGGTAAACTACGAAAATTATTAGTTTTTACTTTTTTAATTATTTCTTTTACTAATTATTATTTAATTTTTTTTTTAATTTCTTCATTATTCTATAAAACATCAAAATTGATAATTAATTGATATAATTAATTATGTGAAGTATAAATAATATAATTATATAGAAATTTAATTAAAATTCGAGTTGTTATAAAAATAGTCATCATCATCATCATCATCATCATTAGCTCTACAGCCCGTGGTGGGCTTTGGCTTACTCCAAAATCTACCTCCATTTCGATCTGTCTACCACTTTTGCTTTCCAATTCAATACGGCGATTTTTTTCAAATCATCTATCCATCTTGTCTTCGGCCTTCCTGTCATTATTTTGCCGTCTGGAGTGCGCAGCAGAACTTTCTTAGTCACGTCTTCATTATTTCGTCTCATGATGTGTCTGATCCATTGTATCCGATCCGAGTTGGAATAGTAGCTGATTTTAAAGAACTTTTGGATATACCCACGTTTTGTATATTTTCATATATGAGTATGTAGGTATATTTATATATACATAAGTAAAAATTGCATAAATGATTCCAAAATATACAATTGTACACTGTATGTATGTATATACCTATGTATGTATGCATAAATATACGTACAAGTACAAAATGTATATTCACAAAAATGTACGTTATAATTTCGCATATTATGTACACTCAGATACGTATAAATGTATAAATATCTACTACATATCTCTAACTATCAAAATAATAACAATTCTGCAAAGATGAAAACTGTACATACCACAAATCAATTTTTATATTTTTTTTGTGTGCTTTTGTATTTCGTTTTTTGATATTCAATTTTTGTTATACAACATACACGCGTTTTTGATATTTTCTCTAATAATAAAATTTTACTGCATCTTTTATGTGTATGTATTATACTACAACTAACCATAATATATAGTAAATTTTTATGTACATATGTATGAATGTATGTATGTACGTAGTTGTGTTATTGAAATAGAGAATAACTGACAAAAATAAAACAAAAATATCTAACATATGTATAGGTATATTCGAAGTATAACCAAAATAAAATGTTTTTATGTGTATGCATCCTCCTAAAAATACATGTGTGCCACAAATTTATATTTTTCATACATACATACAAATATTTATACATGTATATACATACATACATACACTATACACGCATATACATATATAGATATACGATATCGTGCAAGTATATCATTCATTTATCATTTTGAATTGAATGTAAAACGTAAAACTTTAAAATCGATTGATGTAAATGAGTTTAATTGAATCAATAAATGAGAATAAAGCGAAGATAATGGATTTTCTGTATACTGCCACTGCACATTATAGTACATATGTATGTATTACCAGTATTACGTATATATATTCACATATACAACGCCGCAAATGATATGTACGTAAGCATCAAAACATATGTATTATTGAGAATGGGTATATGTTACATGATTCATTTTTACATATTTACGAGTATATAAATGTATATGTATACATAATGTTCATTTTCAATATATATATATATACATATACATATATATAAATAGTTATGAATGTGCATATGTATATTACACTATATTCTGCATTTTCTATCATACTTCATACATAACGGTGTATATACGATAGACCCGAATATATATTGTATTCATTGAATAATTGATTTCATCAATATAAATTTCTTCCTACCACACATCCATAGGTATACATACGTTCCTGAATATAAGTAATTGTATATTATATGTAGATAATGTATATTTTATTGTATAAATTATATACACGTGGTTACTGTTTACATCCTCATATTTTTGAATTAAAATTAATATACATACATATATACCTATATATATATATATAAATATATACAAAACTTTTTATTTACATGTATATACATACATATAATATGTATGTATACAGTATACAGTATTTATGTGTATTCGGTAACAAAATTGAATTTATATAAAATTTCGTACATAATTGTATATTTCATTTGTTATTACATAATATATACGTTATACATGGTTATACATATACGTTCATAAACGTTACATCATATATGTATGCGCACATACATACATATACACATAGATAATCGCGTACATATCATTAAAAATTCAATTTGACATTTTAAAGACAAAAAATTTAACGAATGTTTTTCTACGAAAAACACGTAAATACATAATATGTAGGCATGTAGGTATACTCGTATTCGTTCTCTATATGTAGTTCTATAGTATAGAGGTTGCATTTACATTGTACTGCATTTAATTTAATCGAATAGAATACCTACAAAAAACGTAAGTATACATGTATATTCGTATATACATTTTGTATACACAATATATGGTAAACATATCATATACAGTGCGTTTCACTTGAATAGGGCCACCTTTTTTCAATGAAGTTTTATGATTTATTCGTATTTTTTTCTCAATAATTGATTTTTTTTTAATTCAAAACTAAAGTACAACTTCATTCTTGAATTTCAAAACGAAAAAAATAACTGGTTTTATATGTTTAACGTTAATTTTTACTGTTTATTGTCTGGTACTTAGAAAAAAGCACATTTTTGCTTGCTTCACTTGAATAAGGCCACTTGTAGTTTTGATGTTATTAAAGAAGTAGGCTTTGCATTTCTAATTGAAATTAGTTTTTCTATTAAATATTCGACATTTTGTTTCTATCAATATTACATAAAGCACAAAAATTTGATTAAATTTATTAAAATGGGAAGAAATAAAGTGTTATCTGTAGTAGAGAAGGAAAAAATAAAAATTTATAAGAATGAAGGATACTCTAGCCGTGATATAGGCAAAAAAATTGGAAGAAGCAAAACGGTAGTTAATAATTTTTTAAAAAATATTGATGAATATGGAAAAAACATGAAAGGACGTACTTCCGAAGCAACAACTCCCCGAGACAAACGATTAATTCTTCGTGAAGCATCAAATTCCAGTAATTCTGCAGTCAAAATCAAGTTCAAGTGTAAGGTTAAAGCAAGTGTTTCGACTGTCCGGCGCATAATTAAAGCAGCTTCACATTTCAAATACAAAAAAATTAAAAAAAAACCACCACTTAATGAAGTGCGGAAACAAAATCGATTACAGTTTTCTAAGCACCATATGGTATGGCAAAAGCAATGGTACAAAGTCGTTTTTTCAGATGAAAAAAAATTTAATATTGATGGCCCGGACAATTTTAATCATTATTTCCACGATTTACGAAAAGACGAACTGTTTTTAGATAGACATCACAGTAAAGAGGGTGGTGTAATGGTATGGGGAGCAGTTTCTTATTATGGAACTATCGATTTGGTTTTCCTGTCCACAAAAATGACTGGAATTACATATAAAAATATATTGGAAAATGCTTTTCCGAAGTTTCACGACATTTTTGGACCCATACCTTGGATATATCAGCACGATAATGCACCTATCCACACAGCAAAGATAGTTAAAAGCTGGATTCAAAGCCAAAATGTTGAAACCCTCGATTGGCCACCCTATTCTCCAGACCTCAACATAATGGAAAACGTATGGGGGTGGTTAGTATAAGAAAAGTGTACGAAGGTGGCAAACAGTTTGATGAAAAGGAGTCATTAATTCAGGCCATTAAAGTAGCCAGGAGGGAAATTTCCTTAAGTTATTTGAAGTCACTATACAATTCATTGCCGAATAGAATATATGAAGTAATTTTAAAAAAAGGAGGATGTACAAAGTACTAAAATTTAATAATAATAGAAAAATTACAATTTTGTTCAAAAACTATGTGTTTGCAATCATTTACTTCCCTCCTTTATATTAATTTTTATGGTGGCCTTATTCAAGTGAAGCAAGCAAAAATGTGCTTTTTTCTAAGTACCAGACAATAAACAGTAAAAATTAACGTTAAACATATAAAACCAGTTATTTTTTTCGTTTTGAAATTCAAGAATGAAGTTGTACTTTAGTTTTGAATTAAAAAAAAATCAATTATCGAGAAAAAAATACAAATAAATCATAAAACTTCATTGAAAAAAGGTGGCCCTATTCAAGTGAAACGCACTGTATGTATATAAATAGCAAAATACATCGTATTAAAAACATATATGCATACACACTCTCATATAAAATAAAGTGAATTGAAATCAAATTAAATTTAATGATTTAAATTTTTGTTTTTTTTGTTTTTTTTTAATGCAGTTTTAGATGAATTGAAATTTTGTATAATTGTAAAATTTGAATTGTTATATATTGATTATTTTTTGTTCGTTAATTTTTTGTTATTGTAATAATATATTAATGAATTGAACCACGATATTGATTGAAATTTATATAAGTTACTTTCGAAACTATGTACTACTACCTAAGTATATATAATTTGATTATACATATACTATACAATGTATATATATCTATCTACATCATGATACTCTGAATATATGCATGTATGTATTGACATAAACAATTTCAGTCATTATGTAAATTATAAAGTTGTTAAATTAAGTTAAAAACAATTAAACATAATAGAAGTATTAATACATGTATAAATGAATAAATGTAGGTAGGTGTTTATAGTACCTATATGTATAATAATTACTATTTGAAATAAAGATTAAAATAATTATACAACAATTTTATCACTGATCACAAAAGATGTGTATATGTACAGTAAATATGTATATGTAAATGAATACACGAACACTCACTTTATATACCTATATATGTATACCAATGTAAGTACATATATAATACAAAATTTGTATGTACAAAAATTATTATTGTTATTATAATACTCATAGTGCCTTTTTAATTTGCCATATACACAACATCTAATCATTATATTTAAAATCGATTGTAATTGTAAAATGTGTTGGTGTTGGTATATACATATAAAATATTCGTATGTATCTGATAATTTAATTAAAAACTTTTTAATACAATTATATAACAGGAAAAATCAAGATAATTATTATTACCTTCTCATATATAATTGACCTTAAATTTGTTTAAACTGTACACATAATATGTGAATATATAAAATTTGATAAAATCAAAAATAAAATACATACATAACTATATATTATACAATTCTCAAATACTTACATATACATTTATATATACATATTTACTATAAAGAAAAAAACTTTTTCACAAATTCAATTTGAATTTGATTAAGTCATTAATTTTTACCTAAAAATTTTCAAAATGAAACAAAAAAAAAAATGAATTTCGAATTTATTTTCTGTGGAAATATTTAAAATTTAAATGAAATCCTCTCTGTATCTGGTATATGTGTGTATCCATTCAGAACTGAAATATATACATATAAGAAAAGAATATATATAGTGTAAATAACACATACACATACATATAAATTATAACACATTTTCTAACCCATTCAAACAATATGTTGGATATTTTCCTTTTTCATAAGTTATTATTATCGTTATTTTTGTTCTGCTTTTCGTTGCCTTTATTCATCAGATATTATATGTATTTACTCGTATACAATATGAAAAGTTCTAAAAAAAAAAACATAAAAAAAAAAAAAAAAAATATATATATAAAGGATAATTTTAATAAAAACTGTAAATTTTCATATATTGTGCGTATAAATACCTACACCCACACACATATACTTACATGTATGTACATTATAAAATTTATTCTATTTCATATACATATGTACTATATTACGTTCATACTTAAATATACGTGTACGTGTACTTATATGTGTACATACATCCAAGTATTTACTATTTTTCTGTTCCTATATTAAATAACAATAGAATTTAGTGGCTAAAAATTTCTAAAAACTAATCATATTATCTTCATATCCTCTTGACCTTTACACACACACACATCTACAAAATATGGTAATCATAAAAAGCAAAAAACAGCACACTTGTATTTATTCATTATTTCAATATTTTTTTTCTTTTTTGGGGATTCATGCATTCATCCAAAGGATATATACACAAAGTTTTTTAAACACATTTCTTATAAGTATGTACATATATATTATTTAAATAATATACGAACTCCTTTCATAATATCCTTCACCATACATGTCATCATATATACAGCACACACCTATACGCATATATGTATGTCCTATATGCTATTTATGTATTGATGTATAAATATGTATATATGTATATTGTAATTTTACAGTGTTGTTCTCTATAATATATACTTATATAAATGTTTTTCATATTTTTTTTCATTTCATTTCATCATCTCACACGAGCTTCAATTTTAATGCTATCAATTTTTTTGGATGATCTCATGACATTGACAGCAAAATTTAAATTTTTTATTTATTTAATATTTTTTATATTACTATATACATCTTACTTGTATACATACGATAGCTAGATGGGGAAGGAGGAATGTTAGGTGAAAAAAAATTTTTTTTTACATTCAAATTTTATTTAATACATAAATTATTATATATACAAATATACACGTGAATAAAAATGGAACTGTTTTTGTCAATTATGGGATCTTTTTGTAATTTCATTTTATTTTATAGTACACATACTTACATATAAAAATTTATTCATTTTATTTTTTTTATTTTCTTATACCAATATAAATTTTATTTTATCAAAAATATTGTCCGCTGTATATTTCATTTACAGTAAGTATTTACATATATATACATATTTTTTGTAGTATTAGTACATGTGTGTGTGTGTGTGTATTATAACATAAAATTTGGTAATCAGATTTTAAAGTGAAAAAATATGGTTTGCATAAATGTACAAAAAAAAAAAAATAATAAATAAATAAATAGGATATATTCTTTTTATTTATATAAATATGTATACGGATATTATTTATGTACATAATATGAGTATATAATAGTATCTGTATCGGTCAATAAATAAAAAATAAAAAAATATATACACACATATAGCTTCCATTTTGTATAATGGAAATTCAAAATTCTTTGCCTTTACTTTATTGAGAAACAGATATCAGATATGTACATACTCGTACATAATTTAAAAAGTGTAAAGCAGCAGCAACAGTATAACAGTAGCAGCAGCAACAACATCAGATTATATCGTTGTATGTTGTATATTTTCCACTTTACTTACATACTACCATACTACATAATAATTGTTCTCATCGTATTTTGCAACATTTTATGAGTATATAGAGATTTTTTATTTTAGAAAAAAAAAATAATAAAAATCTCTTTTTTTTTTTGTTTCGATATTGAAAATCTTGAAAGCTATAAAATTTAAAAAAAAATGTCAGCATTATTCTGGTGATAACTGTTCTTTATTATACTTCGTATCTGATGTATACATATAAATATATATATATATGTATATAATATGTATATATATGGATGTAGATTTTTTAAGTGTTTTATACTTTATGCTTCATTTTCTTTCCAAATCATATTATTATTTTACTATACAACCAAAAGATAGTAACTATTATACATATACATAGTATGTACGTATGTATCATGTGTATGAAATATTATCGTTAAGGTCCTTGCTACAACTACAGTATAGATACAGTTGAGTTCAGTATTATATAGTCGATTAATAAAAAAATAATTTATGTGTTATTTCGATTTTTTTCTTCTTGTATATTTCATTTATGATTTAAACTTTTAGGTTCTCTATATATTTTTATATTTATAAGCATATTACTTATAACAAAAATTTTTTTCTTTTTTCTTTTGAAAAAATATAAGTACCTATATGTAATTCAATTCCATTTTACGTTTTACTTATACTCTGTAGATAAAATTAATTCAGCAAAAAAAAAAAAACGATTTTTCGTATTAATTAAAAATTAAATAATTAAAATTTTTCAAAATTTATAAATAACAAAACAGTATGTTTATGTACCAAAAATTTAAAACATTAAAAATATTTTGCGGTAATTTTTAAATGATACAACAAAATAAAAATTCTGTTTTTTTCTTTTTTTTTAAAATGGAATCGTGATAACACGTAAAAAATATTATCATAATTATTATGTTCTTATATTTTTATTTTTTGTCTGTGGTTATGTACTTAATGTTCATTAGTCCATCAATTTTTTTAATTATTTTCATATTAATATGAAACAAACAAACAAAAAAAAAATTTTTTTTTTTCTTCACTATTGATGCGTGTATTAAATTCCGTATCATTTTTATTCTTTTTATACTATAAACCTACATTCACATATTATATGGACATCATAATTGTAAAATCATTAAAAATTTTTATTACATACTCGTAATATGCGTACATATATATATATGAGTATACATCAAAAACAATAATATCGAAAATAATTTCATTTGTATTTCTGCATGTAAAACATACAAATTAATATAAGTTCACATGTATTGGTATCTATAGTATATACAGACTGCTATTATTTCATTTATAATTATTATGAAGAATTGGAAAAAATAAAAAAAATAAAAAAAACTAAAAACATTTTATTAAATATGCATTTCAATTTATTTATTTTTCTTTATTCACTACACTGAATTTTTCGCGTTAATTTCGGATACTAACTGAACCATATTAATATTGAAAATAAAATATAAATTATTATACATAGTATGTAATATATCACAATAATTACAACATAAACATTATACAGTGCTAACAGAGTAGTAATAATATTAATTACATATATAGAAATATGTATATGTATAAATGTACATATTTATGAATATGTATATGTTTGTAAATAAATATTAAAAAATGTATATTGTGTTATTTTTATCAAATTAAATTCTTATAAATACAAATATAAATACATATTTATATTTGTAAACGTCGTACATACATATGTTTTGGTGACGTTATTCCCCAATTATATCGTATTCAAAAATTGAATACAGGGTCAAATGTAAATAAATATAAAGATTATATTACCGAAAATGTTTATACATCAGTAATTTTAATGGTAATTATCCTTAATAACAGATTATCATTATTAAAGGTCTGTCATGTATAAGCACAATTGAATCAAATCAAGACTTTCAATTAATTGATTTCTAAACTTATTATACATGTATGTATAATTACTATTATGAATTTACCTACAATTAATTGTGTATTGCAATCCATAGAGTTGATAATGGAGATACACAAACTAAATGACATTACAACGACCAATAAAATTATTATAACCATAGATTAAACAACTATAAGAAGCATTGACTCCATTAAACTCGAATCGAATTAATATAGAATTTTGCTTCTGAACTAATTCTCTTCGAAAGCCGATACTTGATACTTACTGGAAGTTTAGTAAAATTTGAAAAAACAAAAAAACACAAAATAATAATGGTGGTTAGAAATCATTAATAAGAAAATGTATTAACTTAATACTGGTTATCATTGCGAGTCTCGAACAAAATATTTTGTAATACATTTATTTACATAGATGTTATTTATTCTGTTTATACATAATGGTATACAAAAATAAATAATTTATTATTTAAATATGAAATCAAATACATAGAGATTATTATGTATATTCTAGAATTGAATTTAAATTAATCCATATTATAATTAATACAAAATATTACCTAAGTATATAAAATTATACATACGAGTATTTATACATATTTTTAAATTTAAATATTTAAATAATTTATAGAGTACTATATTAAATGAACTTCATTAATAAAAAATATAAATTTTCTGGTTAACTGAATATAATTATATAAAAGAGTATAAAATTATTAAGTAATTATTAATAAATAACCAAATTGATATTTGTTTTTGACCGTTTGTTATATATGGTATGTAAATGCGTACATGTATTGTTTTCGTGTACAGTGTAATGTGATAAATAAAAGTATATACATATAGTTATTATAAAAATAAATGTTTCTTTTTTTTTTGTTTTTGTTTTAATTGATATTTTTTCTTTTGTTTACGTAGCAATTAATTTGAACATTTTAATTACTTGTAATGCCATGAACTTGTTAATAATAATAATAACTTTTAAATCGTATTATTGGTGATTTTTTTTTTTTATTTTTGATACATTATAATAATAATAATATCTATACATAATATATAATATCAATAAATTATCATAATAATATATAATACACATAATGAGGAGTACAATAAAAATTATCGAAAATTATTAAACATCGTTAAACATTATTTAATTTCTGAACAAAAAAATATGTTTATTAACTTTTATATGGATAAAAATTGTTTATTTAAAAAGATATTTTTACAATAATATTGCTAAAGCAAGAACGTATGGCAGGTACATGGTAATTATTAACTTGAAGCACAAAATGAAAGAAAAAAAAGTTACATATCCATATATACGATTATATTACATATCCTTATAAGCATATGTACATGCATAAATAATATACGAATTCCTTAACAACTTAGTTAATTTTAATTTTAATCGTCTTTTACACCACATATAGGTATTATACCAATTCATATATTTTTCATGTTATATGTAAACTTGTATAATATATATACTCTTATATCTACACACTCTGTTATTTCATATTCCATGACTGTGTATTATATAGTCTGTAGCGATCAGATATCAAAATGAAAATTAAGAATAAATAAGAAATTCTTACCTATCTATATAGTATTTATACATCCAATATGTAAATACGATTATGTATACGTAAGTAATACATACATACATGAATTTCGATGTTTCCATAACTATACAACGCTTTACATTACATTATGCACAAGTATATGAATATAATAATATATGCTTGAAAGAAGGCAAATTAAAGTATATAATTTTAATAATCATACATATATATTTATATACTCATACATTATGTACTTACAAATTAAATGTATATATGTATGTATGTGGTACATGTAAAGGATATACATACATACATATACGAGTGCTATACGTTTAACAAAAATTTTTGTTATATGTTTAGAAAATATCAGAGATGAATTTTCAATTAATATGTATGTATAGTCACTTATATATCATCATACATTATGAGTATTTATTGCACATATACATATTTATACTTCTAATGTATATTGAGTTTAATTAAAAATTTTATCAGAATAACATTATAATAAATATGTTGTATATGTATATATACATACATTCGTCTTGTATATACATAATATATGTATGTACCTAACCTACACAATTTGTATAAATGTATAAAATTTTTGTGTTCATCATCATTATTTTACTCGTTTATTTATGATGATTTATAATTATGCGTAATTACTCATTTATTCATCCGTTTTATGAAATGAAATGGAAATAATAGATAGAACATTTGTTATTAACACAATACACTAATATACTTATATATTAAATACTACAGGATAGTAATGTGTAATATCTAATTTTACGAAAATTTTACTAAAATAATGATATAACAAGGAAAAAGTAATCAAAAATTTTCTATTAAATTTTAATTAACTAGAAAATTATATTTTTTTAATGTTTTGTTTTGTTTTGGTTTTTGTTATTTGATTTAGTTTTATTTTTATTCGATTTAATTGAAAATATTCTGCAAAATAATGTATTATGCCTATATACTGCCTGTTATCTTATAAAATTTTTTAATTTCCTTAATTTGAAAAATTTGAATGTATTACTTACTTGATGAGATTTAAAAATAAAATTTTTCATTATTATTTATAAATGAAAGAATAATAGAATGAGCGATAATATTAAATAACTTTACAATTTTTATAGATTCGGTTAGAAACATCGAAAATACTGTATATGAATACTATATTAATTATTATTATAAAATGGCAGATATTATTAGAAAAAAATAAATAACGAAAAATATTATGAATGCAATCGTCAAACTCTCATGTACCTGTGTACCTATTTGTACATTTAATAAGTGAAATAATACACAACGTAGTGGTGTGTCACATACTTACATACACAAGCATGTATTTACATACAACGAGTATATTAAAATTTTTGTTTAGCTAGCTTATATTTACATATATCCTTTAGCCAATCGTATAATATTTAGCAATCGTTAGCTAAAAATTTCTTTAAAAATATCAGTTATGAATGCATTCAACTTTTTAAACATCGAAATATCATTGATAAATTGATTCTATACTAGTGAGTTATCTATGAATTTTCATAACCATGCATGCCTGTGAAAATATTATTTTCTCTGTACTGTATTCGTATCTATCTATATGTAAAATTGTATATTTGTATTCATAAAATTTTTGTGCAACTGCATACAGTATACGTATATAAATGCATGAAATATTATTATTCATTTCATCATAAAGATGTATAAAGGCAAACGAATTTTAATTAAAATCTAACAAAAATCAATATTTTGCAGTTTTTCAAAAATGATGATGAATGACGATGGATACTGTTGATGATGGTGATAGTTTCTTGATGTTTGCCATTTAATTTCTTTTTTTTTTCTGGTTGTTTATTAATTTTTATCTTTTTCACTTTATGAATTGTTTGAAAAAATTCTAAAATACACAACATATTTTAAATCAGAAGAGTTTATGAAGTTTTAAACTTGAACACAAAAACAAAAAAAAACAAAAAGAATAATAACAAATATTTTTCACAGACTATTTCAAATGATAATTGAATATTTTTTTGTGTGTACAAGTTGTACAACAAAAAATATGTGAAAAATACCATTCGTATTATCGTAGAGTATGATATAGGTATGGGGAGGAGCACGTATAAAATGTTGTTTGTTGATTTTCTGTGTTTGTCATGTCAAATATTCGCATTCTACTAAAGAAGCAAATCAACTTTTTTCAACAAGAAAAATAAATAGAAAGAAAAATACGAAGATAAGCGAATAGTAGTTTATCTTCTTCTATTCTTGTTTGTGTTATGTGCTACACTGTAGTAGCCGGGTGCGCAGAAAAATTTAGGATTAAAACAAGATCCGTGTATACAATAAAAACCAATAAATGTTTTGACCTATATATTCGTGTGTATAAACAAAGATGGTCATTGAACCCTTGATTGTTTGAGAAGTAGAAAGATACGCTATTAGTAGTTTCTCTTCTTATTTTCTTGTGTATATGAGGTGCTATACTGTAGAAGACGAGTACAGAGAAGAATTTTAGATTGAAACTACTTAGATCCTTGTGTACAAGAAAAACCGATAAATCGATAATAAATTTGTTTGATCATAAAATCAGTACGAATCATTAAAATTTTCACAGATATTATTGTCAATCATGAAATAAAATTATTGATTAATTTTTGTACAACAAATGTTCAGGACAATAATTTTATATTAACAAGAATTTAAAAATTTAAACAATTCTGATTGTAATTTTTTTATATATTTTTTTTTTTGTATTTTTTACTCCTAAAAATATAAATGCGACTTTTTTGAATAAATATACGAGCAAGTACATGACATGATTGAAATTTTCAAATAATATTCATATAAAAATATCGATAAAAAATTGAACTTCATATGAATGAGTACAAATACATAGAAGATTATGTATCTTTGTTATTGCATCGTGAATAATAAAAATATTTTGTACAATTAAATTACTTACAAAAAGTTTAACTATTTTAATGAAGATATTTGTCGCCAACACAATGTATTGAATTGTTATTTATGACGAAAATCAAACAAATTTTAGTTATTTTTGATCGGTTAAATAAATAATAAATTTGATATTACCATACTCATACTTCAATGCAATACACAATCAATATTTGTTATAAATGTTGTTGTTTACAGATTGAATCTAATTCAAGAATTTCATTTTATACGAATTTTATTTATGATATTGTATTTCACTTTTTTGTATTCATAAATAATTTTCGAATATTCTTAATTCATTACAAAATACAAAGTTTATCATGTTTTCGAAGAATACTCGTATATATGAGAAATACGTAAGTATAAGAAAATCGATGAATACCTCACCTTGTATATTTTTATTTGTTTCATTTTTACAAAAATCAGGATATGGAAGTATATGCGGACAAATAATTGCTTCATAAATTTCAAAATTTTAATTTCAAAAACACTTAAATTAATATTATCTGCACGTAAATGTATTTTTCATGATTTCCAATTTTCATATTATTCCTATTTATTATTCATTGATTTTGTAAATTCAAGAATGAAATTTTACTTTTTTTTTATTATTTTTTATTTTTTTGTTCTTATTATCTGATCTTATTAAAAATTCAAATTTCAAAATCAAAAAAAAAAATATAAAATTATTTCTGGATTCTATATTCTATTGAATGTCAGTTGAGTTTTAAGTTGTAAAAAAATAAAAAAATAAAATGAAAATATAGTATATCAGAAAGTAAAATAAAATGAATCCCTCTGACATTTTATACAATTTTAACGCCTTATATCAAAAAAAAAAAAAATTATAATGAATGAATGAAAATACAAGACAACAAAAAAAATATTTTATTTACAGTATACTGACTCAATTCAATTTCTCAAGAGACTTTTACAATCGTATCTCAATCAAAAAAAATCAAAAACAAAAAAAAATCGATTCGATTATTTTCCTATTTTTACGATGATAAATTTTTTTTTTTTTTTTTGTACTTTTCTTTCAGATTTATGTAGTAATTCTGTATAACGTACAATACTTGTGAGTACATAACATATATGAAATATGTACCTACATATATCCTTTTATTTTTATTTTGTAAATTGTGTTTAGTCCTTGAATGATATGTACAGAGTTGATTTATGAGATTTGATTGATACAAATATGTACATATTTAGAAAATAGAAGTTTTTTATTTGATATGTCTCTGTTAATTCGTAGTACTATATATACTTACAAGCATATATACATAGATAGAGATAGAGTTACTCTTTTTTATTCTAAATTCGCTAGCCATGATGTCATTTTATATACATATATCGGAAGAAAATATATCACAATCTTTATGTAATTTGTTTTTGATAATTTAAAATTAGTATCCTTCGTACAAAAAAGAGTAGCACTATCGTTTATCACCCTCATCATATGTATGTACATTTATCTATCGCATCTGTTGACATGTATGCGTTTATCATTTTACAATAATGATGATTGCAAAATAATCATTAAATACAGGCTAAGGATATCTATAAAATAATTTTCGTAATATACTGATGTCAATATATAAGTATATGCATGTATTGTAAAATATTTCGGAATGTTACCAATTTATTTTTTTTTATTTATTTATTTATTAAATTTTATCGATCCATGTTTATTAATCTTTGATACAATTTTAATTTATTTTGCAAAAAAAAAAAAAAAATAAATAATTAAAAATATTTACACTTGAAAATGATTTTTCTCGATATTAAAATACAAATATGTACATTATTACATTTTTCGTACTCGCACACTATATACGAGTATACATACTTAATGTGCACATATATAATATAATGTCTCTTGTTGGATAAAATAACATCGACACACTAGTATACAATATTTTTCTCTTCCATAAAAGAAAGAAAATAATGAAAAAATTCCTTAACATAATGTATGACACATACATATACCTATACAAAGTTTACTTATAAACTTTTGAATATACTATATGTACATTCAAATTATATACACATTGTTATTGTGTATAAACTCAAGATACATACATATACATAAATATTTGTGATATAAATACGTGAATTTTAAACTCTCAATGAAAATAAAAGAAAAAAAATATATATAAAGAATTTTTTCATTTAATATTTGCGATATATACATACATATGTATGAACAGGCAGTATGGTGCGGTTAATTTTAAATTCGGTATTCGTCGTATTCATATTATGTACATAAATGGAATTTGTTTAACGTAAGTGTATCTATATATACAGATTTTAATTTTCATATTCCATATTTTCATTTCAAACACCTTTCATTATTATTTCTCGTTTTTATAATTTTTCTTTTTAATTTCAAAAAAAATAAAAATAAAAATAAAATAAAAAACAATGAGAAATATAACAATTTTAAAAATAAAATTGTTTCTTTTACTTTTTTGTTTTTTTTTTTTTTTCTTCATTTTTTGTAATTAAGAATACAGAATTAATAATTTAAGGCAATTTATCTAGAAAATTCCATCTGGCTTTCAAAATGGAATTTATATTGTCATACTAATTTGAAAATATAAAATTATCTTTTGTAGAAAAATAATTGTATTTATTTTTATTTTTGTTTTCTTATGGAATTTTTTTTTATGAAATTATTTTGAAACATCTGTTTTATTTGAAAGAAGAAAATATAAAATGCTTTTATTTTTATAAATATAAATTTGCCATATATAAAATATCCGAATACTTATGTAATTTATTCTTATGTACATGATTATGACAATAAAACTTTATATCAAACAGAAACACATAATTCATTCACTATACTACACTGTGGAAGTATTATTGATGAAAGACATCTAAGGTGTTCATTTCTGTATAATTGGAAAAAATGAAGGATTTTCCGATTAAAACGAAACGAAAATTCAAAAATTAGTACACATTATGAGTGAAATACTACTCGTAACGTAATGTCTCAGAGTGTACTACAGGTACTGTTGTTATTGTCAGTGAACCACACTGCTACAGTCCACATATAAACAGGAGAAACTAGTATTAAATGTTGTTAGTTGATTTTCTATATTTTGTCATGTACAATATTCGCATTTTACTCGAAGAGAAAATCAACTTTTTCTTATGGATGAAAATACAAGAAAATACACAAGAAAATAATAAGAGAAATTACTATTCGCGTATCTTTCTACTTATCTTCTCAAATACTCAAGGGTTCAATGACCATGTTTGCTTACACACGAGAATATAGGTCAAAACATTTACTGGTTTTTATTGTAAGCACGGATCTTGTTTTAATCTTAGAATTTTCTGCGCACCGGTCTACTACAGTGCAGCACATAACACAAACAAGAAAAGGAGAAGATAAGCTACTATTCGGGTATATATCTATTTTTCTTTCTACCATTTTCTAAGAGTACATATCATGTGTGAAATACTGCTAGTCCTACGTACTATATACTGTAGGCATCGTCTGTAATAGTGACTGCTCGATAATATGTATAAAGGGGAGGAGCAAGTATTAATATTAAATATTGTTTGTTGATTGTTCTTGTCGTGTACAATATTCGCATTCTACTGAACAAGATAATCAACTTTTTCTCCAGGATAAATAAAAATACGACTAAACATAATGTGTAGTGTGTAGAAGAGTATGTATAGAGTAGAGGAAGAAGAGCAAGTATAAAATGTTGGTTATTGATTTTCAATAATACTCAAGAAAACTTACACTATACTCGTACCATTCAAAATGTAATCCAGTCTTCATATAATCATTATTACTTTTCATATGTGAATTTATATGAATGTAAACTAAAGAATTATTATCAAAGTGTATGTACATAATACGAGTTTGTATCCAATTAAAACTTTTAAATCATACTGAAAACTTCTTATTTACAATTTTTCTAATTAAACATAAGTGATATAATGTACATATAGTATGTAATATAAAATCTAAAAGTTATAAAATCTTAAAAGTTCATTATTTTCTTAAAAAAAAAAATTTTCTTGCTATGAAAACTTTTCTAATTTTTCTTTTCCTATATGTAATACATTTGTTGATATGTATATGTACGTAAATACATCATGTGTGTATGTGTACATATAATTAGCTCTCAGCATAAAAGGTGTATGAACTCCTGAATATGAAAATTTATTTCTCCAATACATATACGAGTATGTATTACTCAAATGAACGCTTATAATTTTTATTAAGAAGTCAAGTCAAATAAAACACCTACAGAAAATAAAATAAATTTTTTAAATATTTTTCTAATAATAAATTTCATAAAAAATAAAATCCTAGCAAATTATTATGTCTCATATATTAATTTTTTTATACATTTTCGAAAATCATTTCATCTTCATTTTATGTATTTCTCAGTATGATTTCTTAAATTTATCTCACTTTAATAATATGGTATTCTTTTTACAAAATTTTTATTTAAAAGGAATAAAATTAATATTATTCTATTTAAAAATATTTAATTTGTTTTATTGATGAAAATATCTTGTTAAGGTATTACGTATTATTACTCATATTGAATAAGAAAAATAAAATGTTGCCATAAAAAAATACACACAAGTAAGGTTACTTTTATATATGAATGTGTCGTTGTTAATACACATACAAGTAATGCACACATACATCTACAAACTGATAAATAATATAAAGGCTCACGTGGTTACGAATAAGTTCTATGTTCTATTTTAATAATCATAATTTAAAAATATTACTTATCCTATACTATATCCAATGTATACATACGTTTCTATAGATATATTCTCGTATACATACATGCCAGCCAACATATTTAAATGGTTAAAAAAGTTTTCTCATTTTTAGAAGTTCTATGGTATTCTATTAAAATTCCTGCATGGTTTTAATTTTTTTTTTCTTTATTGTGCCTTTTGTTTATTGGCAAAATATTACACTTAATTAATTTTTATAGGCTTGAAATGTTTTGATGAAAACCATCTGTATGTAGAGTGTATATATAAATATTTTATGTATAATAAGTAAGTATGTTAGTATATTTGTACATTTAAGTATATGCATGTATATTGAATTAAATATGTATATCAATGTATATTGAGCAAACATTACTATACTTATCCTACTTTCAATACGTGTTGTTATACGAATATAATAATACATGCATATTACGAAAATTTTATAATATATTATTATTAAATGTACAATGTACGCATACAGCAACTAAAAATATAAGGATACTATTCATAGAATATAAAAAATTTGTATGTAAGTAGGTACATACATAAGTACATTATATATCTATTATTGGATAGGTATCTATGCATATTTTGTTATAAATCCATGTGGACAAATCTTTCCTATATTGTATCTAGGTGCACCACAAAAAAAAAAATTTAACTGTATGTGTGTGTAGCGAACACCTACATATACCAATATATACATACACTTATACGAGTACATACCATATTGTATATTAAACAATGCACAAAATTATGGTATAATGAAAGTTTATGTTCCGAAAAGAACTTTAAGAAAAATGGGCAATTGTTTGGAAAAATAAAAAACCAACCATTTACAAAAAAAAAAAAAAAAAAAAAAAAAAAAAATTCTGACAGTGTATCAAAATTATTATTAGCTCTTTGCATTTTACATTTTTTTTTTCTTTTCTTTTCTAAAAACTTAAAATTCTTTTTACATTTTTTTTTTAGCTTATTTTTTAATTTTATTCTTTACACAGTTTTTGGCGTATAAAAAAAAAATTTTTTTTTTTGACTTCGATGTAAAAGAAAAAGCAGTTAATGTAAAGTAATGTTATTTTTTTTTTTTTTTTGAATATATAAAAAAAAAGAAAATCTCAGCAGAAAATTTGAAATAATATGAATATACAAGTGAACAAAGATAAAAACATAAAAAAAAAAAACAGAAGTTTGTGAATCAACTAACATAAATACTAACATGAAGAAGAGAATTAAACGTTAAATAAATACTAAGGAAAAAATTTGAAACTATGTACAAAGTAGAATAGTTGTATAATATTGTGAAAGAAAAAAAAATTTAAAAATTACAAACCAAAAAATTATAGTAAATTATTATTCAAATACTCATATTATACGATGAGTAAATTATTTATACTTTATAGTCTAGTATATAATGTACATACATTATGTACTATATGTAAGTTATATAATAAATATTATAAGTATTTTAATGAAAAATGATGAAACTCCTAAAAAAAATATATTCAAAAAATTTTAATTTAATTTCAAAAATAAATATAAATTATAATATATATAGTATATTCAGTTTCTATTTATTTTTCTTTTTACATATTTTTTTTTTATTTTTATTTTTGAATCCTATAAAGTAATAAAAATATATTCAAATTTTATTAATGTATTATATTGTTTAACTGATTGCCGTATATTTTCAAATTTATAAAGGACTGCAAATCATAATGTAATGTACATTATGTATATTCATTATGCGTACATGGGTACATGTATGAAAATTATTATCGTACATACATTCATATATCCACACATAGGTATACTAAATATTGTATAGTAGCTAACATAAATTTCAAAAGGTTATGTTGTATCATTTTGCATAATATGATATGATGATGGTATACGTATACGAATACGTATACGTATTATAATGTATCTAAAATCATCCTTATAATAAAATAATGTTACCACAAAGTTATTTATAGCGATGTAATTTAATTTCTTAAAGTTCCGATAATAAATGCACACAAATATGTGTATAATGTACAATACATGTATGTATATATCCTTTACAATAAATTTCTTATTTATGATTGTACATATACGAGTCCGTACGATCATACTTATGTACGTTAAAGAATTTCAAATACTAATGTATGTATATGTACTTACATTTATTCATATAAGAGGTATTCACTCTCTCTAGTATTTGGCCTTGTATATTTATACTCGAAGTATTTTTACTACATTTTGCTAATATACTACGCCTTGTTATTTTCTCCCATATAAAATCAAGTAAGCCAATCATTGTAATAAAACAATAGGGTAAAGGCATGTTTTTTCTGTGTAGTATTTCGTAGTAAATATTTTGACAGTTGAACACACAGTAGTCATTTGGTAAATTTTGATAAAATTTAAATTTAAAGATTTTAAAATTTTAATTGTCAAACTATATCAGCTGACTGGAAAATTTTGATACAACAAGAGTATTTACAAAGTATGTTCACTCCACACTAAATTTGATTATGTATTAATACACAATAGCTAAAATACTAGCCTGAGTGAATACCTCTATAGAAATAATTTACATTAGTAAATTTTAATGTGAAATCTTTAAATAAAATATCTTTATACACAAACATATACGCACATACAATAAATACTATATAAAATACATACATATAATGTAATATGTTTATAAATATGTATGTATATAAATATATTTATAGAAATATTCAAATCCTTGACCGATAACTTTATATATACTTCATTTTACTACTATATACTACCGTATCGTAGTATTATATGCACTTAGTGTATTATGTATTATAATATCATTTAATTTCATAGTATAATGATGAAGTAAATTTTATGTTTAAATCAAATATTAATAAAGTGACGTAACCTTAAACTAAAAACTTTAGCAATTTCATATAAAATATATATTTATATAACATTACTCTGTACAAACTCTGTATTACTCTGTATAGTATATGTAAATAAAATACACATTTATATAATATACTGTATGTAATATGATTCATATTTTAAAATCATTCTAAAGCTTAAAAAAGTTTCCGGTTTATGTTTCTTTTTCAGTAATTTTTTTATTTTATTTTATTTTTAATTTTTAATTTTTATTTTTTCGATTTTCTCTTCATATTATGTTTTCTCTGTATACGAGAGTATATATGTATATGTAGTATCTAAAACGGTTCTATATGCATTCATTCATAAATTATTTATACGTAGTATGTATAAATTTGAATTTGGAATCTATATATGCAATATATATACATTAAATCATATTTATATACAAATATGAATTTATATATTTTAATAATAATGTTTACGAAACGCTATACATTATATCCATATATACTCATATTATCATATAGATTTTTATGATGAGTTGATAAAGGAAATATTCATTCAGCAATAATACTATACTTATACAAACATACATTCGAATTACGGATATATATACATATATAAAATTATAACAATATATATTAATTGTATGAAAGTTATATATCTAAGTGTATAGATTAATAAATGAAAGAAAACTTACGTTATTTCGTGTATTATATATACTTATACAATATATTTACATATACATATGTATACATATGTACAAAGCTTACATTATACAATAAATATAAATTAATACTTATATTTACTTACTTTCTGTAATTACTCATATTTACTGTTTACACAAATGTATAACTACATACAATTTATAAAGTTTTTATGCATAACATTTGTATTCTTATGCAGATATATACACACACATATACTGTAAACTGTAGAAATAATTACAAATACATATGTATGCGCATTTATGTATAAATAAAACTATAAAAATTTTAAGTTTTTTTTTTTACTTTTTTTTTTGAAAGAGAAAACTGAAAATTGCATTATGAAAATTTGTACAACATAAAATATCTATGACAAATATTTATATTCTCTTATGTAAAATTCATATGCAAAAATTACAATAATATATGAGTATACATATATGTATATGTATACATAAGTTGAATGTATGTAAATAATAAAAATTATTGTAGATACAAATACGTATTACGAGTATAAGTATAGTAGATAAATAAATATTGTGATTATATAATGTATACCATAGTAGTAACAGAATCTAATTCCCATTAATGAACTCGAAAGGATCCAGTATATTCATATAAGGTTGTATATATACAGTAATATATGTATGGAGTTATAGAGAAGAAATATTAGAAAATATATACAGATACTTGTGTGTACATAAAATGGGATATCGTGGAAGACAATTTCACATAAATACATATTTTACATACATTTATATGTATTACATAGATTTATATACAAAAATATAAATATATTTACCTAATACATATGTACATACCAAAATTAAACGAAACAAAAACAAATGTGTACATAAAATTTACACTATATTGTATACATATGTATGTATATCCATCTACAATATTATACGAGTTTATATTTCGTCATTTTATTCTAACCATTAATGAGAATATTTACTGAAACTTCAGTTAATTAGAGCTTGATATTCTTCAACTGTGGATATCATGCATATATGTACATACTGATACATACTCTACATATTTATGAAAAAACATCATTGGTATATATGTACTTATATATTTATTATTCATGTACTTGTATTAATTTATAGCTTCTAGCATATCACATAGATATGTATGTGTATTTGTTAAGTACTGTATTCGTATCTCGTACTCGTACGAGTATAAAATATTTCAAAATTACCAAACAAACGAAACATTTTAAGTAATCTAAACATTTATTCTGGCTACTGAATCGGGACGAAATAGAAAGTCTCTTTTCAACAATAAGATAACTTCTTAAGGTTTTGTTTTCTACTTCTTATGTTCCGCAATACGTTTTCTTGCCTTTTTCTTTTTTTTTTCTTCAAATATTATGTTTATATTTTTATATATTTTTCTTTTTTTTTCTTTCTTTTTTTTAATACTATAGTATAGTTTTTAATTTCACCTTTTTATTTTTTTGTTAATTTGTGTTATTGGTTTTCACTACTCCAAACATTTTTTTTTTGTAATTTATTCTTTAGTATATAATTTATATGTATGTATATACATATTATAATAGTGCATATAACACTGGCACTTGATGTCACAATATGCACATTTAAAGATTATTTTCATTATTAAATCGATGTATTAAATATAAATATAATATGCATTTGTATATGTATGTAATAATGAAAAATAAAAAATAAATAAATAAAAAAAAATTTATGTTTCTAAATAATGAAATATATTTACACATACACAGTCGTATGTATTTTATAAAATATATATATTTTTTTTCATATTTCATTTATACTAGTATGGATGGCAAAATTTTTATAAAAAATATCCTAAATTTTTGCCAAAAGTCAAGAAAACATTTTTAAAATAATAAAAACAAAAGATTTTTATCTTTCGAATATTAGAATATCTTCTGTTAATTGAAATGGATTCTAAATTATTATTATTATTATATATTTTCTTTCAGTTGTTATACATTAGCTACATAATTATGTATTAAATCATAAAATTTATTTAAAAAAAAAATTTGTATGTAATAATTTTGACAAAAACTGAAAATATAATTTGTACATAATTAGAATTAATAATTAACTATTACAACGCCCTCTACATTTCTTCTTCCTTCTGAATAATATTTTCAATATTAAATCCATTAATTATTAACTAAAAATCTTAAATTCAAAAAAAAGGACATTCATCCAGAATCAGAAAACGTAATCAGAAATTGATGAAATTTGGCCATATCGTTAAATGCACATTTTTACGTTTATAACCAATAGTACATGTCAATTGAGAACGATACTAAGGAATTAAAAATTTTTTTATTATTTCAATAAAGATTTTTTTTTCTAACTTTTTTAACTTTCTAACTTATTTTTCAAGTCAATAAGCTCGTGCATATAGTCAACACATTATCGTTCAGAATCTTAAAGCATATATATTTGTGTCGTATATTAGTAATAACCAACTAATAATTAAATAATAAATGAATTTTTTATTACATATACTTATTTTTCTTATGAAAGTTATTTTCAGCTTTCATATTAAAATATATATAAATTTTAATTTAATTTTATTAAAGTGTAGTCATCTTTTTCGAACATCTTTTTTTTTTTGCCTTGTTTTCTTTTAATTTTATAATAAATGTGTAATATATGTATGTATAATTACATAACTTTTTTATTCCTATATAAATTATTATTATTATTTTCAAGAATATTAAAAAGTTTCCTTTGTAGCCTTAAAAGAAAATGTAAAAAAAAAACAAAAAATCCTGTTCAATTTTTTTTTCTTCTACAACCAGTAATATAAGTATGTGTATATATTCAAGTATATATTACATAAATACATGCATATTTAAAAATTATAATTTTCAATATATGTATTTTACTCAAGGATAATTCCTTTTATTTATAATTTCTTATTGTTTTTTTATTTAATTTTTTTTTGTTATTTTTTTAAAAAAATAAAAAATATTTTAACGCTTCACATTTTCTACTTAAAAAACATTGTAAATTTATTGTAACATCTAATCCATTGCATCGCTCCGCATTATACATATATACATATACTTATATACATACGATTACTTTTTACATTTACTTACGTTCGTATGTATGTATGTATATATGGACATAATATGTACAAGAGAGTATATGTACAAATATGTACAAGTATATTTTATTATGAGTGAAAAAATCGGGTTTCAAGTTATGTTAAAAAGAGCCTTAGGATAGCTTGATAAGTTTAAAATATTTACAACAGAGACTAGCATATAAAACAAAAACAAAACAGAAAAAAAAAAAAATTAAAAAATATCAAAAACGAAAGAAAAAAAAAATAAACTAAAATAAAGAATATACAAAAGTTTTCCATTTCATGTAAATTAATCTCATACTTTCAATTTGTTTTTTTTCTTTTTTCTTTTTTTTCATTTTTTTTATGTTTTATAATTTTATTTTATTTTTTTTATTATTTTTACTTTCCTTTTTCACTTTATTCTATTTTATATATAATTTCTATTCTATTCTTCTATGTGTATCCCGATATTATCTGCTTGCATTCTTGTACTTGCAAAGTTTTAAACTGACTAGCTTCAAGCTATTTCTGAAAAGTACATAATAAACCAATTTTCAGTGGGAATCAGCACAAAGATTTTTTCATAAAATATAGTACATACATAAATATATAAATTTTATGTGTTTTGTGTGTGTGTATGTGTATATATAAAAGCATATGTATGTATGTATATAAGAATCTTGAAATGCAGATTGGATTTTCTTATACAATGAACACATATACATATACCTCTACACATACAACATACATCAGCAAATATCACATGCACCTACTGTACAGAATACAAGTATACATATTTTAGAGTAGAAATCACCATTATCATCATGCATATATGCTTTGGTTCTTTATGTTTTTCTTAGAATTTTTTTTTTTTATTTTAGTTTAGCTGCAGTTTTTATATGTGTGTAATGTTCATTTTGTTGAAAGCTTTCATGCACCGTTACATAACCAGTCACAGTAAAAATAATCTCTATTCTTCCTTTATCTTATTATTATTATTATTATTATTATCATATACTAAATTTTTATTAAGTCTAAGGAACTAAACTAAAAGGCTATTCCTTTTCATCTATATACACATACATATTATATACTTTTGAAATATAATAATATAAAAATTGCATATCATGTATATATGTATATGCATTCATAAGTTTGTATTCATATATCCTGTTTACATTTATAAATGTCTATGTGTATTTAACAAAAAAAAAAAGAAAATATGCTATCGTTTACAGATGTACTTTATATTCTCAATAGTGTTTATAGTTATTGAAATTCTTCTTTATTTTTATTTTATTTTTATTTTATTTTTTTTCAATTTTTGCTTTATACATATAATAATGTGTACCTTTTTTTAATAATTTTGAACTGCAGTTTTATTTTTTTATAAGTAATAACAAAAAAAATGAATAAAAATAAAAAATGCAAGATAAAATAAAAATTAAATGATAAAAATACAAAGTTGTACATTGTATACCATTAAAAAGAAACTTTATTTTATGAAAAATTTTATATTTGAAAAATACGTGAATATAATATGCAATATTAAGGTATACATGTGATGTGTACATATGTGCTTTAAAAAAAAAAAAAAATAAAATAATAAAAATAAAAATAAAAATTGTATACCCATAGAGAGAGGAACAGGACACGATAATATGCATAATTGTTATGTGTATATACGAGTAGATAGAGGTTTTCATATATGATATGCTACATATTTTTTTTTTTTTCTGTTATTTTTATTATTATTATTTATCATACAATACGATACCATTCCATACGATACTATACCATACAGCATACACATATCCTTGTATTCATTAAGCCACTAAATCGACTGCGGTATAAAAGAACAAACTTTTGCAATTTAAACTGGTAGAAAAAGTTTTTCTGTGTTTGCAAATTGTCTGCCAAAAATCTGATGGGTATACACACATACTACTATACGTATATGCATATAGATATGTAATTTGAAATTTTTCTACATAATATATGTACATTATAGGCATAAATATACATTATATGCATTTATGTATTATAAACATAAGTTATTCATGTACAATTTCACATATGATCGTATCGTAAATAAAGTGCACGTTATACCACAATACAAGAAAATATGAAGCGATATTTTTTTCTTATCATATTTTTCTGTAAAAAGGAGATGGGAAAATAGAGAGATAAAATATATTCGCTAATAATAACGAAAAAAAAAAATACCATACAACAAAACATAAATTTAACTTTTTAAATATATTCCCAGTCGTATGTCAAAAACATTTTTTCAAGAATTTCACTTTTGTCATCAATGAACAACACTGCACGTACATAGCTACCGAATATAAAAATACAAAAATGAAAGAAATTTTAACTACAATAAACCAACAAAAAAATAATAATATTTAGAAAAATCATCGAAACATCACACAAGCTAACTATAAACAATTTTTTAAAGACGAATAAAAGAATGAATTTTTCTTATTTTTCTTTTTTTGCAAACATCCAAATAAACATATAATGTACCATAAACTTTAAATAAACACAAAATGGTTTTTTTTTTTCTCCACTTTATGAAATCCTTTGAGAATCAATACAATTTTCATAGCCTTTTAATAATTTTTCAGCAGCTGAGTGTATAACGAAAAAAAAAAAAAATTTTTTTTTTTTTGATATTTTCATTTTTTTAAAAAAAAAAAATCCTGCAGACAGATAAATACACGTGTATCTTCGTATATTATGTACGTTAAATACATTTTAGATATAGCAAATTCGTGTACAAGTCAGTGTATTTTTTACATGAAATCATGTATACAATAAACAGTTTTAAAATGAATTTTTTGAAAAAATAAATTGTTATGAAAATTTGTACAAAAGAAAAATACTTATATTAATGCCGATACATACCATTTTTTATTATTGCTCTCTATACTTTTATATCCCAAAAAAATTATTACAAAATGTACATCGTTAAGAGTTTAAGTTTGCTTTTCTTAAAAGGAAAAATAATTTTTATTTTTTTTTTTTTTTTTTTTTTTTGAAGGAAATTATCTCATTCATATTATCCTGTTTACATAAAATATTTTAATTTTTTTTCATGTGTATAATTATCTTACAAAATTCAATTTTATACATATACATGTCTAGGATATATACGCATTATTGGGAATTGTAATGTGCAGTTAAAATTGTTTTGTGCGTGTATACTCAGATATATCAAAAGTAAAATTAATAAATTCACAATTATTTTTGTTTTTTTGTATTTACATTTTGTTTTTGACACGTGTTTATGGGATGATGAAGGACTATAATTGTGTACAAATATGGTGAACTGATGATATAATTTAATATAGGGTGTTACAATATTTTTTTTTTACAAATTCAGATATAAAGCGAAGAAGATTCATGAAATACATATCTATTCTGTCCAATTGGCTCTATACGCTCTCATTAAAAATACTTGGTTGTCTCTCGCCTCCTCCGATGATTTGCATGTATTATCCATGGATCTTAATATAAAATCGATTTCATTATCCCAGACTATGTAATTTGGGATTCGTAACGAAGGATTTTTATATTTAATGATTTGTCGACCCAAGGATAACCTCTTCCACAGAAAGACTAAATTGCTATTTTACTTTTGATCCAATAATTTCCTATGAAGTGGATTAAAGAAATTCCTTCAGCAGTTAATGAACAGCCTTACGACATGAAAACAATTCTTGGCATCGCAAAAATGGGTGGGAGGTGGAGTGGATTCGTTACTAATGCTACATAATTTTTTTACTACTTAAATGATAAATTCTATAATCAATCTAGATTTATGATAAATATTTTTTTTTTATTTCATCTCGATTTCTACTAACAAAACAAACTTATTCATTTATTTACCATAATTAGTTCGAAATATAAAACTGATCATCCTGTATGATTTACTCACGTACACTACATTTTATGGAACGTTTAAAATTGTACTTGTTATATGTTACATTACATATAGCTAATACTTATTTAATCAATCACTTTTTGACAGTCAATTCATCTTATATTTATTTTCGTAATATTCAAAATTCAAAAATTATAAGATATATGCTTGATATTTTGTAAATACACACATATATGTATATACACACAATACACATTTGTTTGTTTGTATCAACATAAATATATTCAAAATTAAATGAAGGGAGGAAAAATAATGCATAATTTTTTTTTTCTTTTGTTCATTTTAATTTCATTTATTACGTACATTTTGACATATTGATTGATAATCAAGTTGTTATGGAGATTTTGTTCCTAAAATGAAATTATGTATGTACTTCTTATACAGAAGGAATGATCAAATATCAAATGTTATTTTTTTCATTACATAAAAAAGAAACATACACACAAAAAAAAATGTATGCAATATTCATCATGGAAATTTTAAGTATTTAAATATTTTTGTAAATTATGGTATTAAATGTAGATTTAAGATTAAAGTATTACGGGATAATCTAAAAAAAATCGGATCAAAATGTACTTTTAAGGTAAAGTTTGACATTTGAAATTGACAAATTTTCAAACAAAAATTCCCACAAAAAATTACGAAAATTCACATAAATTTAAAAAAGTTTGTAACTCAAAAAATTTCCATTCAACAGTAGTAGAATCTACCTTCATTCTGTGTAGTAATTTTATAAGTAAGTATGTATTATATTAAATTTCAAATATCACTTGGTTACACATACCCAGTTCCTATCTTCTCCGTACTTGTCCGTACTCTTTGGCCGTAATTTGTAAACAAAAATGGTCATTCAACTCTTGAGTTTTTGAATTAAATATTTATATATCCTTAAATTAATTTTTTGAAAAAAAGAATTAGACCTACCGGAGAACCTGAATTGCTATGAGAAAAACGCGTCTATCGTCCTACCTCTTGGGTGTAATATGAAAAGAATGTAATTTTTTTCGCTAAAAAAAAAAAAAGAAATTTAAATTTTGTGCTGGTAGAATAAAAAATAAACAAATTAAAGTTTATTATAGTAAAATTTCAACCTAGAGGGCGAAAAGTTTAGAAGTGCACCAAGCACCAAACAGGCTAAAACCAGCGCTGTCCATACATACATATGTAATGTTGAATTTTCTTTAAATCCGTTTTTAGTTTAATTTACTTAGTTTGAATTAGTGTGAGAGAAATGTAAACTCACATATTATGAAACTTCGACAATATATAAATCTTTCTATCAACTTTATTCAATAATGGTATTGATTTCAAACAATTAAAGTTTAGTTATTAAACAATTAATTTACAAAGAGATATTAAATTTGATGCTATTAAAATTATGATTATTAAATTAAACCGAAAAATATTTTCAATTGTGTAACACGAAACCATAGAAAATGTATGTATGTATACATTTGTTAAAGATATGAATGAAAATTAATTAATGGAAATCTTTGAATGTTTTGTAATTTAATACAACTATGTATATAATATTGAAACAAAATCAAAATGAAAAAAACTTCTATAATATCGAATTGCTCACGCTTCTGAATTACGATTAGCATTCTAAACACATAATAATTATTAGCGGTATATTGAGTGTTAATTACTTAAATTACATCCCATTAAAATTAATAAGATTATTCTATATTGAAAATTATTCTAAAAATTTAATTCTAATTTAACTAATTTACTTTCTGTCTAACACGACTACAATTTAAATCGAATCGTAACCTTCCAAGCAATCCTCTGTTTCTCGTTTCAACGTCTTCTCACAGACCATCATCGCTGTGATTTATCTGGCTGACGTAATAATATTTTATTTAATACTCTTTTTTTTTTTTTTGGCTTGCTCTTCTTGTATTCCATGGACAAAATCTGCCCGTTTTAGCCGCATTTCCGTATGTACTGCGTTTAAGTAAAAAAATAGTAATTCCATTACATATTCCGCAGTAAAAACTTCAAACATTTTTTGATTGTACTTAAACTGAAAAGCAATTGCATGAAAAAGAAATCAAACGACCTGCAATTAAATACTTAATTTTTAAAATTATTTTTTTTGTTTTATATTTTTATTAAAGTGTTAATTTTTGTAAATTATTCGCCACTGCCATACAGGTAAATTCGTCCTAATGTAACAAAACAACAAAATATAGTTCATACGTTGAAGCATTTAAAAATTTCAGTAAAACAAAATACAAAAAAAAAATAATAATAACAAGGAGTCAATACAACAATAAGAAGTGAGTGAAAATAAATTTTGTGTGATTTATACATTCATATTTACATGCGAATATATGAGTACTATATAATGTAAATGCTTGAATAAAAAATTTACACAACGTCCTTTCTTCCTTTATTAATTAAGGCTAAATTAAAAACAAAAAAATTTTTCCAGCAGCAGCAGCAGTAACAACAACAACAATAACATAATTGGACACAGCTTTCAACCATCGTGTTAAAAGCCATAAAAATAGCGTTGAACTGCGAAACATAGCCGAAAGGCAACAGAATATAGTATAAACACATATAGCATTGCCGTATATAGTATGTATAAATAGCATCATAGTTAAATATACAGAGATAGCAGCAAATTTCATCGGTACGATATGAGTAAAAGATTAATGAGCGTTATATACGTTTGGGTATTTCAGCACACTCATTTGCATAATTTGCATCGTTTCTCACCTCTGAAAAATCTTTTTATTCTATTTTCATTTATTTTTATTTATTTTTATTTTTTTTTTCATACATATACGAGTACATACTCTTGTAGTGGTAAAACCAAAAAATAAAAATAAAAAAAAATATACAAATACATATTACAACAAAATCCCAACATATACAGAGACCATAAAAAAAAATAAAAATAAAACAACAAACAAAAATGAAATGAACAAATATATGTACATCTATACACACGTACTTACGCAAAACTCCATTTCAATAAATAATACACACACACACACACACATGTATACAGATAAGGTGGCTGCGGAAATTATCACCAAAAATATTTTATATATACGAGTATACATATGTACGTATGCAAAAAAAAAATAATAATAAATAAATAAAAATAAAAATAAAATGAAATACAAAAAAGAAATTAGGCTATGAAAAAAAAGTTTACGCTAATTTATCTCGGAAAATTATAATGTGCTGCAGATAAACAGAAACAGTACAGAATGAAAAAATTAAAATAAAAAATAAATAAAAATAAAAAAAAAAATCACAAAAAAAGGACTTTAGGTTTTTATATTAAATTACTATTTATGTACAATTGTATATGTACGAGTATGTATATATATATATATGCAAAAAGAAATAAATAATATAAAAAAGTAATTTTTTTCAATTCATTCTGATTTCTATTTGTGTCTCTGGTTTCATTTCTATTCTGTGTATATGTATATGATGAAGATGAAAATGTTTATTATATGACTATATACATCTAAGTACTAATAAAACAACTACTACTACTGCTGCTATATACGGTTCTCATTTCACTTGAGAATTTTCATATTTTGACACACACAATACATATACATACATTCCATTTACTATGTTGTGTATGTCCTTGTCTTAATATTCTGATAGTCAAATAAAATTACTTTATATTCATATTTGTATTTTTTTTCTTTTTGTATGAATAATATATGTATACTCTATACTCCTACTTATATGTCTATCTGTATGTATGTATGTATATATATATATATATATACTTGTAAGTATTTTTGTATTAATATAAATATAACTCTAAATGTAATGCTGCATATATATACATTAAACACATTCAAATTTAAATTTATAAAAATAAATTTATGCAAATTAGAATTGTATTTTAACGAAAAACTACATATACTACTTGACTTTCGTATATATATATGTATACATTTATATACATGAATGTACATAAATATAATACATACATAAATACACACATACATAATATCCTTTAGGTTATTACATGAAAAATTTGCAAAAATAAATTTATTTGTCGAAATTTTAATTAAATCTGCCACTTTTATGATTAAACTTTTGTCCAGAGGGGTAGAAAAAAAAAATTTTTTTTATTTTCATTTTTTTACTATTATTCTTCTTTTGTATTCTTATTCAAATAATTTTTAACAACAAAAATAGAAATAGAAAAAAAAATAATAATAATAATGAAATACTATAAAGAAACTAAAAATATCTTTCAGTTTAAGTGAATATAATCTATGATATAATGTACGTACAATACTGTAAATACTAGGACCATATATATCAGTATAGTGCCAGTAAGTATCTATACCATAGATGTACTATGTACAGTACACACCTGGAAGGTTTTTCTCTCTCTTATACTCTTTCTCTTTGTGAAAAATTCATGAAAACTATTATAAATTGTGAAGCAGAAGAAATTATGAGAAATAATGTAATACGAACGATAACGATAACTTCTATAAATGATATTTGGTTGGACAAAATGTGAATCCTTTTTTGTATAATGCATATTGTGTATGTATATCACTGCTTGTATATATGCAATTCTGTATGTACGAATGAGTTATTAATGTTTTATATATAAAAGTGCATACATTTATGTAAATATTCACAGTTTGCATGGATTCGTATGCATATAATATGTAAGTGCACCTTCATTCATATATACATATACATATATGTATAATATAAACTAATATTTAAAACATTAATTGTAATTTATTTTGTGTATTTATGATAGAAATTTTAACTCCAAACATATGTATTTGACAGACAAAAATTACATACAAAATTAGAATTTATTGAAATTACAAAAGTGCCATTGGGTCGGGTCGCTGATCTTTTACACATTCACTATATACAAACAAACAAAATAAACAAGCAAATCGTAATACTTATGTATTTCATTTGACAACTCACACAAAAACATAATAGCATAATATTAATAATACATAATTTCAAATAATCGCAAAAACTTTTAGAAATTTCAACTGTAGGTAGGTATACTTATAGAAAAAAAACAGATTTTATTAATTTCAAAATATATTTAATACTTATTACTGGTTTATCGGTCCAACGAATACTGAGTACATGTATTTTTCATATATCATAATTCATACTCTTTTTAACATTTTTCATATTGCGTAACAATAGCATATTTTTATCAATTGCATTTTCGAATAACAGGTAGTCGATCTTTTGATCTTGAATTTCTAGAAATTTCCATGTAATATTAAAAATAAGTATTATGTAAAATATTTAGTAAAATTTGTTCATTTCCTAATATATTTCATATATCATATTATATTATATTTATATATCATTTATATCATATATTTTACTATGACTCAAAAAATTGTTCAGACTTGTAAGCAAAATGCTTACAAATCGGCCATCCTGACTCCGTAATCGTCCCGATTACAAGTCTATTCAAACTAACTTAATATATGATTTAACAGATTGGACATCGTGAGTACCTGGAGTACCTGTTATTACAAGAATGCAATCGATTTACAATATTATTAGCTTGTTCATTTCATTTAATATATAATTAGGCTACTCAAAATTACACTAATTATTATAAAATTTTATACACATAAGTATGTGCATTTAATTCAAAATTTTTCTTCTTCTTATAATTCATATTCAATTTATTTTATTTTAAACATATGTATATCTTCAAATACAGATTTTTCTCTTTTATTACATAAAATTAACCCTTTTTTTTCTCTCTTTTTTTTTTTTTTTTTTTTTTTTTAATATTTCAAAAAATTATTCATACATAGATAGAAAATTAACAAAAGGAAAGATAAACGATTTAACTATTTCAAATTAAAATTATAGATACATACATTTGCATCTTACGCAAATATAAATGTATTCGTTTACTTTGTATAGATAATATAATAACATGTAAATCTGTAATTAAATTTAATTTTCATTTCAAAATTCTTTAAATTACTATTTTTTTTCTTCTCATTTTTCAAAATTATGTATTTCTGTTTCTTAAAATTTTATTCTTTCAATTAATCTCCTTCCCTTAAAAGAAATTGTAGATATTAATTACATATTTAATGTGTTTCAAATATATATAAAAAAAATAATAATAAATAAAAATAAGTAAAATAAAATCATTTCAAACGAATATTTTTAATACTTTTATCAATATTATTAATTTTCTAATTCCTTACCACTGGCTTCAATTCTTGTAAGAGATAAGTTACATTCTTCGATGAAATCCCTACCTAAAATTATTGGATATAACATTGAATTTTTTTTTCGTATTAGTTGAAGAGAAATAAAAATTATTTATCTTTTCGCATTTAAATTTTAAAATTTACAAAAAAAAAAAAGTTTCTAAACAAATATTGAATATTTTTCACTTTTGAATTTTGAATCTAAAATTTTTACATTATTCTTACATAACAAATTCACTTGACTTGACTGATTGATACGATAGCAAGTGTTTTTTTTCCTCTTCTTCTTCGTCTTCTTTTTTAATTTATTTTTTATCATCTTTTCTCTTTTATAATGAATTTCTAATTTATATATAATATATTTTTTTCTTGTTGTTGTAGTATTATTAAAAATTTTTCTCGTGTTTTATTTATTTTTATTATTTTTATTTTATTTTCGACAAAAATTTATTTTTAATTATTATGAATTTGAATTTAACTGAAAATGTGAATTAATTTTTTTTTTTGATTTTAATATTGAAGAATAACTTAACCTGAGAATGTTGAAAGGAATTTTGTAACGACATCTTTTAATTTAGCATCTGTTCCCTCTGATATTTTACCTTCAGTTGCAATTTGATTTAATAAGCTTTGTTCATTTGTTTTAATGTGTTGTAAGAATTCCTTTTCAAAAGCGGTAATTTTTGATGGTTCCATTTTATCTAAATAACCTCGGACACCACAGTAAATTACAGCCACCTGTTCTTCAATAGCCATTGGTACATATTGGCCTTGTTTCAATAGTTCAGTAAGTCGAACACCACGATTCAATAATTGTTGTGTTGCAGCATCTAAATCAGAACCGAATTGAGCGAAAGCAGCTACTTCACGATATTGAGCCAATTCCAATTTCATGGAACCAGCTACCTGTTTCATAGCTCTTGTTTGAGCAGCTGAACCAACTCGAGATACAGACAAACCGACATTGATAGCTGGACGAATACCTTTGTAGAACAATTCAGTTTCTAAGAAAATTTGTCCATCTGTAATTGAAATTACATTTGTTGGAATGTATGCTGATACATCACCAGCTTGAGTTTCAATAACTGGTAATGCGGTTAATGAACCACCGCCCATTGCAGGTGACATTTTAGCGGCACGCTCTAATAAACGTGAATGCAAATAGAATACATCACCAGGGTAAGCTTCACGACCTGGTGGACGACGCAACAACAATGACATTTGACGATAAGCAACAGCTTGTTTAGACAAATCATCGAAGATGATTAAAGCATGTTTGCCATTATCACGGAAATATTCACCCATAGCGCAACCAGAATATGGAGCCAAATATTGTAATGGGGCAGCATCAGAGGCAGTAGCTGCTACAATAATTGTATAATCCATAGCTCCAATATCGCTTAAACGTTTTACGATTTGAGCTACAGTTGATCTCTTTTGACCAATAGCAACATAAATACAGTACAATTTTTTGCTTTCATCAGATCCATCGTTGAATCGTTTTTGATTGATGATCGTATCAATGGCAAGAGCAGTTTTTCCTGTTTGTCTGTCACCAATAATCAATTCACGTTGACCACGTCCAATTGGTACAAGTGAATCTACAGCTTTAATACCAGTTTGCATAGGTTCACGGACAGATATACGTGGAATGATACCAGGTGCCTTAATACCAACACGGAAACGTTCTTTTGTGTTAATTGGGCCCTTTCCATCAATTGCATTACCTAAGGCATCAACGACACGTCCTAAAAGTTGTTCACCGACAGGTACATCAACAATGGCACCAGTTCTCTTCACTATATCACCTTCCTTGATCAATTTATCATTACCAAATACTACAACACCAACATTATCGGGTTCCAAATTCAAAGCCATACCCTTTAATCCAGATGAGAATTCAACCATCTCTTCGGCCTGAACATTTTTAAGACCGTATATACGAGCAATACCATCACCAATACTTAATACTCGTCCAGTTTCTTCTAAATCGGCTTTTGGTGCAGTACCCATAATTCTTTCTTCTAAAACTGATGAAATTTCTGCACTACGTTGATTACATGATGCATGAAATTTACGTGCAGTTATTGCAGCAGCTGGTAATGCACTTTTTGCTACTAACTGTGTTGCGGATTTTGATAAATTACGAGCTACAGATGTAGCGAATCGTGCTGATAACATCGACATTTTTTTTTATATATATTTATTAACTAGTTTTAATTATTATTTAATAAATATAAATTATTCTTATTTTTTTTAATTTTAATACACTTGTTCTATTAAATTGAAGTTCACAGTATTTTATAGTAAAAGAGGAAGATGGCTGATCTCAATCGCAACTGGATGCCGAATTGCCGATTCGTTTTCTATTATATTGTCGTCGTTTATATTATATTGTCGTATATATAAAAATTTAGTAAAATTTGTTCATTTCCTAATATATTTCATATATCATATTATATTATATTTATATATCATTTATATCATATATTTTACTATGACTCAAAAAATTGTTCAGACTTGTAAGCAAAATGCTTACACAACCATTTTAATTATAAAAATTGAAAAAAAATAATATGTAAAAGGATATTTCTTTTTTAAAAAGTATAAAAATAAAAATAAATAGCAAATAATTAGTCTGTAATTCAATAAAGTGATTTACAAAAAAAAAAAAAATTATTCTGAAATAAAATTTAATGTACAAAAACTTTACTCATACATATCCTCATTAACACATCGTATACCATTATACACATACATTACGTAGTATTTACGTATAATCATAAATATAAATGGTATAACTATAATGTATATGGTAACAAATGCACGTAATACCAAAATAATATTTTATAATCTCCTTACATATTCTTTCATTTTTCATTTATACGTATGCACAATATACTCGTACTACTATATATTATTAAAAGAGACCAAGATTTAAAATTCATATAACGATGAAAATTATAATTATTATATTATTTATCTTATATAACTTTGAGCATTTTATGTATAATTATTGTATTTATATATGAATATACAAACATATACATTACTTAATATTGTACATTATAATATAAATTATACGTTCGTATGTGTATAATTCCCTCTTATTTTAAACATTATAAATGAAGTTATGAATGAATTAAACATCATTTTGATTCTGATTTCAAATTTTAATATTTATCCTGAGAATCATATAGTAATCATTAAAAATTAAAATTGAAAAAAAGAAAATGAATAAAAGTCAAATTTTTAATACTGTTTCTATGCAAATTAAATTTATATACTAACTTGTATCGTATGCATATATGTATATGCATTCAAGTACTTAGTACATTATGTAAAGAATGGATCAAAATTAATATTATTATTATTCTCTTATCGTTATTTTAAATTATTTATATTTACATTTATTTATACATTAAATGTTACAGATAAGTATATACAAGTAAATCCATATAATACTTCATTCAATTATATATCTAAAATATATAATAATATTTAATTTTTCAAAGTAAATATATAAAATACTTAATTTAAATAACAAATTTAATTAATTGATATAATACTCACATTCACATACATACATATATATGTATAATATTTGTTTATTGCTATTGTTGTTGTTGATTTTCTTTTCTAATATGAATTTTTGCTTTCAAATTTTCTCAAATCAAATCAAATTTTTTCTCCCTAGAGTAATCAAAAATAAAATATTACTATACTATCCATGGTGTACACAGTATATAAGGTATGGTGGTATCTTGGTATGGTATGATGGAATGAAACATGTTTCTCTTCATTTTAGTTAGTTACCAATAACCATATTTTCTACTATTTATTGTCTTTTACAATTTCTCGTATATGGTGTGAAGTACAAAGCAAAAATAAGGAGAAAATGAATTTTTCTCATGAATGAAAAAACGAATGCATGATGGTATTTGGGGTACTGCAGTATATATCGTACTATTATAGTTATTTACCAATTACCTCGTTGCTACTCATTTACTGTCTCTTTATGTTTCTCGTATACTTTTTGTGTGTTAGTAAAGAACAAGTATAAAAAAAAACATACTTACTCTCTCTTCCTCTTCCTGTTTCTTGTATTCTTCTTATGGTGTGTTGTGAACAGCAAGTATAAAGATAAAATAAAAGTTTTCTTATGAATCAAAATACGAGTGCATGGTACATAAAGTGCTAACAGACTGCTCGCATATCGTACTATAGTTATATGACAATAACCTCTTTCTAACTAATTATTGTCTCCTCCTTTTTATCGTTTATTTCTTATAGTGAATAGTGCCAGAACAAAAATAAGGAGAAAATGAATATTGCTCATGAATGAAAGTACTAGTACACATCATGATTCCATTAATCGCACTATCGTACCTTATCTACTCTATTATACCTTACTACTATCTAAATAATCATTGAGATACATATATCAGCACGATCATAAATATATAAAAATTTAATTACCAAATATTCTCATATTTCATATACTCGTATACATCAAATTTTCATACAATAATTTGTATATTCAGTCTAGGTCCAGCTCTCAGTGAGATAACTCATATTTAGACTTACATCTGCATTGTGTATATAGTGCTATAATATATATTTTTAATATATTTAAATATATAAATTATAATTGTGTTTTGAAAATTAATAAAATTATAAACCATTAACTAATAAACAATCACTAGTAACAGTTCTTTTTTTTTTTATAATAGTGGTACAAATATACAAACTGATAAGATTTGAAACAATTTATTATAAAAATACAATTGAATTGAACATTTGAAACAATAAAAGTACTGATAATTATTTTTAGTGAACAGGGCCAGCTTTTTTTTTGTATAGGTTATAGTCAGGGCCGGCTCCCCCGATTGAGGAGTCGATACACGTCATGCCGCCCGATAAGGGCGTGACCGCATTTAGCGATAACAAATTCAAATTATTGGACCCTGATGATAAACCGTTGAAACGGAAAACAAAAAACAAAAAACTAAACATTACATCTACTTTTTTCGGACCAACACCAGCAGAATTAGAAGATGTATACCAAATTGGCGTTGAACCAAAATATATCGTTCTGAAGTCCAAGGAAACGGCAAAACGCATCATTGACATCAATCCTTTTGGCGTTAAAAAAACATTAGAGGGACTAACGAAATCTATCAAAAGTTTTAAACCAATGATAGATGGTTCCTATTTGATTCTTGTTAGTAACCCAATAGCTGCTGACAAAATAATCAAAGGTGTCAATATTTTCAAGAAAAACTGCAATATTGAATGTGAAGCATATCTACATACAAAACTTAATTCCAGCCAGGGAACGATCCGTTATCCGTTCCTAAAAAACCTTAGCAATGAAGACCTTCTGATGGGACTGAAAGAAGAAAATGCTGCTATAATAGACGCCAGACATATTACAAGGAAGGTTGATAACGAAACAATTAACACTGGAACTATTCGTCTGACGTTTTCCACATACAGTGTTCCCAAAAATTTAATAATATTTTTTGAAAAAATTAAAGTGACCCCTTGGTACCCCAGCCCATTGAGATGCAGAAAATGTTTCCAACTAGGACATCACGAAGAAAAATGCAACAATAAACAGGTCTGCCCCAAATGTGCTTCGATAACAGACGATGTCAATCATGAATGTCATCAAAAGGCTTGTGTCACCTGTAGAACTACTAATGATCACAACACTCTCGACAGGAATTGCCCTTCATATCTTCGTGAAAAGGAAATCATTAAGCTCCAGAAAGACAAACATCTATCCAGATATGAAGCTAGAAAACTTTATTTTGCCACCTTTCCAACAGCTACAACCTTAAAATCAACGTCAGCTTTAATATCACCACATACATCGGCATCATCACCAGCACTGCAATCAACACTTAGTACAGTAAGTAACACTAACACCACTAACAACACTAATACCAAAAAAACGTATGCACAAACATTAGCACAGAATAATCAACAAGCTCCCAGCACAAAATCCTTATCTTCCTCAAAAACAGAACAAGACGATAACATAACTCATCATATAAACACAAATACTGAACATGAAAAAACAAATAACACTGAACAAAAACCAACAAACAAATCCGAACAAAATATAAATAACAATATTGCACATGAAACAAAAAACAGACTTCTTTCTCTTTCTCCATCAACGTTTAAAAATTACGTGATGGACAAAATTGAAAAAGTTAACAAAGACAAACTACCGATTATAGCATTACCACAATCCCCAGACAGAAACATTGACAATAATTCAGACTATGAACAGCTCGTAGTATCTGAACTAGAATCCGAAGGCGAATCTACTACAACAATGCAAGTTGATTAGATAAATGTTTTCTAAATGACATCCACAACCTCTTCCTCAATAACCGGACGTAGGAGACTTGTCATTTTACAATGGAATATGGCAGGTCTCTATGCGAATGGCCCTTCACTTGACATTCTTATTAACAGGCATAATCCGGACATCATAGCGATCCAAGAGAGTCACATCCCATCCTCCACAAACCTAACTAGCAGAGGCAGATACAACCTATTTCATGCGAATCGTCATAATGCTCGGAAAAGCGGAGTGGCCATTCTGGTGAAAGAGGGTGTACCCGTCTCTGATATGTACCCTGCCACTACAAATCCTTCCATCACTGTCATACTCCCATCCTTCAACTCTCTAAGGCTTTCCAACATTTATATTGAGGGACAATCTGGCAACCCTACCAGTGACTTACAACTTTTAGAAACAGGAGCTGCGGGCCCTAGGTTGATCCTGGGTGATTTCAATGCTCATAGCCCTCTGTGGGGCTCTGACCGAACCGACTCCAGAGGCAGTTGGGTTAAAGATTGGATAGACTTGTCAGAGTTCGCTCTTTTAAATGATGGATCGCCTACTCTTCTCTCCTCTAGAAACTCTCTAACGCATGTTGATCTTACCTTGGCTAGTCCGGAAATTGCCTCTACTGCTTCATGGAAAGTACATCCCTTGCAAGGTAGTGATCACTTTCCTATTCTTATTACCCTATTCGAAAGACCCAGAACAACCCAAGCATTTAACTTAGCTCGTTTCATTGATACCAAAGCTGACTGGCACTCTTTCCAACAGGCGTTGGACCAGTTTTTACTGAAAATGCCTCCAAGTCCTCACTGTTCTAGGGAAATAGCCATATTGACAAAGGCCATAAGATTCGCTGCTTCCAAAAGTATGCCCATTTCTAAACCTAAAACAAAGTCAAAGCCTTGTTGGTATAATGATGAAGTACATGCACTTATCAAAAACAAAAACACAGCGTGGAAGCGCTTTAAAAGAGACAGAACGGACCAAAATGCAGTTCTGTACAGAAAAGCAAACGCATGTATGAGAAGAGCTATCAAAGCAGCCAAATTACAATCCTGGATAGACTTTTCAAACAGTATCCATCCAAACTCTTCATTGAAAGAAATCTGGCAAAAAGTTAGAGCAGTACTTGGTATGCCAATCCAAAAACAAATAGAAGCTATCAGCAAAGATAACAACTTTATTTCCGATCATCAGGAAATAGCTCATTGTATAGCTGAAAGTATCAGTGAATACTCAACCGATACGCCAGAGGTTCATGACATGTGCATAAACAGCAAAATTGAATTCGGAAACTATCGTAAGCATATTTTCATCCAAATCCCCAATTCTTCCTTACAGCACTCCCTTACTCTTCAAGAATTTGAGTTAGCGCTCAAATCATGCAAGAGTACGGCCCCTGGTCTTGATAAAATCACTTCTGCTATGATCAAAAACTCAACGCAAGCCTGGAGAACAAGATTCTTCAACGTCCTCGGCTTACTGATGAGTTCTGGCACTTTCCCTACTCAGTGGAAGGTGGCAGAGATCATCCCCATAGCAAAAGTGAGCCCGAACATCTTAACTCCAAACAATATCAGACCGATATCTCTCCTTAAAGTTCCATCAAAAATCCTAGAACGCATCCTTTCCAACAGACTAGCCTGGCTATTGGAACAAAGGCTACCGCCTTCTGTGGTGGGGTACAGATCTGGTAGAGGGACATTGTCTCTGCTCCAGGAAGTACAACACAACTTAGCTTGCGCCTTGTCCAAAAGACAGCACTCCATCCTGCTATCCATTGACCTCGAAAAAGCTTATGATAGAGTACCAAAACATGTCATTCTCCTCCAACTGAAAGAATGGAACGTAGACGTCAATTTCATAAAATTGATTGAAACATTCCTCAGTGGAAGGAGTTTCATAGTGAGATGCAATAACCAACGCACCACCCAATATCCTTTGGAAAATGGCTTACCACAGGGCTCACCATTGTCAGTATACCTCTTCAATACATATATTGCTTCTTTAGCTGCACGGTTGGAAAAGATAAATGGCCTATATGCACACATCTATGCAGATAACCTATTCCTCTATGCCTCAGGAAAGACTAATTCAGTTGACATTACGCTCAACCATGCTTATGAGACACTTTGGGACTGGTGCAAGAAAAATGGAGCAAAGATTGCCAATCAAAAAACAGAAGCGCTCCATGTGTGCACGAAAAGAAACTGCAATATGCAGAACATCATTCTTTCTACACAAGGCGTCTATTTCTCTCCTAATATCAAAATTCTGGGCGTTTTCTTCACACCCAACTTAAGATGGAATCTACATGTTAACAGACTTGCAGAAGACTTAGCTAAAAGGAACAATATGCTGAAAATCCTATGCAGCAAGAGAAGTGGCCCTCCCGTTCCACTAGCCTGTAAGATCGCCAAATCTGTCATAATTGGCAAGGTAGATTACGGTCTTACAATTTTTGGCTTCGGCCCCAAATATCTTATTAACAAAATACAGGTCCAAATAAACAATGCGGCAAGAATTGCTACTGGCGCCTTAAAAACCACTCCCATCTGCAGTCTATTAACAGAAGCCAACCTACCAACAACTACCGATAGATTAGAATGGCTGGCTTCAAACTTAGTCCTTAAGAATGCCCATAACTCCAATAAACCCCTGCACAAAACTATCCTTAATATCCTTAAATCACCTGCATCGCACAGATACAGGAGATCATCCTTAGTCCTTTCGTGCAACATAACTCCAAAAATCCTGGTTCCAAGCACCCCTATTATCCAAACACCCCACATCATCCCTCCGTGGAAATCACTTGACAACATTTATTTAATAGAAAGACAAGCAAGCAAAAAACAGACAGCTCCCGAATTCCTTTTCCTACTCGAAAAATTTCCCTCTCATAGAAAAATTTACACAGATGCATCTAAGACGGCATGCAGCACAGGCTTTGCTGTCGTAAACGATAAGGGCTCACTTCTGCGTAGATATCTTCTACCAGAATGGAGTTCTATCTACACAGCTGAGGCCTGTGCGATAATGGAGGCGTGTAGGATAGCGTCTGATTCCAATCAACCAACGTTGATTTTGTCAGATTCCTTATCTGTGATAAGAGCCACCGCCAACCCTGTCAACAGCACACCAATAATTGTCGCCATTAAAAATATACTTGACCAAAGCCACCTGATCAAGTTAGTTTGGTGCCCAGGTCACTGTGGCATCAAAGGCAATGAAAGTGCAGACAGGGAAGCAAAATTAGCTTGCCAGTCGCCGTTATTAATGTTAACACCACCAGATTTCAAGTCTGCTAAAAAGTGGTGCCAAAATACACTGCGCAATAAACATATAGATGCTATTAAAAGATCAGAACAATTCCTTTTCTCCCATTTTAATCCTAACAATCACACTCCGACACTGCCATATACCTGTAGAGCCATAGGTGTTCCTATAACTAGACTAAGACTAGGGCACTTTCTGGCGGTTAAGAAACACCTATTCCAGAATGCACCCGCTCCCGAATGTCCACATTGCCCCAGACAGACCCTGACTGCCAAACATATACTACAGGACTGTCCAATAGCTTTGAATATTTTCAAAACAAACGATTTGGTTGACAACCATAACAATCTAATACTAACGCCAACCGACAAGGAAGCTTCCCTCATCCTCAAAACCTTTGATAAAATCCTGCCTACCTTCCAAACTCCCAAAATATAAAAAACAAAAATGCTTGCTCATGCATTAACACAACTAACCAAACCAAACACTAAAAATTAACTACTAGCTCATAAGATCATGAATTGTACGGCGATGGGTAAAATAAGATAGATTAGATTAGAATTAGAACATGGTGCTGGGTAGACTTTAACTAGAATTAGGCAGCCTATAAAGGCCTTGTAGCCGTTGGCTTAGAATTAAGCATAGTCAGTAATATAATCTATGTTTAATTAATAAAAAAAAAAAAAAAAAAAAAAAAATTTGTATATTGTTCGTTCGTAATGTAATACATGTGCATTTAAAACTTATTCATAATATCCATTTACATTACATTTACATCATATACAAATACAATATTCTCTGACAGATAAAAATATAAAATCTTTTAAATTTAATAATAAAACAATTACTATAGTACAATTTGCTACGAGTATATATGTAAATACAAAAGAAAATAATTTTTATTTTTTTTTATCATTTTGTTTTTTTTTTTTGTTTTTAACTTTAATCCTATTTGTTGTATTATTTTTCGTTTTGTTTATAATATTTAAAACTTATGTTTTTATTGATTACAATTTACAGACATATACATTTACAAAATTACAAATACACATATAATGCATAAATACATTTTATGTATAACGTACAATACACTTATGTAAATGTACACCTCTATGTATGTAATATTGTTCGCCATTAAATTCAACAAAAATTTGTTATAAGCAATTGAATATGTATACGATGAGGATATAAATACATTTATGTGTATATAAAGTTGGTATATATATGAGTATATAGAAGTCAATGTATTATTCATTTTTTGTTCCTGTAATAGAAATATTTTATTTTACTTTTTCCAAAAATTTTATTTATTTTTTTAATTTTTTTTTTTTTGTCATGTCTGTGTCTAAAAATTTTCCTGTGTGTTTTTTTATATTTTGCAACGTTTACAAAAAAATATTTGAACTAATATAGTAAATGTATGTTATAGTGTTGGAAGGAATATATTCTTGTATATATGTAAATATTATGTATATAGATGTATATAAGTATTTTCTGTGAATGTTTACCTTCAGGCAAGATATATTCCATCTATCTATCTTCTATCTATATAGTAATGCTGACTTGAAAAAAGGTAAAACCTATAAAAAGCATTTCTTTTGACCATTAAATCCGTGTTTGGAATAACTAAATGAAGAGTACTTATGTGCATGCAATATTACATATACGTTACGTACATACTGTATGTGTGGATCTAAATATTTTTCAAACTATAAACTATATTATGTACATTTTTTATAACAGAAATATCTCTGAAATAAAATAAAATATCTATGACATGTAATATTTGATATATTTAAGTACAAGTATGCGTACTGTTTTGTATATATAGAATAAAAAAAAATGAATACCCACATTATTTGTATAGAAAATATATAGAAAAAGTTTTGGGAAGTATAAACCAAATTGTAGTGTTGTATACTCGTATAAAAAACAAGGTGAACTTTTCACATTTATATACCAATAGTTAGAGTTACATTTACTATATATACACGTACACTAAAAAATATATACTTTTTGATATTTTTTAACAGACAAAAATGTATATTTGAATATTAGGTAATGTACAATTACGTTCTTATTTTTTTATTTTATATTTTTTTTTCTTGAATTATACAATTTTTATGCAACTATACATATGTAAGCAAATATTCACATATGTGTATGGCATGTATGTACAATAAAATGTATTCGTATATTTGAATTTATTTATATTACATATATGAAAAAGATACAAGAAAATAATTCAATTTATATTTTTTTATGCTGGTATCTTACAAAATATTAAAAAATAAAATAAAATTCTTACCAGCTTATGCTGGCTTATGTACGTATACATATATATACATATTTTATATACTTTAAAACTATAGTAAGTACATTATCCTTGGGTTCTTGATTTCTTATTTTTGTTTTTTATAAAAGGTATATAAATAAATATTTTTTTTTTCCTTTTTTCGTATATACATATTATACTCTTATATACGCATATAGTACATAACTGACGAAAGTTATATGACATAAAAATAAAATTCTATCATGACGGCAATAACTACGCATATGAAAATTTCTATGTATATGTACAAAGTTAATGTAAAAAAATTGTGAATACATAATTCAAAATAAAAGTACTAAAATTTATTATTTGACAAAAAAATACAGAAAACATTAATCATTCTTATTTTTCTTTAAAATCTGAATTTTTCTATTTATATTTTTCTTTAATTTTTTTTTTTTAGAAATTTTTGTATAAAAATGTAAATTTTCTGATGTAAAATACACATTATACTTAATTACACAAATATAAATTGAATATTTCAAGATCAGACGACATTATATACATATGATTGATATTCATTTATGTTGTTTGAAGAAAAAATGAAATTTTTTTGATGAATATGCAATGTAATGTTTCTGATGTTTCTCATAAATATAAATTGATTATAGAAAAATTATTTGAATTTCAAGTTTTCAAGGAATCGCAAACTGTTTAGAAATTATATAGGTAGGTGCTTACATTTATTCTTGTATAAATAATAAAGATAGTTTGGTACTTGTAGTTGTATATAGGCTGAGTTCTAAAATGTAAAAAATAAGCATGGATGCGGTAGTATTACCGTAGTGATGCAAATATGATGCACATCATTATTACATTGTATCAAAAACGCATAATTTTAAATTTGACATTTTGAAACGAAGTTAGGAAGTGATTGTGATTTTGCAATGTTTGCTTAAATGATGAGTAAAAAATACATTCAAAATGCATTTTGAAACTTATGACAGTGTAACCGTTTTTATTTTAAACATTTAGAAACTATTTACTTTGCATTTAAACCGCATCGATGCATTTTAGAACTCAGCCATATTTATGCATGTGATTTGATAGAAAACCTTTGAAAATATCGAATAATTTTTGCTTTCATTCAAAAACTAACACAAATATAAATATTTTTACGCTTATATTTTAGTACATAGTACTTATATGCATTAATTTATATGTTTGAAATTAAATAAATTATTATATGATATTTAATTTTTTCGAAAATGAACTTTTAATAATTGATTGCGGGTTTGATCGAAGGCAGCATGTGTTTGTTACAGAAATATCCTTTAAAATCAAAGGTATAGAAAAATATTGCATATATCCAAACGTTATGTACATTTATGTATATTAAATAATTTTTTACAGATTTTTCAAAGCAAAATAATATTTATAAATTTTTATTATGTACATATTTACCATCATAAGTATGTTATGTGCATATATAAATACCAATTGAAACACATACAGTATTTGGATGAAAATTTATATAATTCATATATATTTTCTCTTATTTTTATATACGAGTATGTATACATATTTTGGGTTTAATAGAAACAAGTAAAAATTTGTACATATAAACATATGTACATATGGAGCATGATTGTGGTTAGATTAATTTTTACACGTGTCTAAAAAATTTATTTAAAAATAAAAAAAAACCAAAAATAAATTAAAATAAAAATTCAAAATATTTCTATTTTTTGTCTTTAATACTTTTTCGATTATTCAGTAATATTTGATTCACTGAACTTTATGATAGATTTATTATGTATTGAATTTGAAAAAAAGGGATAATACAAGCAGAAGCAATAACAAAAATTTTATATTTTTTGTGGTGGATACACATGTATACATATACGTAAATTTGTGTATTTACAATTACATGTGCATAAATGTAATTTCCTTTAAATTCCATTTTATTTCTATCAAATTACATTCATACATAAATTTGCTTAAACTAAATATAAAAAATCATACATGAACTTAAATCAAAAGAATAAATATTTCTCTCAGCCCTTTCAGCAATTGGTTTTTATTACTTTATGGCGCCATATTGACTACTATAGTCTGCTGGCCATAATGTACATTACATTTTCATTTTCATTTTCATTTTTTTTTTTTTTTATTTTTCTCAATTCTCTTATTTTTAAGAAGTATTTATGGGTTATGTATTTTAGTTCAGTAAACTTCATTTTGGTAATTTTATGTTGCTACTGTTTTATATGTGGTATAGCCAGTCAGTATAGTCAGTATATAGAAATAGTATCATAGTATACTCCGTATCCGTATAGATATGCTATACATGAAAAAAAATATAAGTTCTGTCAGTTATCCACCAATCAAAACAAAACAAAACGACAAAACTAAAAATGATTTTATTATGAAAATGAAACAATGATAAAACATTAAAAACTTAAAACAAACAAAAATATTAAAATGGAAATGAAATTTTTTTTTTATTTTTGATTTTTGATTTCTTTCGTTGAGAATCGTTGTTATACGTTGGTTGTACGCATTTGAAATTTTCTTTGTGTGAAATGATTAAAATTATTAATATGATGAAAATATGAAAGAAATTTATAAAAAAAATTGTGATAGTTAGTATAATGTAGGATTTAGCCGGTAATCTCACTGACATTCTTAATGTAATTACAACACACATGTTCTACATTATTATATGAATTTTTCATTAATAAAATTTGTCTGGGATTTGTGTAATTTTATTTATTTTATTTTATTTTTTTTCGATTCAGTGGTAAATTTTACTTTTCATAAAAATATTTTATCATAATGGCATATTATTTTACATGTGTATGATGAGTACATAATGTTCATAAATAAGTAAATATATGTAAATAAAAAATGTATGCGAATATTCAATATAAAATTTTAAATGCTCGTGTAAACAAAATATGTAATGTACATAATGTATGTATGATTCTGTAACGACGATGACTGTATAACGAATAGCTATAACTAAATTATCTGTTAAATGCCAAAAAAAAATCCGGATTATCGCATGTATTGTACTTATTGTGTGTATGTGTATGTATATATGTACTATAAATTAAGTATATGTACATGTTCATTGTAAATATTCGATTCATACATATATTTTTACTTACATTATAAAAATTAAATTCATAGAAAAATATATATAAAAAAATATACATATGTGTACATATTTCATTTTACAAAAATATACACAATCAATGTACTCGATATATATGTATATGATATAATCTAAACGTATGTACATACATACATATGTGTGTATGTAGATATAATCTGACAAAAGTAAGTACAATATACACGATGTATTATTCGTAATCTACTAAATGCATCAATTGAATCACAATAAAAATCCTTTTTAAAATTTATCCTATTTCAATATTTTTGTTTTTTTGTTTTTTGAATTACACATACGAGTATGTATGTTATGTCTGTCTCTATATGTACATAATTCAGATGAAAATTTATACATACGAGTATATACGATTACCTTTTAACTATAACTTGCTATAATTGCATACAACATATACAACTGAAATGCATTTACTTGGGCAATTTATAATTTTATTGGAATGGATTATACACATTCACTTTTATGTACATACACATATGTACACAAATACACTTTTGATTCAATAGAAAAATACATATATACATATATATACTTTTTTTCATTTTCATTTTCGAATAAAAATCAAATATTACTTACAGGAGTATTTATATGATATGTACATATGTATGTACGTGTATTGTAAATATGTACCGTATATCTAGTACATATATACATACATATGTACATACTATAAAAGAAGAGAATATATGTATAATTACAAAGCATTTTCATCATATGTGATGCTATAAGTTGTTCGAAATTTCATATAATGCACATATAAGCTAGAGGACATTCTCCAAATAAATTTACAAATTTATTTAATTCATAGCTATATATAAATGCATACATATGTACACAAATATTTATAGTGGTTCTGGTATAGATTCGTATTAAGTGCATAAATAAAGTGTAGGTATATACAATTCAAATAAATTTAACAATACCTGTTTTTGAATTATTATCGATAATCTATATAATACGAGAAGGTAAAATGTAAAATTAAAAAATAAATAAAAAAATAAAATAAAATGAAAGAAAATAAATGTGCTTAATATACAATCTACCGGTTCTTTATCATATTATTATTGTACATATATTAAATATAATTTCATTTCATATATAATTTCTTTGTATAACTACGTACCCGTATTATTTATATACATATATGTATAATAAGAGTAAATGTACGAGTGTATAATATACAATATGAAATGTGTAACGAATTAGGTGAACATTCAAAAATGTTCATATATCCCATTTTAACAATTTGCAAAAAAAAAAAAATAAAATAAATAAATAAAAGGAAAAAAATATAATGAAACCAGTTAACTATACGTATAGTAGAACAAACATATATGTACATATAACACACCACTATATACTTAGATGAGTGTATAAAATACAATTGATAGCAAATACAGAACATAGAAGATCTATCGGCACAGATAAGTTTTTCGTCCATATTATGCTTGTATGATAAAAGAGAATTTATCATCATAAGATGTCATATGTACAATAATAACAGCAGACAAAAAAAAATGCTTCTTTTTTTTTTTGCACAAAAAAAGGAGGATTGTTGAAAGGGTTTCTATTGTCAAAAATTACCGTGTATCATAACAACCAGAAAAATAATCTAAAAAAACAAAAAAAAAATGAATGAATGAAACTGAACATACAATATGTACACACATTACACAAAGTAAGTACTTATTATTGGTATATACATGGAATTGTGTGTACATCTGTATACATATATCATGCATGGAACATCAGAAAAATGAGGGATATTTATAATGTACAGAAAAAATTATGTAAGTATGATGTGTCTGAGAATTTTAAGAAAAAATAAGTATGACAAAAATTTTTGCTCTTATTTACATTATTATACAACATATAGTACATACGAGTTTGTATTTATGTATATATATATGTATATAAATTTAAACGCTTTCAGATACTTACAAATACTTACGTATATATTTTCTTCACTATATGGTATGTGTACTTTATAGAGTATATACGATAATATTATTATTTACTTTGAAAAACCTTAATCCTTCTATCATACATATACATACAATATTTATTTATATTGATAAGGAAAAACTCTTCAAAAAAAAATAAATAAAGGAACAAAATAAAAATGAATTTATATATAATGAACACAAGTATACGAGCAATATTAGTATGTTACACATCTACATATGTACATACATACATATATATTGTTTGGGATGAGGAGATAGTTATCACTAATTCTCTGTGTAATGCGGCGTAAAAGGACCATATGCCAAAGTTTTATATGTTTTATCTTTAAACAAGAAAACTCGACAAGATCACATTAATTTTTTTTTTCTGCTTTGTTTTATACATATTTTTTTTTTTCATTCATTCATTTAAATACTCATACATATATATATACATAGAAAAACTAAAAAAAAAAACCTTTATTTTTTTTTCTGCAAAAGCTTTCGATAGAAAAGATTTCAAAAATGTTTATGAAGCGCAAAACAGTAAACTGGGAATAATATAAACTTTTATATACATACGAGTACATACACATATGTCAATATGTGTATACACATAAGTATGTATGGATGATAAGCTCTTGTTAATTTTTCAAATATATTTTTTTATGTTGGCGATAAATGAAGATAAGAGAGACCAAATTACCGTCCTTTTTAATGCTGTTTTTTTTTTATAAATGTGTGTGTAACATATATACATTATTATATTATGTAAATTTATGTTTCATTTCTTTTGTTATTCATATCCACACATTAACAATTCAAAAATAAATGAACCATATAGAAATTTGAATTGTAATACAGAGTTTTTCATAAATAATTATTTAGTTAAAAATCATATGAGTATGTAAGTAAGTAAATATTATTATGTAATATTTTTAATTGCTTTTTAACTTGATGAAAAAAAAAACAAAAATGGGTGAGTTTCAAAACATTTAAATACCGCCTTAATGTAGAGTTTAAAGTTTTAAAACGTATTAACTCCGAAAATTATGACAATTGTTTGAAGTTTAAAAACGTAAATTTTTAAAGCAACTATAATAGGGTAACCACAATTCGGTTTCCAAATCGACAACAAAAAACGACAATGATTTTTCAGTTGTCAAAATTTATCGCCTACGTATACTATATAATCAAGTTGCCTACAATTCAGCAGAAAATCGTTGTCGATTTTTCCGCCGGAAGCTATGATTAAAACTGAAATGTCAATTCATATTTTTTTTAATCTTATTGTTGAATGCTTTTTAGTTGATGTGCTCTAAAAAAAAAATAAAAAAATAATATAATAAAAAATAATTAAGAACAAAATATTAAAATGAGTTTTGCAATATTTGCAATAAATTATAAGAAACATTATCTATTATCTACGCTGACGCTGAATTATGTGTGCACAAATGAATGAAAGAATGAAATGAAATGAATTTCGCTATAGGCGTAGTTCCTTGTCGATAAATTTTGACAACTGAAAAATCGTTGTCGTTTTTCGTTGTCGTTTTGGAAGCCCAATTGTGATTACGCTATAATGCATCGGAAGCAATTATGTTACCAGTGGAATAATTTTGTGGTTTAATTTCAATTTGTACACTACTTTAAGTGCATTTATGTAGGTGCATTCTAGTATTAAAGTTTCTTTCGTGCAAACGCATATCAGATAGTGGTGATTGACATAAAACTAAGTATGTATATATTTTATAATTGATGGGTGCGTTCAGTTCAATGCAGCGATGCAAGTCAGCGATGAAAATTCAGCGATGTTTAGATAATCGCTGTATACAATTTACTGAACTGTTTACAGCGGAAAAACCCGCTGCAAACAGTTGATAGTTGGCTTTGTCTGTTGTTCAATTAAAATATGTCAAAATTTGTTTACGATGACTTTTAAAGTGAACTTTTTTTCAGCTGCAAAATATTTACATCGCTGCAAAGTAGCGATTATGCAGCGAAGCCGTTCAGTAAGAGAAATTATTGCAGCGATGGAAAATTTTACATCGCTGCGTGGAACTGAACGCGCCCGATATTCGCAATGTTATATAATTTTTTTTCGTTTACAAAATTTCTAATGAACGATGATAAAAAAATAATGATAAATAAATAATTTTATAAATTTAAACAATTAACAAATTTAATTTATTTCGATACAATCTCGAATATTTGTACAAATTATTTTATTATACGCAATGAAATGGAAAACATTTCACATCAATTCCCGCATTTTATGTACAGTACAGACATTATATCCTTTTTACTTCATCAAAATATGTATGTAAATTTGTGTGTGTATAAATATGCATTCATGGATTTTATATTATTTATGCTTGATACATAATTACATACATATAATAGTATACCATATAGAAGAGCGAATATAATAATGAAAATTCTCACGGTATTTAATAAGATATCTTTACACCTATATATAAAATGCGTTAATCTAATTTACAAATTACTATTCATTTAGAATTTTTGATTGCTAACACATTCAATTATAGAAAATGCTCGTTTCAAATACACATACATACATTAACATCATATACCTACACTCATATAAAAATTCTAAATAGAATAGATAGAAATACATCGATGTATATATGCACATAAAATAGTCACATAATGAAATTTGAATTTAATGAACGAACTAAACTATACGACTCACGACGGTATATTGAGTATACATATACATTCAATGTGCATGCATATATACGGGCAATAGTATATAATGTAGTATATATATGTATATCATGTATTCATGTATTATCTTTGTTAAATTGCTTTTATTTCACAGGTACAATTAACTGGCTTGAATGTTATGTTGTCGATCGAATTGAATTAATTTTCCATGACATCGATTTATGAAGCATATTATCATTATCAACAAAAGATTTCATTACTATGTACATGAGATATAGGGCATGTAAATATGTGTGTATATATTTCTATATAATATATTTTACTATCTTCTTATTATACAGTAAAACGTACGTATTTGTATTTGTATTTACTACTATACATGAGTACCTACACAGTTAAAAGATACACGATAAAAATAAAAAGTATACTCGTCGTATACTATTATATTCTTACGTACATATTTTAACTGTTTTGACGATATTAGATGGAGTCAAAAATTCTCGTTACTTTTATTTTTTTTTTCTTTTTTCTTGTGTTCAAGTTCCAAAAATTTGCAAATCATGCAGTTGAGTAAAATCTTATTAGGGTAATAAAAACTCTTCTTCATTATCATCATCCGTTTAGCTATACACATTTACTATATGTACGAATATAAACGCTTGTACATTAAACGAAAAATTACTCATACCACCCACACCCAACCAATCTATAATAATACAGCTAACTTACATATCCATCAAAGTGTGTGTATGTAATATATTTTCTCTTGTTCATCTTTGTATCTGTATCATAGTATGTTATATTCTGTTGTATCTTTTTTAGGAAAAATTTATGTTTTTTATTTTAAAAAAAAATATATACATATTTTCTTATACTTACTATACTACCTACTATGTACATCTTATTAAAAAAAAAATTTTTTTTTTTTTTGCTTTTTGTATTTTCAACGTTGATTGTAGTAGTCGTTATATATGGTGAAAAAGTAAAAAAAAAAAATTTTTTTTTAAAGTCGGCAGGGCAGGCACATTATATAACGTATGCCGTGCAAAATATTTATTTTTTTTTGTCTTTTAGTTTTTTCTCTTTTTTTGTACTTTCTTTTTAATCATTTTCTTTTGCAGTCTTCTTTTTCCAAGATAAAAAAAAAAAGAAAAAAATTAAATGAATGAATGAATGAATGAATGAAATAACAGAGCCCAGCCCGCAACTGATGTACTATACTTTTTTCTTGCTATTGCTATACACGAGATTTCTGGTTTTTTTTTTTTTTATTTATTTCAATAAAAAAAGAAAATAAAGAATAAAAAATAAAAAATAAAAAATAAAATAAAAAACAGAAACGAAAAAACGATGTTAACGAAGCGAATAATTTTATGGAAGGGAGTGTTTTTCTAGCTCATTAAAATATCCTGTGCTTAAATTCATTGAATAAATATCTGCTGTATATCTACATATCTATCTACATAAAAATATCTATGTATACTGGTACTGGTACATATATAAATCGTACCATATAATAGTACATGGTAATTGTAGAGCAGTAAAATTCTTTAATACTATGAATGAATAAAAAATATTCTCATCCCTTCCTAATAGTGTACTGCACGCACATATAGTATATATATATAGGTAAAGTTTATTTCTTTTTTTCTTTTTTAATTCTTACAAAATGAAAGGTATACCAACAAAATATAAAATTTGAATTTTACATTTTTATTTTATTTTATTTTATTTTTTTTTTTAATTTCTTTACTTTACTTTATGTTAATAAAAATGAAATGAAAATCAGATAGGAATTTAAAAAAAATATATATTATATGTGTATATACGAGTATATTTTCTAGCCAAATAAATTGCATGCATGTATAATAAACACAAATACACACACACATAAAGGTATGACGTACATACAGTACAAAATTATTTTCAAGATAATTTTTTTCATCTTTTCCATACTACATTTATATACCAATCAAAAGGAGAAAGGAAAAAAAGTTCTAACTTTCCTGAAAATAAAATACAAAATTCTTCTTATAAAAATTTGTTTTTATTTTTTTTTTCTTTTCTTTTTATTTTGCTTAATAGAAAAGGAGTAAATTTGTTCAAATATAATATGTTTATTATATAAACGAATAATTTTCAGTCAGTCAGTCTCATTATGTATTGCATGTACTTATTTATGTACTTGATGATGATTCGGTATTAAATTTCAAAGAATAAATTTTCTTTCATTTCTGATGGATGAAAAGTGTACTACAAAAAAAACTACGTATGTATGCACACATGTTCCATGATGTACTCATATCCTAATGTATATAAAATTTAAAAAATTAATAGCATTATAATCAATTAAAGGAGTAAAAATGTATATACAACATCAGGTGATCGTATATATACGCACGTTTTGTGCAAGGAGAATGAATATTATACTGTACATGTAGCATATTTCTTTTCAATTTTCAAAAAAAAAAAATAAAAATGAAATTTTAAGAAATGCAGAGATTTTTTTTTTCTTATAGAAAGGAGAAAATTTAATTAGAAACAAATTTAATTTTAAAGTAAAGTAAAATGATACAGATCCTTTTTAAAATTAAAATGAATTTATTATATGTAGGCAATCATTAAATAAATAGTCGTCGATTCAAAGGAAATATTTTATTTGTTGCATTTTCATTTGTATTAGCTTTAGATTCAATTTAAAAAAAAAAAAAAAAAAAAAATACAATTCAATAGATTTAAGAATTTTCTTTTATATTTTTGCCTTAAATAAATTAAATCTCAATTTAAGTAGTAATTTTGATTTTTTTTTTTTTTTTCTTAAATATGAAAGATTACATTATATCGTGTATATAGTCTCATATAAGTAGTATATCAGATAAATTACAATAAAATGAACAAAATAAAAAAATAAATAAAATAAATTTCAATCTTCATTCGTTAATGTGATATTCCTCAAAATATCGTATACGAGTTTTTATTTTTTCGTTATTTATTTTTGCTTGTCTTCAAAAAAAAAATAAATAATGATAATAATTTTACAAGTTTAATATATAAGATTCCTGCTATTCAAAATTATACACCTACACACATATATTGCCGAAAATATAAAATAATAAAATACAATATGCGAAAAACAAAATAAAAAAATAAAAAAACAAAAAGAGCACACTTGTCACCCCATGATTAACCTAAAACGAAACCGTACAAACTTTTTACACTACACCATTGTGTATAAATTTTTTTTTTTTTTTCAATAATAAAAGGAATAAAGGCAAATTTTTCACACAATACATACAACAATAACAACAACAAAATGTTAAAAAAATATATACATATATAAATAATACAAGCAATAGAATGAACATTCAACAAACCGAATTACGTATGTATGTACGAACAATATATGTATACATATGGATGTACATTCATGTATGCATGTATATGTGTGTAAAATTTAAAATATAATATCCTTCCGTAAATATTCTGTATTGAGGAGGATTCTTTTATTCTGTGTTCATATTTTTTTTTTTTTTTACGAAAAAGAAAAAAAAAGAAGTCATGATATACTTTTCGTTTTTATTTTGTTATTTTCCAATTTTTGTACAATTTTTTTTTTTATTTTTTATTTTTCATTTTCTTTTTTTTTTTCTTTTACTTGGGCCAGTATCATACTATAGACTACTGTGTGTGTGTAATGTAAGCAAGCAGTCATAAGCTTTTTTTTTCAAAATTAAGAAAGAAATATGTTTCAAATTCATTGCATATATAAATATACATTTACTCTTACATTCATATGTACAACGAAAAATAATAAAAGAAAAAATTGAATAAAGTTCGAAACGAAAAATATTTTTGTGAAAAGATTCTTTTATTTATTTCATATCCTTATTTTTGTTTTTTTGATTTTTATTTTTTTTTTGTTGTTTGTTTTTTTGTTTTTGCATTTCTTCTATAAGATTTTCCGCTCATTCTACATACTATATGCCGTACCACAGACAGTATATGTATATGTACATATAGTAAAAATTTTATTTTCTTTGTGTTTCTGTGTGCATATCCCAGTTGGGAATATTTTGATCATTTCTTATATGAATTAAATATTAAATCCTCTTGAAATTTTGTGAATATTCCTAAGTATTAGAGTCATAAAGTGCTATGTATGAAATCTGTTTCGAATAATGCAAAAAATATTGTATACCATCACACATATTCTTTTATACGTTTTTACTTAATCATTATATACTATGTATGTGGTATTTTATTTTCTGTACGTTAATTATCAATATCATTTGTATATACGTATGTAGCTACTCTCTAATAGAATATTCAATTTAACGTCTATATACTCATTGATAATAAAATAATAACCCACTAATGACTTTTCATTTTTGTACAACACAAAAAAGATTTATCACATCATTAGTATAAATACAAACATATGTGCACACAGTACACAAATGTTTATTAATTTTTTTATGTAATACAAAAAACAAATAATTGCCTTCCAGTCATTACCATCCATATATCAATGACCAATAGAAAATTTATAATTGTTCGAAATTCATTGTATAGTACACAAACATACCACATCGGACATCATTCTGATTCTCAAGAATAATTGACTACTTAAATAATGAAAGAAGTTAAGCTCTGCTCTATCTGCTGCTTCATATTATTCTCATTGGTATACAGAAATCAATTTTGGTTGTGCATAGAGTAAAGTAGAGTATTTTATTAAAGCACTATCAATTTTGTACTCATAAAAATGTCTAAAAAGTACAAAATATGTGTCTCGAAACAATATTTTCATTTATTTAAAAATGTTTCTTAAACATTGTTGATAATGGATTAAGACTTAATAAGTCGAATCGAAAAATATTCCAAATTCTAAGCCCATAAATATACACAATGACTGAATATTTAACTGTTGATTTGATTAAATTTTACTGCAAAATTATAATCGAAAATCCCAAATTGAAATTTGTCCTCTTAGAAAGTTCACATTTCCAATTTAACGGCAAATAAATTCGTACAACCAAATCTTAATTTGATCGAATCATTTCGCACAGATTCTAATCTTAAAATCATAATGAATGCAATGGGATCGTTTGCAAGTATTCGTCAGATTTCTGGTTCTGATGGACATAAAAGTTTCACGAAATCTCATTCAATATATGAGCAACATTAGTTATATCATTCCCTAAACTCATTACGTTATTTCTTATTTCTTCCATACAAACAGATTTATTTCAAAGATTTTAATAGTTCTATTTGTGATTATTTTAATTGTTTGAACATTAGAAATCATTTTTCCACTAAAATTATAATGAAATTCTATTAATTCTAGTAAGTCGAATTTCCTTGTTTTACCATAAATAAATTTATATGTACATATATCTACACTACACCACAATATATCTGTTAAGATTTATTTAGACCCTTCACATGTACAAGATGACATGATCTTTTATAGTATTTGGTATCTGAATGTGGAGTAGATTTTATTTCAATATATGTATTTGAAAAGAAAAAATTGTGGTTTAGAATCATAAATTATCAGTCGATTTTTTTTTCTTTATTTTGTGTAATTCTTTATAACCTTTTTAAAAAAAAAATTTATATAGAACAAAAATCAAAAAATATTTTTTTTTAGCACGTAATCTACACACAGTTTATCAACCTACACATACAGTGTCGGTTTTAGCCTCTTGGGCGTCCGGTACACTTCTAAATTTTCCGCCCTCTACGTTGAAGCTTAACGATCTAATTTTCAATTTGATTTTTTTTTTCTTACTCTAATAGCACAAAATTCCAATTTCTATGTTTTTTTTTAGCGTGCAGTACATAATTTATACAAGAAAAAGAGAAGAGAAACTAATATTTGCTTATCTTTCTACCTTTCTTTCTACTTCTTCCCCACATCTCTAATATTCAACATTTTAATGGCCATGTTTGTTTACACATGAATATAGATCTGTGAATCTATAGGAATATACTATACTAGCGCTAGGTCTAGTGTATACTCTATGTATTGCACTGAGTAGTAGGCGTGTACGGAGAACAATTTTAAAGTGAAACTAAATCCGTGTGTACAAGAAAAACCCATAAATGTCTGAAACTACTTTAATATTTGTAAATAAACATGATCATCGAAATCTTAAATATTTATGGAGCAGGAGGAGAAGTAGGAGGAGAAGAAGAAAGAAAAGTAAAGAGATACGCGAATAGTAGTTTTTCTTCTTATTTTCTCGTGTAATTTTTGTAGCGAGTAAATTTTGTATAGATATTTTCATTTGTAAACAAACATGGTCATTCAACTCTTGAATATTAAGGATATAGAAGAAGAAGTAGAAAGAAAAGTCAAAAGATACGGGAATAGTTCTTTCTCGTCTTATATTCTTGTCTATAGTCTAAGTTCTGCAAGTTAAATTGTGATTTGTAAAATTATATTTCTATAAAAACGGATATATTCCTTTTTTTTCGCCCCCGAAATTGTCGCTCGGTTATAGTGAACCATTTCAATCTATAATGGAATCGGGTGTGCCTACATATAATATATTTGATATATATAATTTTTTTTATTGCATTCATATGAAAATATATGTGTGTATGTGTCTTATACAGATAATGTATTTTATATATGAACTCATAAACGCAATATTAAAATAAAATTGAAAATAAATCAAATAAAATATCAAAATATTTTCACAAATTTCCGGTTGAAATATTTTTCCAAATATGTATATAAGTATTATATACTCGTACATACATAATATATACATATATTCATAAATACATATGTAATAAAAATACATATAACATCTTTATACTTTATTTAGTGTGTGTGTGTACCATATGAATCAAAAGAAATCTTCCGGAATATCGAAATATTTTTTTACCCATCATATCCCATATTTTGTTGGAAAATATTTTATGTTCACATTTTTTTCTTCTTGTTTTTCTTTTATTTATTTATTTATTTATTTTTTTTCCTTTTATTAAGGAAAAATCCTTTTTCTTTTTATTTCTGTTCTATATATATACCATTTTATGTGGTAGATTAGAAAATTTATATAAAATCTACATAATAAACATATTTTTTTTTTCTTCGATTGATATGTTTTTAATATATACTCTGGTATATACTTACATATGTATTATATTATACTTGTATAAATTTGCATATATGTATACGTGTATATAATATATATTTATGCCCATTATTTATAATTTCTAAATTCAGTGCTCTGTTTTAATAAATTTTGAAGAATAACTATATCAAACATATACACGATAAACGATCGTAAAAGAATATAGGTATATAGTCTGCACATCATTATATATTATTTAGTTCCATTTCAAATTTTTATGTTCTAATAAGTAATTTTTGATATTATATTTATGTATGTACATACATAAAATAAATTCATATTCATGTTTTTTTCTCTAAAAAAAAACAAAAAAATGAAAATTCATTTTCATATGCATACATAAACATATAATTATGTTGGTCTTATATGAATAAATTCCACATTATATAGAGCATACATTATTATGAGGTACATAGAATACTGCAAAAAATTCACCTTCTTGTATTAATATTAATTTGAAATTATATTCATATATAAATTTCAAAAATTGAAAAACATAAAATTATTATACTTACCTATTTATTTAAAAAAAAATGGCCATAGAATATTCATTCAAAACAAAACAAAAAAAAACAAAAGGACCATATGAAAATTTGAATTAAAAATATTCCTTTATATACTATAAAATTTAAAATTTTCCTCTCCTAATTTTTTTTTTTTCAATTTTCAAAATTTTTCCAAATACATTTGTGCACTACAGACTTCAATTGAATTGAATTTTAATGGTTTTTATCTTGTACATATTTTATTTTTTTTTTATATAGCTATATATTTTTTTTTATTTGATGGGGCATTTTTTGAAGTGCAATAGTTATAGAGAACCCAGGCATGCGGATATTAGTCAATGCGGATATACTTCAAACCGAAAACAAAAAATCATATCAGCTATAATGGTTTTTAAATTTAATTTATATTTCATTTTTGATATTTTTCGCTAGCTATATTATAAGAGTCCTATACAACCTATACAAATATACAATGTATAGTCTGCATATGAAATCGAATATAATTTTCATATAAAAAAAAAATAAATACGGTATCTATAGAAGGTGTGTTGTATACACAAGTTTGTATGTGTATATGGGTATGTATATGAAATGTACAAAGTATTATAATTTGTCTATAAGTATGTATTTACGGCTAGAAATAATATGCATTTATTTAAGGATACAGGATGTTACTATTTTGCAAAATAGGGTTCCGAACACATACTACTTATTTAAATTTAATTTGAAACAAATTTAATCATTAAGAATATGATGTATTATGTTATGAATTTAGAAACAATAAGAAAGAAGTCCTTAGTTAAGATTAAATTATTATTTTTATATTTTTTTGTACTGTCGGAAAAACAATGAAAAATAAAAACTTCACTTTGAAAATAATTTCTTCTTTGTCCACAGTCCACCTAGCCTTATTTCCATTTCTCTTTTAGTTGTGGTCGACATGTTTAGTAAATTGGGCTCGTCACAAATAATAATCTGTTCTGCATTGTCTTTCATCTACATTCCTAAGTCCTTCAATTGAAATAATGTGGGTTGTTATACTGATCGAAGATAACAGATTTTGTTAACTTGACAATCTTCAAGTAAATTGTTAGAAGAAAAAAAAATTCAAATTTAAAATTACTTTAAAATAAAATGTTTAAATTTATAAACATTCATTATAAATAGGTACCTACCCTGTTTTAATGTCCATATTCGCCATATTGCATAATGCAGTTATATTCGATAAATTGTTCTGCTGTATATACATATGTACGTATATTTTTGTGACTATATATAGATTATATAATATATTTCTTTTGTTCATCAACATCATCATCATTGCAATCATCATCGCAGTCATCATCAATATGAATTCTGTTCATTCACAAAAATCATTTGTATAAAAAATAAAAAATAAAAATTTTATATAAAAAATTGATTGCAAAATAAATATTGTACGATTGACAGACATTTTTGGTTTCCGTTGAATTTTGAACTTCCGAATCATATATAAAAAGTACCATTACATACAATTTGCATTCAATTATATATAGATATATGTATACATATTTACATGTACAGAGTACACATAAACTGTACAAATAAATATATATACAAAATGTGTATGTGTGTAAATTATACATAAAATATAGTTTGACATCATATACAAAAAAAAAATAACGAACAAATGCATTGACACATAAATACACATATATGTACGTATAGATACATTTACTCGTACATATTAACAAAGATAAATAAAAATATGTGTGTACAGTACATATACAAATATACTTATATAAAAAAAATGAAATCAAAATTCAATCTATAAATGCTTATTTATGTAAGAATGATTCAAAAAACCAAAAAAAACCAAAAAAAAAAACATTGCTCTTTACTGTTCAAATATTAAAACTATTTTATTTATACATCCATGTATATGTACGCGTAATGTATGTATGTATTTGATTTTTGGAAATAACCATTATTATAACAAATAATAACGTAAATAAATAGAGTGAATTTAAAAAAAAAAATAAAAATAAAAAATTAAAAAAGAAAATATACATAAAAGCTACATACTATATACTATATACTATGTATAGAAAGCTGAAGCTATGATAAAATAATATCAAATATGACTATACATAAAAGTATTTACATATTTTTTTTTAAAAATGTTTGTTTTCTTTTACACACAAAAAAAAAAAGAAAATGTAAAAAATAAATAAAAAAAATAATATTTTCAAAATAACAAAAACACAATAACAACAATAAGAACAACAAAATATAACTGAAAGAAAAAAAAATTAAACAGGAAATGTTTTTATTAAAATATGTACGAGTATACATGTGTACGAAAAATAAAATTGCAAAAAAAATAAGCAAAAATCTTGAAATTTTAAATACGAATACAGAGGCCCACACACAAATACAAATACACATAAATCACATGCATATACATATTTGAATGAGAATTATATTTATGCATATAAATTTTTTAAATAATATTATAGAAAATGTACATTATACAGGGTGTCCCGTTTTAACATGTGTACAAATTGGTACCACGGAATTCCTTGAAATGTTTGATGAAAAAAAATTGTATGTACTACCAAAAATTTTTATCGACCATATTTTCGACGCTATAGATGACCAATTTGTACATGTTGAAACGGGACACCCTATATACTATAAGATATAGAACATAAAGTATGTACAATTGTACGAGGATATATTTATTAAATATTTGTGTATGTATGCTGATGGAGAGACGTTGAAGACATAAAGGAAAAGCGTAAATATGTGTTATATGTATGAAAGTTAACAATTATTAATTTTTCATTTATGTTATATTGAGTATGTATATAAATATGTACATATATTTAATATAAATAGAAAGAATACAATGTAGATATAAATGGTATATATGTGTGTATATCATAATATGTATGTCAGTTTGAATATTGTACATTTTTTCCACTTCATCTGTTTCTCTGTTTATTACATTATCATCATCAATATGATACTATGTATTATACTATTCATATATACATATATGTATGAATGCTTTTTTCGCTCACATTTATGTAGTAGACGTCGATGTATGTATATTGTGTTGTACATATATGTATATGTTTTTTGTTGTTTATTTGGTTTTTTTTGTTATTGTTGTTGTTGTTGTTGTTGTTGTTGTTGTTTTTATGGTATAGTTGCTGATATTGTTATCATTTATTTGTTTAGATATTTGTATATGTGTTTGTATGATTACGTATATATATACATATTTATATCCTTATTTCATATTTTATTTTTTTGTTTTTTCTTTGAAAATATATACATAATGTATACTCTACTCTTATATACATTCATATGTATATATAAATATGAGACACATTGGCTGATAAATTTTTCCTCCTTGAAAATTGATTTTGTCACACGACCATAATATAGTTATACGTACATACATATGGTATATTATAATGTTATTATGTGTATATACAATACATACATACATACCTCTATACTACATATATATGTATTTACATATTTTGGTTGTTTGTTTTTATTTTTTTTTTTTTTTTCTATTTTTCATTTGATTTTGTCTATTTTTAAACGTAATTGATTTCTCTATAGTATTTTATATACATACATAGTACATACTATCCTTTTATTATACGTAAACACATAAGTTGATATATAATATAAATAGATTGAATATTATATTGTATATCTACATATAATACATATACATAATAGCCACCCACTAAAGAAAATAATTATATATACAAATATCTGAAACATATAAAAATAGATTTACATATATAGAAAATGTATACGAGTTATTTATAAAAAATATATGATAGCAAACTTTAATATACGACTATATATGAATATTTATGGCATTTATGTACACGTATATACAATTATATATGCATTATTCATATATATTACATATGTATGTATATTTCTTTTCATTCATTTATCTACATTTTTATATGCCATATATGATAGTATGTACGAGTATATGTGTAATTGTATGTACCATGTACCATGTGCCTGTGACATATAAACATGTAAATATATATTAGGCGACATTTATACTAATATTATTCTACACAAATGCTCGTATAATATCGTTTAGATTGTTTTGTTTTTGTTTTTGTTTTTCGTTTTTTTTTTTTCTCTTTTAAAAAAAAAAATTTTACGTTTGGCTCAAATGTTTTAGCAAATGCCACAAGCACATTTTGCGGAATGATATCTACATAAATACATACATATAAGGTATGTTTTTATAGAGAGGTCGAAATAACAATTTATATATGAAATCGTTTTTTATCCACATCCATAGACACACCCACACACACATAATGTACATTTACAATTACAAACATATTTGCGTACCTATATGTAATATTTAATGTATGTATGTATATGTGTTTTATAAGAAAAATGTTTAATACCAATATGAGAGTAAAATTGTATAAAATGGTATATATGTAGTGGTAACGAACGATACTACATATACATATATACAAAATATATTATGTACACACATACATAAATACAGTAGCAAAGTAGTGGTTACAATGGTGGTGATATCTTGGCCTGATGTCATTTCTTTCAGTATCCAATTTTTTAATGCGGTTGAAAAATGTTCATCTCTTTATGGTATTAACAGTACATGAGAACATCAATAGCAGCAGCAGTAGTAGCAACAGCAACAGCAGCAATACAAATAGTGCTGCACAAACAGGATGTAATGAGCAAATTGAAAATTTCGAAATACTCGTATGTCTCTTGTGCTTATATTTATAAATTGTACATGGTATTGATATACAAAAGTAGTACATATGTATATAGATCTGCTGATGTTTATGTACAAGTACATACAAGTAAGTATATACGAGCATGTATATTCGAAATAAGATTTTTCAAATTATTTGGAGCGAAAAACAAAAATAATGTACGTACATAAAGCATAAAAGACAAAAAAAAAATAAATAAATAAATAATGGTTTGCTATTGCTATTAACAAAAATCATTTTTATTTATCATTTTCTTTTTTACTTTTAATTTTTATTTTTTCAATTTAATATTGAATATACATAATTTGTTTTTCAAAATAAATAATTTTTGAAATTTTATATTTTTATATAATTTTATATAAAAAATGGAAGAAATATTTGTCGCATCGATTAAAAACTGACACAATTTATTTCCTAAATATTATATTTTACTTATTTTCTATTTATTTTTACTTCTACTCACTTAGATTATTTCAAATTTAAATTAAAAATTTCATTAAAAAATCAGATTGAAATCGACTAAGAAAAAGAGTCTATTAAATTTTGTCTCCTTCAATTGAATTGTCTTCTCCTAAGTCTCCTAAAACTGAAATCTCCTTCAGTTCGATCATAAAATTCATTATCAATAAAGTTCTTGGGATAAATTTGACAGCAGTCCCGAATATATAATATTTATGTTAGTTGGCCATTACAGATTGATTTTTCATTGTTATTTTAAAACCTATCTAAATACCTAATAATATCTTCTTTACATTCAAAATATGTGTATCAGTATATATATGCATGTAAAAGTTATTACACATAATACGTAAGTATACGAGTTTGTATGTATTTAATAATGCATGTACAAGAATAAAATTATTTCCAAATACTAATGATAATACCGTCAGATTTTGTATACTTATTATGTTAAAAACTCCATATATACAATTCATTAAATTCCTGAATGTTACCTATAATAAGACAGCAATATGATTACAAATAGTATAAGAGTGTATAAGTATATTTTCTGTCTTATTATAGCAAATTGTTTCCTTCAGATTCATTTCATTAAAACATAAAAATAATAAATACTATAGTATATAAGAGTGTAGGTGTATCGTATAGATGCTAATAACGTTTGTACGTATATATATTTTATATACCAAAATGAATTGAAAATCTTACAAAAAAAAAATATAAAAATAAAAAAGAAAAAAAAATGTAACAACAACAGAACAAGTGATTTATTAAGATCCTTGCAAAAAGCAAACAAAAGAGTCAAAAAACATTATTTAAAAAAAAATACATACCAAACAAAATTACGAAAGTTTAAGTTGATTTATTTTTTATTTTTATTTCATTTTTTTTCGTTTCTTTCCATAGTAATACGAGTATTTTCACTTTTGTACTTTTGCTTCTCATTTGCTTTGCTTTTATATGCTTTAGCTTTAGTGTATTACAGTTTTATGCTTTTATCTATTATACATACTCGTATGTATGATATTTTATTTTACTTTATTTTTTCACATTTCTTTTTATATTTTCGTTTCATTTTTTTTTTCTGTTTTCATTTTTTGATTCATTTTCATATGGTATTTAGGCAACATTTGGGATTATAGGTAATTAGATTTCTTCTGCTAATTACTATTAATCAAATGAGCTGCGTAAACAATTCACCACAATAAAATGAATTTCTTTTGTTTTTCCTGCTGGATATATGTATATTTTTTTCTATATTTCAGTATTTTTTTCTTGATTTCCTTTTTCTCAAACTTGTTCTTTTTTTTTTCATTTTGTTTATGTAAATATTATATACGTATGTGATATATGAAATGTGCATATTATATTTATACCAGGCAGTCCCAGAAGTATTCTGGGCGTATCTGACGATTGTTGAAACGATAGAATTTGTTTGAAAAAAAAAAAAGAAAAAAATCAGTGTGGCAGAAAGTATTAACCTTTTCAAAGTCTACGTTTAAAGTTTCAAGACGCTATGCGCAGTTTACTATTGTTTGACAGACTTGCAGAAATGAATATCGCTGTCCTAAAATATTCGCCATCAATGAAGATGTTTGGAATCGTAAAAACGCGACTACATATTTCGAAATACTTAGTGATTGCGATAGAAAGAGTATGTAATCGAGCTAAAAATATACTGAGCAAATGTTGAGAAATAAAAATATGTATTTTCCAAAAATGTTTGTCCTTTCTCTGTTAGACCCGGTATTTTTGGGACAACCCTAATTCATTTATTTATACTTCTTATACGTTGTATTTATAATCACATACGATTATAATAGATAGTTAAGTATTCATATGTTACATAAAGTCAAATAAAAAAAAAAATACATACATACTTATTTTGAACACTAACTAACTTTTCGATTAGTTAGCTTTCTTATTGAAACCCATATACCGTAATCCGTATATATGTATGTACAGACGTATATACAATATAGGAAGGATGTTGATTAAGTATTATATTTTTTCAAACTTTTGTTTTATTCGCAATACGTATAAAAATAAAACAAAACAAAACGAAAGAAAAAAGCAATAATATAACACCAAAAGGATCTTATCAAATAAAGATTAATTTTATGTGCATAATGTAAATTTGATATACGACCATCATGTACACTATAACGATATACGAATGTGTAGCTATATGAGTACATATGTATAAAAAAACTTTAGGAAAAACGACATATTTTCGTATAATGTATATAAATAAGATTTAAGAAAATATTTATGTACCAGCACATACATATATGTCTTTTGCACATACATACTTTGTCTATTTCATGTTCTTATTCATTTTATCTTTATTTCACTATTAATTAATTGTATTTTTCTTTCATATTAAAAAAAATTATATGTAAATACATAGTAAGTATATACGGATGTATGCATAAAAGAAGCTTTTTCACAGAGTGATTATCATTCAAAGTTATTTATTTTTTTTATAATTTACTATACACATCTTTGAATTAAATTTAGTCAGTAGGAGTATATAACTCTATACCTACACTTGAATATCGTGTGTATGGGTGCATGCAGTAAGTAACTCTCAATTGAATCTAAATCCTCTTATAAACAACACAAACAAAAGTATACGATGAATATTCTTCAATGAAAATTATAGTATTTTTTTTTCTCTACGTAGTATAGAGAAGATTTTTCGAATTACTTTCTGCTACAAAACAAACAAAAAAAGTTTCTGAATATATCACTACTTATCGTATCTACATAGATACATACATATATATATGTACTTGTATTTCTACACTTACATATACACAATAGCGCACATATATGTACACTTGATTATAATATAAATTCATTTAGTGAATAACTAATTACTACACGCTACCATATACATTAAATAATTAGAGCAAATAAAAATTACATATATATTCTTCCACTTTTTATATCTAAAATATAATTAATTATATCTTTTGTAATTTTTTACTATACACTATACACATCTTTGATATCATACACAACACATATACAGTAGTGTACATGTTATGTATTAAAAAAAAATTAGAAAAGTATTTTTTTTTATTTATTTCAATTTTGAAAAAATTTATTTTTAAAAAAAAAAGGAAACAAAAAAAAAACTTTATTTCATCCTCCTAAAAAAAATAAATAAATAAATGAATATAAATTGTAAAAATTATGTAATAAAGTACTATATGCATATACATACATATGTACATATATGTACAGAAATGTGCATCATGTAAACACTTGAATCTGTCTTTATTTCAACATAGTACAATTATTTAAAGTGCATACATACATACATACATGAGTCTCTGTATGTAATATAAAAGCACAAATTTTCAACAAAAAATAATTAAAATTACAAATTATATAAAAATTATGTATCTACTTCTTTAATTAGAATTTCTTCAATTAAATTCCCTCATATATGTATATACGTATATATGTGCCTTACATTGTACACAAAGACAAAATATAATGTCATATTAACTTTATATTTTGAAATTAATTTGTAAGAGATGTAAGTAAAGTATGTAAGTAATTACATATTCGTATACAGTTTTAAATTAACAATTTTAAAACTCTTCATATTATTGAATTATTTTTTTTTAAGTGTACACAAAATTTAAAGAAAATATGAAGAGAGGTTCTATTCAAATCTTCAAATTCGTATAAAAATCGATTAAAATTTACTAAAAGTTGAAAATATTAGTAAAAAAAAAAAAAAATTTCAATTTTTACATTTTTGATATAAAAAAAAAATAAATAAATAAATAAATTTATTTGCTAATCGTTGTCTTAGTAGTACCGGATTTCCCGATCAAAAACACTTAGGGACTTAGGCATCACTTGATGTTTCGAAATAATACATAATTAAAAAATGTGTGTGGTGAAATACTATTCGTACTATCGTAGCTTATACTAAACAGGTAGGGGGAGGAGCAAGTATAAATGTTGTGTTAGTTGATTTCCTGGTATATTTGTATTTTTATAAACAAGAAAAATAGAAAAATAAGAGTACACATGGTGTTTAGAATACTACTCGTACTGGTATAGCGTTTATTACCATGCGTTCGGTAATGTCAACTGCATAGCAGATGACAAATGTCGAAAGTTCGATAATGCAGATTGCAAAAATCATACGTTCGGTAAAATCGATAGAATCAAATTTTTGATAAAAGCCATGCAGATAACGCAGGTGATAAGTACATATATGCTGCAATCTGCAAACATCAACGTGTCTAGGTTATGTAGAAAGTAAAAAAAACTATGTAATTGAAAACAAAAATTTTGTTTTGTTTTGTTCTGTTAAATATATAGTTTTGCTCGTTATTATCTCACATTTTGTTTTCATTAATCATAACTTATATAAATTTATATAAATTCACTTTCTCCATTATTTCACTTTTATTTAAAAATCACTCCAATTTATATTTATTTTTCAATCCGTTTTTTAATGTCAACTGCGTGTTTGATCACACAAAAATCAAGTGTCTTTTGACATTAGTCAAATCAATCATTCAATCCATCAATTGACAATATTTTCGGCATTACCGAACACATATGGTTATATGTACGGTGCTAGGGTACTAGTAGTCAATGACTTCCAATGAAAAATGCATAAACGAAAGGAAATTTTTATTATCATCAATTAATTATATTATGTATAGTATACTTACTGTTATTGAATCACGTCGTGAATATTTATAGCTAAATTCCTCAAACTATGAATTAGAATTATATAACATATACAATGCAAAAATGTATTGTACCATATTAAAAAAATTTCATTTAAATACATTCAAAATAATTTTCACCTTATATACGAAAGTGTACATACGAGTACCTACATTACCTCTGTTAATACATTTGTATTTATTTATTTATTTATATTCATATTTTTTTTTCTACTTAAATTGAAAATTTGTGTCCTAAATTAAATGTTTCTATATGTATGTATTATTACAAAATGCTATAAAATCATAATTATATATTTGTTGTAATAATTAACATAACATACAATTATTATAATAAAAAAGTAAAACAAAATTTATAATTTTTTTTATAAAAAAACAATATACAAAACATAAATATAAATAAATAAAGGGTTAAACCAGTAAATACATTGTATACATTCATTATATATGCATATATGAAATTTTAAGTGCTCTATTTAAATTTTCTACAAAGATTTAAAGATTTTAATGATTTAATAGTGCATAACATTTGAAATAGCTTTTAAGTATTAACATTTACCAGAAAATACACATTCAGTATTTATACGCGATTATATGCATACATACTTATACATACATATTGTATATGTACATTATGTGTTAAGTTAAATTTATATGTAATAATACAGAAAAGGAAAATATAAATATCAAATGATGTGAATTTAATATAATTATGAATATAAGTATGTATGTATGTATACATTATACATAAATGTAGTATGTAGTATATATGAATATGAAATTATGAATAGATAACAAACAAATATGTTTATGTTTAGATAAAATTATATTTGTACATAAAAATATACATAAATATGTATGTATTATATGAATATGTAGATAATATACGTATATATACATGAAAATATGTATATATATGAAGATAGAAGTATATAATAATTTAATGCATTTAATTTTATATTTTATATAAATCTATTTATATGTATAACATATAACATATAACATATCAATATACATGCACACATACATACATAAAGTATGTAAATACTTTATATTTATATACACATGTTTTATGAAATCCTAATTAAAAGAGATTTTTCAAGAATATTCCAAATATTCCAGATGTGAATAAACACGTACGTACATATATTTTTGAAGAATTGCTATAGATATAATCATAAATATAATGTACATACATGTACATACCATATAATATGTAAATGCATAAATATTATTATGTATATATAGGTACATACATAATGTGCATTATTTGAAATCATATTATATTCAAAATTCATAATATTTTGGTTTCATTAAATTTCATCACAATTCAAAGATGTGATATATATGTACCTACTTATATAAAATAAAATGCATATATGTAAATATATATAATAAATATGTATATGTATGTATGTATTTCCATTTAATGCACATGTATCTATACTTAAATATATATTTATGCTCATTCATATAAACATTCGAATATATGTATATTATATGTGAATATATAATGTATATTATATTATAATGAAGTACCTATATGTACGTATGTGTAACTGTATATTTGAAGTACTTTATCCTATCTAAAAATGACATAATAATATATTATCTAAATCATTTATATATGTACATATAATTGTATGTGCTATAGGTACTAAATATGTATACGTTTTGTTATATTGATGTGTAGATTATAAAAAATGACAAATACTCATAATAACAAAAAAAAAATATATAATTATATATATTCATTTATATACATATATATATATGCATATATATGTAGATAATAATTAAATGTTATACATATGTGTAATGATAAAAATTTGAAAATTATGTGATAATAGAAATTCCTATTATCTACGATTAAATTTAAATTTAAAAATTTTTATTCTACATATTTATGTATAGAGGTATACATTGATATTATACTCGTATTTTAAAATTATAATACATACTGGCAAATATATGTACATAAATTATGTCTACATGATCCTTCAGATATGCATTTATATTTTTTGTATAATTATAAGCGTATCATATTATGTATGCATTATGTACCTTTGATATTATCTAATATTGTATATTTTTATGCATTATTTTAACCCCAATTGCAATTAAATGGTATACGAGTATTTTTTTTATACATATTAATATTATTATTATAATTAATTTTAATAATATAATTCATAACTCTATATTTTTTGTTTAATTTTTTTTTGTTTCTTTAATTTTGAAGTATATTTCATTAATGCATATAAATGTTTGCATTCTAATATATTAATAAAATTTAAATATAAATAATACAAAATGCTTAGAAATCACCTAAAAACATAAAATAATAATAAATTTATTTACGAGTTTAACTATGTAGGAGAAAATCAATAATTAATTCAAATTAATATCATAAAAATTTAATTCAATGCCAGCAAAATGTATATATCCATACATCGAAGCATTGTCTTCACATGGCATGAAAAGAAATGTGTTACATTCCATCATACCATATCTATCTACTCTACACGGTTAGAAATACTGGTATAAAATAAAATATTCATCTATCGTATTTTTCGTTTAATGCTTATGTATATTAAGGATCATATTATATGTATCGAATTAAAATTTATAGATTTTTTTTGTATCAAGGGTGTATAAGCTTTATACCAAAAAAGTGTAGAAAATGTCATTCTTTTTAAATATATACGATATTTGTATACACTAAATAATAAATATCTTATAAGGTATCCTATATTCTCATTAATATATATTTTAAACAATTTTTGGTATAAAAGAATTTCAGTTCGGATATTTATATGAAACTTATTATGAACTTTATACTGAATTTGTATAAATGCTACGTTTGTTAAATCTCATTTATTATTTCTACACTATTTTTGTATAAAAATTATCTAAGTACTGTTACCGGCAAACGGCGTTTATATTTTCTTGTTGTAACATAAAAATAGCAGAACTGAATCATTTGAAATTATCATTCCAAGTGTTTATATCGGTTATTTGGTACTGTATTTCAAAGTATTTTTTAAACTGTTTAAAATGTCTTTAGGTGTTTTTTTCACATGTGAATACGAAAATCAGGTGAGGAAAATAGTAAAACTGAATAAATATACATTTGAAAGTGATAATATTGTGTATAATGATTTCATATTATCAGGTAATTTTTATTTTTTCTGTATTTGGATAAAGAGTTTGGAAAAGTTTGGTTTTTGATTTTGTGTAAATAAACTGAAAGAGTGATAAACTTTAAAATTTTTGTGCAATTTTTAATTCATTAGCTTTAGAAAATACGAATATTCTGCTAGAAGATTTTTCATGCTTTGCAAACTATTACGACGTTGCTATAGAAGAAGAAATTTTTCTGGATTACTTCGCTCAATTCTATTTACATCCGTGTTTTATTTTGAAAATTAAAAAGAAAAGTTTCGTGAATATTGGCGGTATAAAAATTAATTTCATTTTATGAAAAAAATGCAATATTTTTATGTGTTTATTTAGAACAACAATCTATAGGCAATGGAAATAATGATACAAACAACAATGATGGAAATAACAATAACGAAATTTGTGCCTTTATGAAACGTGGACATTTAAAACGAATGAATGCTACAATTGGTCCAGCCCTTATCGCAACATCCGATGTAATAATTACGAATTTTGTTTCTTCTCAAGTTTAAATAATTTTATTCATTTTTAGGCTATTAGAACATACATTTGCAAAAAGACAAACGGTGACATACTCTTAAGAGACTACGAATTAAAGAAAACACTCACATTTAGCGAAAGAAGAAAATTGATATCATATTTGTGTAATTATATAGAAGAAGAATTTAGTTTCAACCCTTCGCAATCAGAACTAGAAGCTGTAGCTGAAGTTACAATATCATTATTTCCATGCTTGAAAGCACAAAGTGGAAATGAAATAGTAAGTGCATGTTTTTTTTGGGTCTTTTTTCGTTCTTTTGAAAACATTTTTTTTAAATTATTATCAGGAATTGCTGGTCAATAGAAGTAATAATGGATATTTCCAAATAAAATTAAAAAATGACAGAGCAAAGCGCAAAAGATTAGAAAGTGAATTTGATAATCCTACTTCTTCAACTTCTAATACAGAAAATATTATTCCAAGCGAACAAGTCCTACAAGAAATCAATGAACTTAAAACTGCATCTTTTCCTGCACAAATTGAATTTGCAAAGGAAAAATTAAAACTTACATTAAAATATAGACGCCAGGAAAGCCAAGAGAAGGATTTTAATTCTTTCATAAAATGTCAATATTTCTTCACATGTCCTGAACTGGTATTATGTTATAAAGGATACGAATATTCATCAAATAATACTTGCAAACATTTCAGGTTTTGTATGATTTTCAACTTGAATATGGAGAATTGAGTAATGGACTTTTATCAAACTGGCCTCTCTATCAAAACCACATTTTCACTTGCGTAAAAAAAACGGGAAAACAAATTGTGTACACTGAAATTGAAAGAGATAAAGGTAATTTTGATCATGTGGTCTGTACATTTTTATGCTCTTCTGTACCCATCTAACTTCTAGAGTGGGATATTTCTACCTTGTCATTCATCAACCTTATTCGATTGCTTCCACCTCCAGCAAATGGCCAAAAGAAACTCAGTCGCTTAACTGATGAACAAGCGTTGGAAAGAATTCTTGTATTTAAACCGGTAATTTTAACAAACAAATTTTTTTAGAATACCAACTATTTATTCCTTTAATTTTATTTTATTATTATTTATAGCCTGGACTTACAAATTCAGAATATTTGAAAAACTCAGGGAACAAATCACCATACATTATATGTGTTGGAAATAACAAATCATCCGTGGATCAATTCTTGATAGTAGTTGATGGACAGCTAATACCTTTGCCCGGCGATAATACGTTTTTAAATGCAATTGACTTTGTTTTTAAATTGCATTTTATATTTAATATAGAGTATGACCATAATTTAAGACTTTTTTGGAAATTTATACAAAATTATATGTACAAAATTTACTGTAATGTAACAGCAACTACCAAAGAAGTTTTTTCTAAACTAGAAAATCTACGTCAAAATTTATAATTTGAGTAAGTACTAGTATACATAAATATGGATTTTTTTTGCTTTATCTGTAAAAAAGCATCAAATACAATTTTGAATATTTTCAATCATTTAAGACTAGAACATCATTTAATTAATTCAAAGTTTTTGCAATTAAAATGTATAGTTAATGAAAATTGTCCACTTATGTTCAGTACATATTGTGGTCTAAAAAAACATTCTTTGAAATGTAAACCAAATGCAAAAAGAAATTCAAACAATTTAGACGCGGTAAAATGCAATTCAATTCCTCTTGAGGAGACATCTGAAAATACTTCTAATGTAGAATTGAATTCTGATTCCGTTGATAATAATATTCAAAATTTTAATTCTTCGTTTTCAATATTAATCAAAAATCTTAATTCTCTTGGATTACCTGATACGACAATAAATAGAGTAATTGAACATACTTCAGAAATTGTTGAAGATATTTCTAACAGCTTTATCAATGTTGTTGAAACATCTCAAACGAATTCACAAAACTTACTTATAGGAAATATGAAAATTTTAAAAAGGAAATTTATAAACGATTTAAACGCGATGAGTTCGAAGTATAAAAGATGCAACAATTTTATAAATTCTCCTTTTTACGTTTCGCCAACTGAAATAGTCATAGCTTCAAGATGGGATCAGAAGTATTGTCGTAAAACTAAAAAAATCATTAAGTGTTTAGTTCAAAATTCGTTTCAATATATTTCAATTTTAAAAACAATTGAGGCAGTTTTCAAAAATGACAATTTATTAAAGATTGCTTTGGAACAAAATGATCATGAATGTTGTGAAAATAAATTTATAAGTTTCTGTTGCGGGGATATTTATAAAAATACTACATTATTTCAAACAAAAGCAAACGCTTTGCAGGTACAACTGTTTTACGACGATTTTGAGTGCACGAATCCTTTAGGTAGTCGAAAGACAATTCATAAAATCGGAGCTATTTATTTCAGTATAAGAAATCTACCATCACATTTCTTAAGTCGTTTAGACAATATATATTTAGTTTCACTATTCAATGCGAATGATGTTAAATCAGGAGAAGATTATAACAAAATTTTAATGCCTATTCTAAAAGATTTGAAAACATTGGAATCTGTTGGATTAGAAATTGAAAATAGGAAGCTTTATGGTACACTTATTGGAATATCACATGATAATTTAGGTGCAAATTTAATCCTCGGTTTTGCAGGTAGCTTTAGTGCAAAATATTTCTGCAGATTTTGCGAAATTTATAAGGAGGATATTCAAAATAATTTTAGCGAAGAAAATTTAACATTACGTACAATTGAAAGTTTAGAACATTATGAAAAATTAAGTTCTGTTAATCTAACGTCTTCTAAAGGTGTCAGAAATATTTGTACACTTAATGAATTAAAATACTTCAATACAGTTGACAACAATACTGTCGACCCTATGCATGATCTTCTTGAAGGTGTAGTTCCATTTGCCATGACTACTTTCTTTAATTTTTTGGTAGAGAAGAAGACTTTAAACTACGAAGTTATTAATGACAGAATTCGATCTTTTAATTACGGGTATCTTTCGCGAAAAAACATACCAACTAGTCTTTTTACAAAGGATTCAATGCCTCTATCTGCTTCACAATGTTGGTGTTTAATAATTTATTTTCCATTTATCTTTGGCGATCTTATTCATAAGTCTCATGAATTCAAATGGGAACTTATAACTTCAATTCTGAAAATTTCATGTATTGTTTTTTCCAAATCTTTAACTTCTGAGCATATTGAAAATCTTTCATCATTAATAAAAGTGCATTTAAATATTCTAAAAGATGAATTTAAAGTTAATTTAATTCCAAAACATCATTTACTTATCCATTATCCAAGAGTATTACGAAAATTAGGTCCTGTAAGTCATTTTTCAACAATTCGATATGAAGCCAAACACCAGTATTTCAAAAGCATTTGTTCAAATTTAAAAAATTATAAGAATTTATGCAAAAGTTTAGCTATTCGACATCAACAAAAATTTTCATTTACAGCAGAAAATTTTTGTTTTGAGAATTTTATAAAAGCAGGGAAAATAACAAAATTACCTGCCAACATTTTTAATGATTTTGAATATTATTTGAAACAAATAGATAAAAGTCCAATGGAAAAAGTCAAAATTGTGTCCTGGGTATATTGCTTTGCAGATTACCGTCCTAAATTGTTCGTAGTATCACCTGAGTGTTATAATTTGGATTCTGTAAAAACATTTTTTCAAATAGAATACATATTTTTTTATGAAAATGAATACATATTTTTGTGCCGTAAATTTCTCGTTCAATCTTTCGATAAATTTCATAATGCTTTTGAAATATCAGAAGATATATTAGGTGAAACAAAATTAATATTGATTTTTTTGTCACATTATAAATATCATTCTTCTTTTGATTCAGTATTTTCGAAAAGAACAAACCGTAAATATGTTATTACAAAAACAATAGATATAATGTAAGATGTAAGTTTATAAGTGCATATCATGTAACATTTTTAGGTATAATACGTATCTGTAAGATATTTCTCTACACATATACCTTTATAAATAAATATATTTAAAACTAAATTCTTGTTTTTATTTTTTAGATAGTATATACAAAGTCTTTATAGTATTTAAACGATTTTAATTATTAATTCAATAAAAGTGGGTCTATAAAATTTATAAAAAAATCATATAAAATCATATATAAAACTTATCTTTTCTTCTTATAAATGGGTTTATCCATATTTCGTATATACTCTATAACACGATTTTATTATTTTTCTATAAACAAATCGCATTGAGCATATAAGACTCTTTTATAATTATTATAAATGTAAACTGTATTGAATTTATACGAAAAAAGTAAGGATTTATATGTATATCATTATGTTATAAATTTTATACCAAAATTTCTAACCGTGTACTCTATGTATATTTATATCAATGCCGTACCGTGATCTCATATTTTCATTTATGAGTAAAATTCATTTTTTCCTTATACCTACTTGCTCTACAACACACACCATAAAGAAAAATACGAAAAACAGGAAGGAAAAGAGAGAATAAGTATTTTTTGTTTATACTTGCTTTTCACTACACTACACGCCATAATAAGTAAATAAGAAACAGAAAGAGAGATATAATAGATAATATATGTATAAGAGAGACTGAGAGAGTAATAAGTAGTAGCAACGAGGTTATTGGCAGCTAACTATATAGTATAGTACGGCATACGCTAATAATAAGTACCTCTTATACCATGCGCTCGTATTTTCATTCATGAGAAATATTTATTTTTTTTTTATAATTGCTCTGTAGTCTGTACTACCGTACTACACACCATGAGAAAGAAGTTTACGAGAAACAGGAAGGGACAGTAAGTAGTAGGGTAAATATAGTAGCAATGCGATTATTGACAGCTAATTTAACTGTAGTACAATATCCGCTAGGCCATAGAATTGTATAAAGACTCTAGCTAGATTCTTAATGAGTTTGTTTACGAATTTCATTATTATGCATGTTTTACTATAGGCACACATATACTTACGTACTTTACGTGCGGGTATACCTTAATTTTAAACAATTTTTTCGTGAATAATTCACTCATATATCCCTCATTAATTTCTATTCACAAAAATCTAGATCATTTTCTATATTTGTATTGTCTATACTCTATAAAATTAAAAGCATAAAAAAGATACTAAGAGTAAAACCTTTTTGTGTTCAAAAATACAATAAAAAATAGTCCTCGAAATATAAACAGAAAAAATGTATTTTTACAAAATAATAAAAAATAAAATAAAATAAAAAATAATAAAACAAAAAATCCTCCATTCTATTATATGAAAATTACAATTTTTTTTTTTTGTTTTTTTTTCCATTTTCAATCTTTTCACTTTCGTTGATCAACAGAGAGAAAATGAAAGGATGATGAATGCATACTATATGAAAAGCTTATTATTGTGTATAGGCTTAAAAATATAAATACATATATAAATAAATAAAATTGTTTCACTCTGGTAATTATTAACTGGCCTACATATATTTTCCTATACATACGCTATACATACAAATAAAATGTACATCCATCCATACATTATATATGTATATTTTCCTACATAACAACGTGTAATATAATAATATGTATGTATATGTAGTTACAGATATACTCATGGTACTCCGTCGTATATACTCTCCTACATATCAAAAATATTTTTATTTGCAAACAAAACAGCATAAGGACGTACATATGTATTTATATTACATATATATACAGAGAAATAACATGAATAGAATAATTTCATCTACAAAGCAGTGTTTGTATATAACTACGCGTATAAGTACTTGTGTGTATTTCCTCGTAAGTGAATTTTACATATTACATATTACCCTAAAAATATAATGTCTAAAACTATTCAATTTTACAATATTGTTTACGATGAATAAATTTTATCACTTGCCTCCTTCATATTTAAAATTATTCAATTTGAAATGAAAATTTTCATTTTCATTTTCATTTTTTTTTTATTTTGTATTTTTTTTTCTTTTATTTTTGATTTTATAAAACCCTAATCAATTTAATTTTTATTATTCAGTAATGTTGTTGTCGTTATTATTATTGCTATATTTTTATTATGTCTGTAGTTATCACATTACAAATTCATATTGCTTCGTGTATATAAAATAATAAATATAAATACATAGGTATTTATTTATTTGAATATATTAGCAAATATACATATGTAATACTAATTGAAAATTATTTATATATAGTAAATACATATATGTTCTATAAATATACTTCAATACATACAAACTTGTATACAACATGAATGCGAGTACATAGTATGTACATACATATTAACCATTACGAACGAGAATAAGTAATACATTTTATGTAACACATTTTAATGTCTACAATTAAATACGATATATATACATACGTACATTTTATTATATATGTGTATGTACGAGTATGTATCTGCAAAACTAAATTTAGCATTCATATACATTACAAAATATGCACATAATAGTGATTTTCATTTTGTATGGTATAGTACATACAAAGTTTGGAATGGTTAGGTATGGTTAGGGGTTACAGATATAAGTAAATGTACATACAGGATACAGGATACAATCATATAGTATGTATATACATTTTCACTCATACTTGTAGTTTATAATACAATAATTTTGAAAATTCAAGTGAAAAAAGCTCAATAATAAAAATAATTATACTCTACATTACGTACTCGTAATCGTATCCCCGCCTACAGTCATAAAAGTTTAAAACGAAAAATTCTTTTGAATGAAATTTACTTTAAATTTTTTCTACTACTACTACTATGTAGTGTACTGTTACGAAAAGCTAATAATAATAATCAAAATAATAAAAATGATTGTAATAATAAATAGAAAAATTTCTCAAAGAATTTTAATACTTCTTATAACCCGTAATTTTTTATTATAAAACATTTAACAAAAGTTTTTTATTTTGTTTTTCTTTTTCCTTTTCTCCGTGATAAAAAAATATGATTTCTCTTGCACGTCGTTTCTTAACAAAATATCCAATTTTTATAGCTAACAATTTTATTGCCTACGGTTGTCTACTGTGTAATATACTATGTATCTTAGTGCTGACTAAATTTTCACAATAATTATTTTTAGTGAAATATGTAAATGTTTTGGTAATTACATACAAGCATACTCAAATACGTGTAAATGTTACATATGGTATTCATACGATTCAATATGTACACAAATCATAGTAAATTAATATTAAGTGAAACAATTATAAACATACACATAGTACATATTATAATTTTATTATTTTTACTGGAATTTGTGTTAACTTATGAATATGATGAATGCTCTTCACAAATCACTAATTTTTGTCTATTAATTAATTAAGAAATTAAAAATGTAAGACCTCTTAGAGGATCACAACAACCACAACATTTTGTCTAAACAGTGTCAGTTATACCAAGGGATCGCTATCAAAGACCCATAGTTGGAAAATACTGGCTTGTGTCAGAGCAAAGTTTTGTTGAAAATCCTGTTGATTTAACTCACTCCTAACTGCTAATAAAAAAATTACAATTACATATGTAAATCTTATTTTCTGACGTACGTCATACCGTTTCAATTCCAAATCGTTCAAACACATATCTTACAAAACTTTTAATTTACTTTGATGCGTTTATATGCCAATAAATATTATTTTAGTTATAAACTTGAACTTTTTGGAAAAGTTTTATTTTTCTATTTTTCATATTTTCTTCACTTTATTTTTGTCTATCTTCAAATGTAAAAAAAAAAAATACTTTATAATTTTTTTACATTCAGATAAATGATGGTGAACTATCATTACTTATTTACTTATAAGAAATTTTTGAAAGAAATTTGTCAAGTAAAAAAAAAAAAACAGAAAGAAAAACAAAACTTTGAAGTAAAAATATCAAATTAAAAAGAATATTTACAAGATAAATAATAAAAATAATAATGTGTAATTTAATTGAAGATCATAAAAAAAATGTTCAATAACAAAAATGAAGATGCAGAAATATTAAATTACTCAAGAGTACTCGTTTATTCAAATATGCAAACAAAAAAGTCAGAAAAAAATTATAACTATTGATAATTTTCATTTTATTTAATAAATTGAATATTAAAAAAAAAAGAAAGTTTTTTGTTATATATCTATTTTTTTTTTCTTTTCATGTACATATTAAAAATATTTTCAATTACAAGAAGTACGTATGTATTCATCAGTTATGATGTCATTACAGAGTTGCATAATGTGCTTCGGTCAAGAATAACTAACTGAAACTGATGATGATGATGATGATGTTAATGATATAATGAAGATGATAAAGACAAATTTCAATAATTTATGTACAATCATTGAAACTTCTTAAAAATTCGTAATTGTTGACCTTCGGAAGAATATTGTATATTTTTGTAATTACATAATAATTATTATTATGAAGAGAATAAATTTATTTTTTAAAATTAAAAATTCTTGAATTTAAAATATATGTAAGTATATATAATATTAAACATTTTCTTCTTTTTCTTCTACGCCATTCCAGACCACAATAGGTCCTTAGCATCTTGAAGAATGCGCCTCCATTGCCATTTCTCTCGATCTCTCGATACTGTCAGCCAGTTTTTAATGTTTAACTTCTTATGTGGTTATCTTCTCTACTTGCATCCCACCATATAAATTTTTGGACCTTCCCTTTGGACGCTTGCCATCTACATTTCCTGGTAAGATTCTTTTACCATTCCACCAATCCCAGCTGTAAAAGAATTAAACATTTTCTTCATTCTTTTATTTTTCTTACCTAATTTAAAATTTTATTAAAATTCTGTATACAAATTTCTTATATATCAATAATATAAGTGTACCTGTGTACCTAAAATTATAATGTAAACAGCACATATATAGTTATATTTTTATTATACAATTTTTTTTAATTTTATATGAAAATAAATATTTATACAGACTTCTTAAATTTATTGACATAAATTTTATCAAATTAGATAAGAAATAAATACAAAAGAAAAAAATAAATTTTACCTGAAGAGTGTCAATAAAATGAATTATGTCAATGATAATTTTTGATCATTATATCTACAGTTTTTTTTTTATTCCATTTTAAGTAATTTACGTACTTATTTTCATTAAGGAGACACTTTAGACTTTAGTAGTACGAATATATTTACTATATGCAAGGAAATGTTTTCGGTAAGATGAATTTTCTCGATTGCTATCAATTTAAATTTTCTCTTTTTTTAGCAAACTGAAAAAAATATATTTTTTTTTTATTTTTATTTTCTGATAATTTCAACTACCATACAAATATAATTCTTCAATATGGCGCTACAACTCATATCGAACCTGGGCCTTCACCAAAGTATTCTCTAGTTTTATTACTATAATATACTTTCATAAATATAATTGATCATTAAATCATTGGGACCAATATGTATTTTTGGAAGAAAATTCAAAATACTTATATATCGATCATAACACTTTCATGAGTTTCTTCTTTCTCTGTGTCGCTACAGCCTATTGGGAGCCCTGGCCTAAGTCAAACTTCTCCTCCACTCAATCCTATTAGAGGCTTTCTGCCTCCAACTCCGACTCCAATCCATTTTTTTGGGGGTCAGCTTCCACGTTTGTCCAACATCTCAGTCTTGGGCTTTCTACTGGTCTTCTGTCTTGTGATTTATTTAGAAAAACACTTTTCGTCCATTCTCCAGAGATGGGTCCAGCCACCGCAATCTATCAAACTTAATGAATCTCACTATGTCTACGTTGTTAAATAACTGATACAGCTGCTTGTTAGTCATTATATTCTCCAAGCCAACTATATCTCCTACTTTCATGAGTATAAAATTGTTTATAAAATACTTTAATTTTCCTGTATCTATACTTATATGCATTCATTTTTTCTTGGTAGGACATTGTTGGACTTTTATTCGATTAAATTTATATTACCTACGACTTTACGAGTATGAACACATAAACCTGACTATGTCTTCTTGTAAAAAATTTGCCGTATTTTATTTCAATGGTGTGAAATAAAAGACCTAGACCATCCTCTAGTTAATTCTGGGTACATATATGTTTTTTTTTTTTTTTTTTTTTGTAAAAAATAAAAAAAAATATAAAACATCATCCTATCTATTATCTGCAATCATTTTTGACTTTATAAAATTTCTCATTATTTTAATATTAACGAGTGTACAAATGTACGGGTATTTACGTCCATAATTTTCTACGATTAATTGTTCTTAACTTACACATTCCATTAAATTATAAAATAAATACTTACACACATTGTAAAATACTATACGGTTTCAATCTGTAATTTCTGTAATGACAAAAAACAAAAATGAATTAGAAACATAAATTTTACTTAACACTACAATGTAATACAAAAAAAAAAAAAAAAAAAAAATGAAGAATATACATTTTCTGATGTTTTCATTATAATATAATTGACGACCCCACATCATTATATTCCCAAAGATCAAAAGGTTTAAAATCATTTAATCTTAATACACATAGGACTTAATGGTTCAACAACATAGTCATAGTAAAATGATGTTAATGATGAATTTGAAGGCGAAATATAATATCCTATATTCATTGCTAATACAAACACACAGATATAAGCATAACCTTATTTATATATATTTATATATATTTATGTATACATACACCTATACACATAGAAAATTTATAACATTTTTTATCATTTAAAAAATATTATGTACATGATATTGTGTGTATTATAATAGCAAAAATTATACAAGGACAACGACAAAAAAAAAAAAGTAAAAGAAAAGTAAAAAAATATATATCTAACATAAGAAAATACATAATCCTTTTTAATGAGCTTTAAACCTTAATTTATTATATAGAATAACTCTACAATTTTTTTCTTTACTTTTTTACTTTTTTATCCTGAAGTATGTGTGCATGTACATTTAATATACTTACGAGAATATTTCGATCTGGAGATGACGGGTTGTCGTGAAGATTTTGTACCAGAATCATATTCCATGCAAAAAAAAAAAATAAATAAATAAATAAGTAAAAATTGATACAAGAGGAACAATAACAAGCAAGCAAGCAAGCAAGCAAAAAAAAAAAAAAACTACCCTCCTATACAGAAATTTATAACATCAAATGTAATAAGAAAGAAAGTAAAGAAAGTAAATACATAATATAAAAAGAATGAAAACGAAGATAATTTAATGACCACAGAATTTTCTTTTTTATAAGTATAAATGAGGTACTCTCTGATGTACATTACATTAGCTTCCTTGTTAGTAAAGTAATATGGTAATGTAATATTGTACATTTAATGGGATAAGACTATGACTATTAAGAAAAGATTCTTAGACTAAATATCTACGATTATTTACCATGTACACGTTTTTTTTTTTCGTTTTTCTGGCTTTATATTTAATTAAATTTTTTATTTATTTTTTTTTTGTTTTATTTTTTATTCACTCAAAGTTAAGCCTAAGTTAATCAGTATAACATCTCAGTGCTTATTAACAAGTCTATTTCAGTATAAAAAAAAAAAAAAAAATACTATGTAGTAAAAAAGGTTTTTCATTTTTTTTTTTTTTATTTTCATTTCACTTTGACAAATCACAAAAATATTACAGATTAAAAAGTAAATGCCTTTAAATTAAATTAAAAAAAAAGAGAAAAAAAAATTAAATTTATTTGAATTTTATGAATTTTACATTAAATAACGGTAGTAAAAGTTAATTTTTCATTTATTCAAAATTAAAAATGAATTTTATTCTTGAGACAACTACAAATTCGAAATGGGGATATAAAGGAAAGAATGTATTTTATGTTGTGTTGATTATATGGGAGGTTGGTTTTGACCACAAAATTTTAATTTTACTTAATATTTTCACCGAGAAGACATTTACACTAGAAATATTTTCTGTGAGTTACATACATATTTCGTTTTGTAATTTTAAAACAAAAATGAGACCAAACGTATACACAAATGGAATTATGAAATCCCATAAATTTTATCGGCTTGGGTGATGATTTTGCACAAAAATGCTGAAACACTTAATTCATTATTTTTTATCCAAAATTTAAAATATGAATTTTCATATTCCTATAGTTTTAGAAATTACATGTTTCTAATATTAACTTTTGTCTCCTATTTCTCCCGTTTCAGAAGTTTTATTGCTTTGTTTTGTTTTCGTGACAAAAGGCACCCTACATTCTTTCTCAAGATTCAATTTTCTTACTCACCAAATTTAATTTAAGACTTTTTAGTATAGTTTAGGCTTAAAAAAATGTAACATCATACAGAGACAAAATTTCGCATTCATATTAGGTGCTTTCGATTTGGCAATTTCAATTACTTGCGAGTACTAAAATGTGTCTAGGATAAATTGTTAAAATGAACGACACAAAAATTATTCGTAACTACTTACATCAACTTAAAAAATTATTTCATAAGTAGCTACGAGTAGATGGTTTATCACAGACATTTACCTTTTCTACTCGCAACTACTTGAAATTGCCAAATCGAAAACACCTAATATTTTACTTGTTGGATATTAAATCTAGAAAATATTTATAAAATAATTTTCATTCTCAATCGCATTAAAATTTGAAATTGCATTAATTCACTTACATACACGTACAAATACACGATACTTTGCAATTGAATTTCATATTCAAATTAAGAGACATTACAGATAACTGAAAAATATTCAAAAAAATAATTTTGTATCACAAATGTCGTCTATTTTATTAATGTATGAGTAGATACAACTTGTAAGGTGTAGTTTGTGTTTGCTTTAATTTTAGTACTTATACTACATTTATGTATTTAATGTATTGTATGTAGACATGTACATACGTATATTTCATATTTAAGGAAAAAAAAAACGATCAAGAAACTTTTAAAACTTCATTATTTTATAATAATATGTGTTCAATGTTCAATTCAGTATTCAATATTAAGTGAATTTTTATTTGCTTCTTCTTTTTTATTATTTTATATGTATACACACATGTATGTATTTATCTTTTGTATTAAAAAAAAAAAATAAGGCTTTCAACTTTATAAGCATTTCAAATAACAAATTATAAACAGGGTGAATGTTCACTTTTTTTTTCGATTAACAATTAGTAAAAATCATAGATTTATAAAATTCAAATTCGTTGTACACAATATTGTTGATTATTATGTATAAAAGGATATTAAGGAAACATTATCGCAGTGAGAAAACAGTAAATTTTTGACTCTGATATTTTTTATTTGTGTCTGTGACACCCTCTATCTAAAACATGTATGCACATATACTCGTATCGTATGTATGTACAATAAAATTATATGTATAGAGATTTACATATTATATAAATACACATACTGGTGTGTATTCATACATAAAAAATAGATAATGTAATCATCTGTTCTGATTCCCAAAAATGCTTTTATTTTCAACAAAAACAAAAATCAAAAAAAAATAAAATAAAAATCAAAAAATAAAATATATAATTTTTTTCTTTCTCTTATTTCTTCGTAACTAAAATTCATGTAAAAACAAACAAAAAATTTGAGAAGCACTTAACTCACAGAATAGAACATTATAATTATAATGAATGAAATATACATACATGATGATATTACGATTACGTTACGTACTACGGCGTATATGGTAGTTACTGTTACTACCGCATCGTACCATGATACTGTATGTGTAGTGTATAGTGTGTAATATTCGTTACGTATGGGAACTACTTTAATGTGTAATGTGTTAACGAATACAAGACTATCGTAAGTATTTTTTTTTATTCATTTTTGATGTTTTTTTTTTTTTTGTATTTTGTATCAAAATTTTATATAAAAAGTAAATTTTCGAATTACACTTCAATTTACAGTTTATGTAGTAATATTACATAATAAATTTAATATTTTATGTTTTGTCTCTCCATATATGCATTTTAAAATGAAATTCACGAGTACGAGTACAAGTACCATGTCTATAGCCATTATAATGATACGTAAACGTGTACATACGAGCATGTATGAATAAAATGCAAAAAATTGCACTTAAAAAAAATGTTTTTTTTTTTTTTATATAATGTATATTTTAGCAGAAACAGCACACAAAAAATGTAACTCACAGTGCTCGTATGCATCATGAGAGATGAGAAGAACCATGCTGTAAATATACATACAATACAACACAAAATACTGAGTATTCTTCACACATTTTAAATTTATAAAAATGCATTGAAAACAAACAAAAAAAAAATGTAAATAAATAAATAAAAAATATATTATGCAATTTTTAATTGAATTTAAAATAAAAACATTTTACTTACATACATATTACCTATGTTGTTATTTTTGCAGAATTTTGTAATTTATTATTGATTTTAATAAAATAAAATACTAAATTTATGTAAAATGAAAAGCAAATATGTATAGGAGTACACATTATTGTGTTAAAGAATTAATATTTTATTTTATTTGATTTCATTTTTTTTTTTTTTTAAACTTGATTTACAATCAAAATGGAAAAGAACAACTTTTGTGTTTTAAATTTTTATTTTTTTTTTTTTAAAAAAATTTATTTCATTTTTTCATTTTAACTTGCGTTATAACCTTAATAGTGTAACCACAATTCAGCTTCCAAAACGTCAACGAAAAACGGAAGTGAAATGTTACCAGATCACAAATTTGTGAATAGACTGAGAGACAAAGATAATACAGTCCTACTAGATGAACCATTTCATTTTTTTTATTTAAATGTTTGTATGTTTGCCAAAAATAAAGATCGAAAAAGTTTTTCGAAACAATATCGAAAAAGAGCGAAAGTTTATAATTCAGGAGGGATGTAAATATGAGAGAAAAATAAGAATATTTATATAGAAGAATTAGTTTGTGAGTTGCATGACTGGTTTACTAAATTTTATATGGTTGTGAGTGGTACCATCACTTATTTGGGGTGCGTTCATGAACATTACTTTAACCATAGTCATGGTGTAGTATAGTTTAAAGTTATGTTATACTACAGCCATAGTTATGTTAACTGCAAGTGGTTTTTGAACGCGATTTTTACCATAGTAGTAGCAATAAATTATCATTCAGCTGTCAAGTCAAGTTTAAAAAATTTTTACATATTATAATTATTATATTTTTTGTTTGTCAAAAATTAATTATTTTTTAAAAATGAAGTTTAAAACAAAATTAATTAATTTCAAATAAATTAAATTGAAATTTTCACAATTCACAACAAAAAATGAAATGACAAACGATTTTTTATTGTCAATGTCATTACCACTTAAGGGCTTACTATCGTTACTATCGTTAACCATGCTCTCGAGCAGGGTTAATTTTTGACATCAAATAGTTAAAAATTTACTTTACTTCAGATGTTTATGAACGCTAAAAAGTTATGTTGGTAGTTATGTTTTACTATACCACCACTATTCTGAACGACAAATGATAACTATAGTTAACTATAGTAACGTTTATGAACGCACCCTTGATATGATATTATACTTGAATAAGTAAAAATAAATGGATATTTTGTACGCAAATGCTTTAGAATACAACAATTGACAATAGGGCTGTTTCAAATTTTTTTTTTATTGTATTGAGTTGATCGTCGTATTTAATATATGAATGACTTGAGAAAGGAGGCATTTCATATTTCATGTATTTTTATATATGTATGTATGTGTTGTTATGTTAATATGCCTTGTCGCGTGCTATATGATCTGACATAAATTACTACTACTACTTCTAATTGAAATACATATATAGAATTGTATTTATATCAAAGACCATATAAATATATACATTTATATGGTCTTTGGTTATATGTATTACCTGTATAGGTTTACATTATTTTCTGTTCGTAGGATTGTAGAATATTTAGCAACAGAGGTTTTTACGTATGCATACATTATAATTACTGTAGCATTTGTACTGTACTCTGGTCTATACATTTATATGGTCTTTGATTATATGTATTACTTGTATAGGTTTACATTATTTTCTGATGTAGGATTGTAGAATATTTGGCAACAGATGTTTTTACGTATGCATACATTATAATTACTGTAGCATTTGTACTGTACTCTGGTCTATACATTTATATGGTCTTTGATTATATGTATTACTTGTATAGGTTTACATTATTTTCTGATGTAGCATTGTAGAATATTTGGCAACAGAGGTTTTTACGTATGCATACATTATAATTGCTGTAGCATTATACCAGAGATACTATATAAATACATATAAATATGTTTTTACATAGTATCACAGATCAGATACACTTATCTGTGATAGTATATAGTATCTTTGATTATACATAATATATGTATACATATGGATATATTATGGTTTTATTTTGTTATGTTTTTGAGTTCATTGACTTATGAATGCAAGATACGATTATATATTATCATATCCCGTGAATTGAATTTCTTCTTGAAATTTTTAAAGAATGTCTTTTTTAATGTTTGGGCCTTAGGACTTCTGAAAAAATAAAGTATTATTCTGATTTATGATCATAATATAGAAATTGAAAAATCAGGTGTTTTGTGAATTACCAAATTTTCTTATAGACTGAGTCAATTTGTTTTCTAACTAGATAAAAATTGATATTTTCAAATTAATATGGAACATAATTTACAAATTAATATATATATTTTTCTAAATCTTGAGGATAATGAATTTTAAATTATATACAATATTTTTTAAAAACAGAAAGCTTAAAAATATTTATTTCAAAATTTTTAAATTTTATTTCGTTGATGTTTTTTGTGTGTGGTATAAAGTATATACTCAAAAAATTCTAAATACTAGCGCTGATGAACATTTAATTAGATTCAATGAAAATTGATAATTGATAATTTGTAGCTTGAAAAATATTATATATATATAGGTATATATAATAAACAACATGTCATGAAGTCGAAAATAAATTATTTGTAAATTTATGGATTTTTATGATTGAATGCAATCAAATTTTTTTCATTTATGTTTGTTTGAAAATAAATTATTAAATAGAATGGGCCTATAATTCTAGTCCTAGAAATATTTTGGAGATCCGTATTATCAAAATATCTTCAGTAGTGATTCAAAAAATTATGTTTGAAAATAACGTGGAATAGGTTTACGTATAGTAAATTATAATTGCTTATTTGATTTTTGAATTCAAAATTTACCTTTGTATTTTAACATTTCTATTAAATTGATAACTCATAAACTATTTAATATTATTCCTAAATAAAATTGCCGGCAATAAAAAATAAAATTGTAAAATTTATAATATATTTCTACTTATAAATTTGAATGAAAATTTTTAATTTGATGCATTCATTTAAAAGCGCGAGAACTGGTCAGTTCTGCATGGTGCGGTCATGGTGTTGGCAAAGAAGAGGAAATTAATCTGACCTGTCTCTACTTTAGAATATATTATCAGAAATTTGAATAGCCTTTGACATTTAGTATTATTCATAAATATTTGTATACAGCATTTTTTTTAAACAAAAGTTTTTAAAATTGCATGTTTTTAATATAAATAAAATAAACTCCTAATTTTTTAATTTTTAATTCTGTTCTTTTCTATATTTTATATGTAACTTTGTTTTGAACTAAAATGATCCTAATGAATTCGGACAAAAAAGCGATGAATTATCAATTTTTCTCACAATATTTTAATACAGTTGAAATTATATTTATGTATTTATAATGTTTCGAGGATGCATTTCCAATTATTAATTAATTAGAAATTAAATGCCGTGTAAAAGTAGTTGTGAACAATACTGTACATCCAGTTTTAGTTTAACTATAGTTGGAAGACAGTTTTCAAATTTAAAAATTTTAAAATTAAATATATTACTATATATGATTTATAAAGTATAATATTAATATGCAAATTATGTATAAAAATATCTAAGAAAGTCATAGCAAAGCAGAAGAAAAATTTTGATCACGATCAAAGTGGATTTTCCATTTACGCAACCTGAATAATAGTGGCAACGTAGTAAATGAATGATATATTCTTCAAATATAGATATTGTGGTATCTTAAAAGGATATTTGCTTGAGGCCTGTTTCCTATCAAATTTGTTATTTAATTCTTTTCAGAGGAAAACCATCAGATTGCAGTGTAATTGATAAATATTCGGTAATTATAAACTTTCGCTGTCAGCTAGTTTTCTTTAAACATTAAAAATCGAAAAATATATGAATCTTCATGATTCTAGTCTCAAAATATTCCATTTAATTTCGGATTTATGAAAAAAGTATAATAGTTAAAGTTTGATGCGTAGGAGAGTGTGGGTAGATAGTTAAAAGAGCATATGAAAAAATCAGTTTAATTCAGTTCAAAAATGTTGATCAGTGTTAACGAATGACGCTAATTATACAGCACTTTTCATACTCTTTTAGCATCCCCGCACCCACCTGCCAAAATTCTCTTTTTTTCAATTATATTTTAGTTTTCATTCTATAAAATTTTTCAATCTTACTAATGAAAAATTACTCATGAGTAATCACCACCCACCACCACCCACACCACTCCCCCGCATCAAACAGCCACTATTATATTCTATTCATAAATCCGAAATCAAACCAAAGTTGAAAAAAAAGCAAAAAGGTTGACTTTTCAATTTTTTATGAGTAAAAAACCAGCTGATAGCGAAAGTGTATATTATGTAATTACCAAATACTGTATTCATATACATATCTATGAATAACAAAAAGGTTCATATTTAACATTACACACAAATATTTTCATAAAGAAATATGTTAAGAAAGGTCATTGATACTATATACATTATAGATCCTGATATACATCATTGAACAATCTATTTTTATAATTACATTTGTATGTATGTGCACAAAATATACGATGTATACATACAATCATGTATATCGCATAAACAGCACATTCATTGCATATAGTATTTACTATTATCTATTCTGCATAAGCAAGCAGCATGTTGTTATTAATGTCTACTATGTCATGTCTATTATGTATGTATTAGAATTAGTTTTTACATCGCATTCAATGTTATACGGTTATACATACCAAAGACCAATATAATATACCATGATATAATATATTTTATATATCGGTCTTTGGTTATATCAAACTTGTTTATTCATGTTATATGCTTTATGTATGTATGTGTACGAGATCGTCTTCAATTCAATATGGATCCTTCTTACATATCCTTATGCACGAGCATAAACCATACATGGAAAATAAATATATATGATCAAAATCTCTCAAAAATGTTCAAATTTATATTTATATGTTCCAGCCAATGATATTCATTTATTCTATTTTCAATACTCAAAATATACATTTACATATAAATAACACTCATATGTGTGGAATATCATATGAATTAAATGTACATTTTAAATAGCATTGTGTATTGTTTAGTGCTGCTAAACATTGACAGGTGTTCATTTCATTTGTGAGAGCAAATATTTATAATAAATGAGAACAAATTCGAAACACTATGGTCCGTCTACACAATTAGTTTTGATAACTCGATTTACAAAAACAATTCCTTTATATCACAGACTGTCAGACACATTTATTGAAATCATTATAATTGTGTACAGGGTACATAACTAAAAGCAATTCGAAAAATTTTGAAAAACTTTTTTGATTTTGATGAAGCTTTTTCGATCTTTATCATATATGTAAGTGTGTCGTTTTTGGAAAAATTACCACTTACACTAAAAAGAACATCTATTGAGACGAAGAACTATATTATCTTTGCTGAGAGATTGAGTGGGTTCAAAAATTCAACACTGCGTTAGTGTTGCAAAAGAAGCTTTCGTCAACAGTTCAAAAAGTAATCATGACTAAAATCATGTGTTCATTTTTGCATTTTATTGTTAGCACTAACTTATCACAAAGTCAACATTTGCATCATGATTTTTGATGTTGCAATGAATAAATAACCTCAAATTTGTGACGTTTAGTTGATTTTAAATTATTATCAATACAATCATGGATCAAGAAAACAATGAACAATGAATTAAATTTCAATATTTTGAATTTGGTTTATTTATTTAATTTAATTTTTGATTTTTGTGAATTTTTACCGATTTGTAAAATTTTAAAAGACAACAAAACTTCAAAATTGTCGTAAAATTAATCAGCAACATCAAAGCATCGCAACATAAATAATCAGTGTTGCGCTAACATTGCGGCAACACTTCTGCAACACTGCAAAATCATGATTAATTTTTGAACTCAGCCATTTTTGTGAGGCGGTTACGTTACGTCTTCTATATAGTTTTCGGAATGTAATACTTAATTTTCTAAAATTTTGTAAATTTTCCAAATATACATATTTTTTTTTGTCCTTTTTAGAAAAATATGTCCCAATATCAAGAATCTTGGCGTCTATCAGATCGCTGAAAATTTCATTCATTGTAGTGTTGCAGTTCATCACAGAATTCACAAAAAAATAAAAAATTTTTTTAATAAGTTTCGTTTAATTGTTGGCAGATGACGCAACAGTTTTACAAAACTAATGAGATTGATTTAATCAGCTCTAATGAAGGAAATGAAAAGAAAAAAAAAAACCGTAATTTTATTGATAAATTTACAGTCATTTTTAATTGTAGTTACTAAATTTTATAATTAATAAACAATAAGAAATTTATTTATTTTTTGTTTTTGTTTTTTTTTTTCGCATAATATAAACATACATTATGTAAGAACTATTTTTATTGTAATTATATAGTGATTATTATTATATTAGTGTTATAATATTGATAACATTTATTTAAATATGTTTGAATAGCAATATTAATTTAACTGAACAATTAAAATACCAACAACGAATTATTTGCTGAGAAAAGAAAGAAAAAAGCTGTCGTTTTATGATTACATTATATTTGTTTTAATGTTTTCAATATTTCTCAATAAACTGCTTAGTTTATCCATTTTAGCATCAGTCTGTCTGGAGTATATACCTTCTTTAGTTATAATATACTTGCATTGCATTCATAACGGAATGAGTGATGAATATGATAATTAATTAATAATAAATTTGATGGTATAGAGTGTAATAATAATACAAAAGTGAAAAAAGAAACAGCCCAGTTTTCCGTTTGGTGTGTTAAAATACTATCATCATCATCATAATTTATTTAATTTTTTTATTTTAATTTCCATAATGGATCTAAATCATTTAATGGATCCTTTATTTCTTCTTTTTCTTTATTTGCTGCTATCTGTGCATTTTTCATTTGATATGATGTCAAAATACCTCCTAAAAAATATTTAAAAAAATATATATATTTTTTTATTTCGCCTTTCTAATTTATTTTTGTAATGAAAAATTCAATATAATTGAATACAGACGACTAGAACTAGAATCATTATAACTTACGTTTGTTTAACAAATCATGAGCATGACATAGAACAATTTGCATCGATAATTGTAAATTGTTAACATCTTTTAATGCATTTTTTCTTTGTGAACAAATTCTAAACCATACATCGATAACATCTACAAAAAAAAAAAAAAAAACCATGAAAAAATTATGAAAAATTTAAAAAAAAAAATCTTTAAAAATATTTTTGTTTTTTTAGCATACTTATCAATACTGGGCGTCTTGTTTGCATTGCTAATATAGCGCATATTGAAACCGCTATTAATCCAGATCGTTCTGATCCAGTTAAACAGTTCATAATTAATGTTGTATTCGATTTAAATTCAATGCATTTCTCCTTGTAGACAGCTAAAATATTTTGTGCAATACCAAGTATTTGTGATGGTGAACTGCATAAAATTAAAAAAAAAAAAAAAAATTAAAAAAATTTATATAAAAATTCTATAATAATAAAATATGAAAATTTCATTTAATTTACTAACGTTTTTGTCCATGCTTTGATTTGTATCAATGATAGATCTAAAATAGCATCGGCACCATTCATTGTCAATTTTAAATGATATTCAATACAATGGGACAGATCAATTTGTCTAATTAATGTTACAGAGAAATCATCGAAATGCATTTCTTGATTCATTTGTTGTGGCCAAAATGTATCTAAAATCTATAGAGAAAAAATATAATGAAGAAAAATTAAAAAATTCTACATAAAATTATGAAGAGATAATATAAAATAATTTTGTTGTTATTACCTCATTCGGTGTATGCAAGCAGACAAGTGTTCTGGCTTTTTGTGACCATACCATAAACCAGAAATCATTTAAAGTATTTTGTAATGGAGTTTGAGTTAAAATAAATATTGGACATCCAGATCCTAGATCCTGATCGAAAAAATTACAATAAAATAATGAAATAATTTTTACGAAAAAAAAAAAAGGATAGATAAAATAAATTTTTAAATAATTTAAATCGTATTAAATGCAAATAAATTATCAAAAATACTACAACAAAAATAAATTAAATAGGTAATTAATCAGCAAAACATAAGGTAGATGAATTTATTGTGGTGAAAAAAAAAAAAAAATAGGATGGATATGATATTTCTATAAAAAGAAATGATCAAAATTTCAAAAAACAATTACTCTCAATTTCATTTAAATTGTGAGTTCATTATTTAAGAATGTTCATTCTGTTCATCAGAAAATGTTCACTATCAATTCAAAATAAATAAAAAAGTGGAAATAAATAAAACTTGAAAAATGTCTGTTTTTCTAAACCTGCAAACCAATAAAATAAATCTAAAAATGAAAAATCTCTAAAAACAAAAATGATTTTCATTATTTATCAATAAAATGTAAATTATGTACTCCATTATGTTAATAAATAGAAAATTTTTTTCAACATTTTTGAATTACTTACCAATTTATTATCCTTGTCAAACTTTTTTTTTTTTGAATTTTTTATTTTTAGTTTTTTTTTTTGTTTTTCATTTTTTGGTTTTTGATTTTTAAAAAGAGAAGAAGAAAAAAGAATAGAAAACAAAGTAAATCAAAATCAAAAAATTTAAAAGATCACATAAGACACTGAAATAAACAAAAATGCAACCAACAAACGAACGGAACGGAATTAAAAACATTCAAAAATTCAGAAAAAAAAAAAAAAAGATTCATAACAAGCGATTATCGGTAATTTAATCTTTTTTTAATTTAAAGCAAAATATATAAAAAAATAATACTCCAAAAGGTAAATGAAAACAAGTCTGACCACCGATCTATTTAACACCAGTATCAAAAAATCAAAATTTCAAATCATGAACAAAATAAAATTAAACGCGATTTTTTGAGGATTTAAATTCAAGAATAATTTCATCACAACATAAATCAAAATTGAAAAATTGAAAATATTTTTTTCGATTACAGTATCGTCGATTAACTTTTAACTGTGTACTAATCGAGATACGTGGTTAAATTACCTTAACATATGCAGCATTAATATAATCGTCAGTTGTGCGTTCCAGTATGACTCTGGCATGATCATATGGAATACAATCACTCGAACGATTTTTCTCTGGAAACAATTTTCCAATTATGGTAGTCCTTTTCGTTTCATCTTTACCTAGAAGATCTTGTAATTCATTCCATTTTGTTGCTAGCGGTGTATTACCATTCAACATTTTTATATTCAAACTTTCGATCATCCTTTCGTAACGTTCAACTTCCTTATGGAAATATTTTAGAATTTTCGGATCATCAAATGCATCCCGATTATTCGATTTCTGATCAGATTTATGTTTTGAAGGTGATTGTTGAGTTTTATCACCAGCACCACCACTTTGTACAGAAATCGAATCCCAATCAAAATTATGATCTAATGAACTAAGATCAGAACACACCGACAGATTGTCACTACTTAGCTGTCGTTGATCATTTAAAACTGATGGGGGTTGAAACACGGTGTCTAGTGTTGATTTAATTGATGGTTCTGAAGATATCGACGATGCTCTGACGTGTTTAGTTGTTAACTCAGTTTGGGACTTCGATATTTCTTGTTGCGGCTGCTGCTGCTGTTGTGGAATAGATGAACTAATGTCGGATGTCGGAATGTCAGGTTTTAATGGTGTTGTAGCAGGCTGCGGTTGTAATGCAGGTGCCGGCAATGATGTCGGTGAAGAGAAATCAATTCCAGATAAAAGATCTATATTTGATGATGATTTTCTATTAACTGTAGCAGTTTTTTTCGTTGTGGTTGTGATGGCTTTCACATTTGTGGTGGATTTCGTTTGTTGTTGCTGCTGAGAAGTTTGTTGTTGTTCCTGGTTTGAATTTTGTTGTAATTGTTGTTGCTGCTGCTGTTGCTGTTGCTGTTGAGTCGCTGCTACAACAAGATCTACAGATAGTTTTTTTTTTTAAATTTATTAGAAACATTTCAAAAAATTTTCATTTACCAATTACCGTAATTTCCACTAATAGTTGTACTTGTTTCGTTGTAGCTGTTACTTTGCATGTAAGTTGAATTACCTAACGGCTGTACCCCTGCATCGGGGACCATTGGCTGCGAATTAATTGGTGGTATATTCACATTTGTTTGTAAATTAGGTGCTACATTAGACTGATATCCGTACGGAATATTGTAATAGCTGACATTAGCTGATGTTTCCTGTTCGCTTACGCTAGGCTGAGATGGTGGAACCGAATACTATACAGAAGAAATCTTTATTATTTGAGATTCAAAATTTGTGTAAAATTTTCGTACCTGATTTACAAAAGTCTGACCTATAACGCTTTGATTCGTACTATCTGTCGTATTGCTGTTTTGAGTAGGAGCCGCATTTGTGTATTGACCATATATTAACGGTTTAAAATTCGGATCAACCTGATATCCACTTGCATATTGATATTCTCCAGTTTGTTGATTGAAAACGTATCCAGGATGCGAAAGATACGATGATGTTTGACCATAAATTGACGAATTCATTTCTAATGATGTTGTAGGAACTGAATAATGCAAAGGTTGGCTGGCTGATATCTGTTCAGAAGTCAATTGATTAGTGTACGATGTTTGCTGTTGCTGAGGTTGTTGCATGCTGTAATAACCATATCCTTGTTGATTTGCTTGAATGTTCAGGTTTTCCATTTGAGTACTCAGACCAGTGACATTCCAAGATGACACTGTAGTTTGATCACTGCTCGCTTGTGATTGTCCTTGCACGGTGTATGCTGTAGTTGTTAGAGGTTGCGCAACTTGATTCGAAACACTTGCTGCTGCTGCTGCTGTGGTAACGAAAGGTTGCTGTTGGTATTTAGTGTGACTGATAACTCCCGAAGATAAATCAGTTGACGGTTGCGGTAATGATGGTGTGTATGCCGCAGATTGAGTTTGTTGTAAAGAACTTATTTGCTGATTTTCTGCTGTAGAAGTTGCAGTTTGAGTTGAATATCCCGAAGGCGTATTTTGTTGAGTGTAACCAGTTGATGAAGATGGTTGACTGTATTGAACTGATTGCTGTTGCTGAATGTCATACTGCTGTTGTGTGGGATAAGTTGAAGATTGAGAGTATGGGTAATATTGACTGGATTGATTATTAGCGTCTATATTTTGGGAGTACTGTATTGTGGGATTTGATGTTGGCTGGTATTGCTGAGCTGATGTCTGACTCTGAGGGTATTTTGATTGAATACTACTGGTTGTTGTTTGATCAGTAATTGGTAAATTCGTTGAATTTTGATACAAACTTGTTGGTTGGTATATCTGAGGACTTTGGTCATAATTTTGTGAGGCATACGGTACGTACATATTTTGAGTATTTTGATAAATTGGATTTGCATAACTATTCATATCTGAAGCATATGTCGCTTGTATTCCGCCGACTCCAGCTGTAGCTGATGCTGTACTCATTGTGTACGGCATATGTGGTTCAACATTGGCGTGAGAAAAAGATTGTGTCGTGTAATAGCTAGAAACTGGTGTGTTAGTACATGACGAAGTTGTCGCAGCTTCTGAACCTAATGGATTTGGACGTATTGTTGGAATGTATGTTGTGTCAGATCCAGATGGTAGTTTGCCAGATTTTAAATAATCTTTCAGCTTTGGAGCAGTTGGATTTGTACCAATATTTGTGACGATATTAGATGACGACGTTGGTAGTCGAACATCAGGGGTTGTTGTCTTCGATGACTTCAATCTTTGTTGTCTTTCTTCGTCCTGAACATCGCGAGCGGCTCGTACTCTGGCCAACAATTTTTGTACATTTCCCTGTAGTTTTTTATAAAATTCGAGACCTTTTGCACTTTTTGCTAGCAAATCTTCATAAACATCATACGAAGCAGCTAAAGAAGAGAAAAAATTATCCTTTTTATGTTTTACGTCAGCCACAGTCTTCAATAATGGAGCACATTTAGCATACATTTCCGTTAAAGCTGAAAGTATATTGCCTTGAGCAATCAAATTCTGTTCAATCAAAGCGCAAATCTTATCATGCTTAGCAATTTCCTTTTTAAATAGTTCTTTCAAATCTTTTCCATCTCCAAGAGCTATAACTTTTGACGTTATATCATCGTCATTTATAGCAATCCGTAGATCAGCATGAAATTGTGCTCTCTGTGCTTTCATTTCGTTCACTTTATTTAGTAAAAGTTTTAACTCGTGAAACACGCTTTCATTAACTTCTCCGCTCAATTTTGGTACACTCGATTGTATATCCTGTAAAGGTCGGGATAAAATCCTTAAATTATTCACGTGTAATTCCATAGCTCGTCTCAGTGTCGAGTTGCTTTCTCCGGCTTTTTGATGAGCTTCCATGTATTTTTGAAATTCCCTTGAAAGTTCAGTAAAATGTGCATTTGATCTGCGAACACCTGATTTCTGTTGGTAGTGCTTTTCATTTTTCTCTTCCTCACTTAACAATTCTTTGATTTCATTCAAATTTGTCTCAACATCAGCACAAATTTCAGCTAAATTCGACATTGAAGCCACTAAATCTGGTATTGCATTTGTTTTTGCATTTAACGATGCACAACGATCGACAATTCCTTGTGGAATTTTATTTGAACGTTCTTCACTTATGTTCAAATGTTCTAGATTTAATGAGTTCATGTATGTGTTCAGTTCATTGTCTTTTTCTTCGATTTTTGCACCAATTTTACGTAATAATTGTGCTTTTTCTTCACTATATAATGAGCTAGCTTCATGTGCTTTCATTGGTACCAAACGCGCAAAAATATCTTCACCAGCTACATCTGGATCTGTAATACTAAAGCTGATACCATTCACGAGATTTGCACCTTGAACTGCTGATATATCAGAGATATTTGGTACTGGCTCATGATAAATGAATTCATTTTCGTTTTTTGCTGCTTTTCGTTTAGCTTCGACAACGTCAGCTGTAAACGTTAATGTTTCTGCGATTTCTTTTTGAAATTCTGACATCCCCTTACTTTCTTTTCTAGCTTCTTCCAGTTTATCCCAAGCAGTCTATAAAAATAAAGAGAATAAAATAAATTTATGATTTTTCTAAAAATTTTAAATTACATTACCTGATACAAAACAACTCTTTCACCCATTTTTTGTTGTTCTTCAGCTTGTTGTCCCTGATACAACAGCAGTATACAATTCAAATACGATATTTTAAATTTTACATATTTTTTCCATTCTTTGTAAACACTATTACCGACAACTTCTGATATTGAACCATCATCACCCCCAGTTAATAATGCAACCAAAGCAGCACTATAATAATTCATTATTTGTGATGTTACTTTCGCTACAACAGCTGGCTTTCGATTATCAATCAATGATTTCTCTAGAATGCATTCTTGTGCTTGTCCAAAAGATATTTGTTGCATAAATAATAGTAATTCTGGTGTCATATAATCATTACCATTATTTATATTAGCGAATTTATCTTTTAATTCACCAAATGCCCATGCTGCACACTGAAAATGTGTACACGCCAATTTCATACCATCAACATCAGAACGATTAACTGATGCACCTAACTGTGTATGAATTGCTGCAATATTAAATAATACAGCCGACATTTCGTATCGGATATCATTAGTTTCCGTAATATTATTCGAATACAGATCTTTCCAGGCAAATGTGAATAGATTCTTTTCAGATAAATTTGGAAAACGATTTATCAATGAATGCAATTGACAGTAGTAACGTTTTAATGTTGAACAACCGGTTACATCTTTAGCTGGACGCATTGCACAATTACGTAATGTCTCCAATGAATATACTTCTTTTGAATATGATTCTGGATCCTCTTGGTAGCATTCTGCAATATACTGTGGAAATAAATAATATTAAAAAAATTAAATAAAATTTAGAAATTTATATTAGTATATACGAAATTTCAAATCTTATCTTTCACATATGTATGTAAATAAAAAATAAAAGTAAACAGACTAAAACCACAAAAATAATTACATTTTTTTCGGGAAAAAAATTATCTATAATTAATATTCAAAATTATCAGTATTAATAAATCAAAACAACCAAAATATTCACAATTATAAATGTAGATGTAAATGAGCTACTTAACTACTTTGTTATGATGATTATATACGTTTACATTTTACTGCTTTTACTATAATTAAATTTAATACGAATGAGTCATAGTCATAATCATTGTAAAAAAAAAAGAAACATCAAATTGAATGAATACACACAAAAGCAGCAATGTATAAAGGTGAGGTGCCTACATAGAATAAAAGGTTCATATTTTTGTTTTAGCATTCTATAAATGCAAATCAGAATCTTTATGATGCCAGTAGTATGAGATGAGTACGAATTATGAAAAATTAGTGTCCAGTTGAAATTGAATTGAATCAAAATCATATAAATGATGCTTGGTGCACATTTTTGTAAATTAAACTTAAATACTTAAATTATACATAAATTGATTAATATTTTTGTTATCATAATTATTACCCTTTTTAAGCCAACAAATGATGTACCTTCCGGACTCAATTTTAAAGCGAATGATAACATTGGCAGTCTGGGTACTGCCTCCATGTTTATTTTTTTTTTTTGTTTTTCTTTCAATATTCAATTAATTTTGTTGAAATTTTATTTTTCACTGAAAATTTTTTCACCAATTAATTATAATTATAAAATTTTTTAATAAAACCAAAAAAAAAATTAAATAAAAAACTTTTTCCTAAATAAAAAATGTCTATTTTTCCGGAATATTTTGACTATGGAATAAGAAAAAATACACTTTAAAAATCTTTAATCAGTCTGTCTACAGTCTAGAAAAAAAGTATTTTGTATTTTCTCTCTGCCTTCTCTTCTTTGATAGGAAATGATATCTACAACTACAACTACAACTGCAATACATATCTACGAAATAACGAAATACGAATTCGATTCGACTACACAAATAAAATGTATTGCGTGCGATATGAGGGAGGAGACTGTCAAATATACCAAATCACCGATAACAAAAACAAAAATATCATATCATCTGACATTACAAGTGCTACCGTTTAAGACGATTTTATGCAATTTTAAAATCAAATGTATTAAAATTTTATTGTCAGTTTTACTATAATACACTAGATGGCACTAGCCCAACTGAAAAAAATTTTTAACGATAAAATTTCAAGAAGCGTTACCGTTTATAAAAGAATTCGAATTCAAATTTATTTCATATTTCAATTTTTTGATTTATCGGTTCATCGGTTATACCTTGTTATACCTACGGTACAGTAGATGGCAAATAATATTTATCGAAAATTTGTTTTTAAATTGATAAGAGATATCGAAAAATTTGAAGCAAAGTTTCCGTTTTTGCAATAATTCATAATGCTAATCGGTGTTCTTTTAGAATTTTATTTTAGTTTAATCAGTGGATTCATTCAAAAAATTTACATTAAAAAATATACAGTGGCTTCCATAAGTTTTGCTACACCATTTAATTTGAGAGAAAAATCTCCTTATATAAATTTTTAAATTTGAATATAATGAAATTCTTTAAATGCAGATTTCATTATCTATTCAGTTCTTAATCATTTATGAAGAAACGAAATTAGATAAAAATTATTAATTATAACAAAAATTATAACAAAAAGCAATAAATAATATAACAAATTTTGATATAATGTATATAAAAAATTTTGGCACAGTAAATCCTATCTATTTTTTACGTATACATATAATGAATGTTCAACTTGCGTCATACATATTTATACGAATTATACGAATAAATTAAATAAATTTTTGTGAATTCAGCAACTTTACATTTCTTAGCAAAACTGAAATGAATTTTATAAATTGGTCTTAAACTACACATACCTTCAAATAATATACAAACTAAACATACATACATGTGTACACAATTACATTTTCATATAATTAAAAACCAAAAAGAAAAAAAAATAATCTAGCTCTAAGCAAAACTTTTATAATCAAAACGAACTAAAACTTTAATGATTTTATGGATGAAACACAATATACATACACGATGTATATTCATTAATACATTAAATTGTATTTTACATTTTTTTTTTCTTTTGAAGTAGAAAACAAAAGATTTTCTATTTTCTTATTTTCTTATTTTATATTATACTTGCATGTATATTTGTATGCAAAAATAAAAAATAAATTATTATATAGTCAAACAATTTTCTATATGAACTCTCTCTCCCCCTCACATTTATGTATATATGTATACATTTTTTTTATCATTGTGCACATACAAATCGAAAATAAGTCCTAAGGATACATAAAGAAGGTGTTTCTTTAGATTGGACATTTAATAAGAAATAATATCATCACACTTGTACGTACATTGCACATACTTATAGAAAGATATGAGAAATATAAAGAAATTTTCTTTATCATCATACAAATTTTTCTTTTTTTTTCAATTTTAATTTCATTTTGCCTGATGTTTGATTGTAAGATATTTAATTTGAAATTACTTAGTTACAAAGTTTTATATATACACGCATATATACACATATGTGTGTATGTGTCTGTTAGTGAAAATCTGTAGTACATATACACTTTGGTACTCGTTTATATTCCTTCCTAAAACAGAATATGTACGAGTATGTATTGAAATGTCGAGTACAGAATCGAAAAAAAAAATTGAATAACAATTTTTTTTTTTTTTTTGTCAATCAATATAGTAGTTTCTGGCCTGCAGAAAGATAATAAAAATGTATCTCCTGTCTAGTAGTTTTTTCTTTTTTTCTTTTTTTTTTTTTTGAATTGAATGTATGTACCTACATAGATAATTCATTAATTCTTCAGTTTCAAATATAACATTGTCATTGTTCTTTGTATGTGAAATGAAAATTGATTTACAGTATTTGCCTTAATAATAATTTGAAATGAAAATTTCTGAATCGTTGTAATGTCTATGTGTGCAGAATAATTGCAGATAAATTTGTTCATAATTTATATAGTCATCATTTGATCATTATGCGACAATTTATATTTTCTATTATAATTTATTATTTCACACTTTTTTATTTTACGCTCTCTTTACTTGTGAATATTCTCGTTTAACTAAATCATAAATTTGTAAAAAAAATTTAAAAAAAAGTAGATATAGTAAGTAGATGAATTCCTTTTATTTCATTTTATTCCTTTACACATAATGAATAACTATAAATGTGTTTATAGCATTGGCATGTATACTACTCTGTACATATACTTTAGACCTAGAGCAATGGAGGTAATTGACTATAACAGTAGCTCTAGCTATAGTATGGATTACATATTCTATATGCACACCATGTGTACTCGTATTTTCATCCTTGAAAAGAAGTTGATTTTTCTTTGAGTAAAATAAGAATATTGTACATGATAAACACGGAAAATGAAATAACAACTTTTAATACTTGCTCCTCCCCTCTATATACATACTCTCGAGATCGAGCAGTGGATAGAAGAATGTGAGAATATTGTAATCAAAACAAACACGGAAAATCAAATAAAAACATGTAATACATGCTCTTCTACTCTATACAAACTCTAGTCTAGAGTAATTGAGTTCACTGACTATAACAGTAACTGTAGTATACGCTAATATAGTACGAGTAGTATGTATTTCACACACACATCTTATGAGTACCTACTCATTTTATTATTTTCATTTTGAAACTTCGAGTGATATTTGTAGTATTTAGCGGGGATTTATTCGGGAAATCTACCACTACAAAATGTACATTTCAATATAAAAATATTGAAATTAGTCACAATTTCGTCGAAAATATTTTGAATAGTGCGTCGTATAGCTGCAGATAATTAATAATAAATATCGCATTCATGAGTAGTACCAGTAGTACATAGCTATTAATTGTTAGGAATTGAATTGTTGTTCCTGTTGATTTCTGATAGAAAATTTTGTAATTTATAATTTTCATTATATAATATAAACATTAAACAGCGGGAATTCCCATATGATAGCATATAAAAGATCTTAGAACATCAGACAAAAAGACAAAGAAGGTAAAAGCGAATTCAAAGAAAAATATGATAATTGAAAATTTTATGAATTTTCATTAATATGAGTTGTACAATTGAATTTAAAATTTTGTTTACCCAGTATGAATTTTAATAAATAATAAATATAATAAATATTATTGTGTATTAGTTATAATCAAAGGACATATTGCATTATGCCTTTAATTATTGTCAAAAATGAATAAAATATATGAATACGTCTAAGGAATATATATAGATTGTTACAAATTGCATATCAATTTATTTCATATTAAATGCAATAAATGCATTATATGATCATAAAGAAAATTCAATTCAATTCAATTATTCTGTACCTTTATACAAGTACATATAGGTATGTACATACATTTATTTCTAATCTTAATTAAAGCAGAGTGTTTAACATTTAATACCATCATGAATTTAAATTTCGATTAATTTATACATAGATATCCCATTCATATATGTACATGACATACGAACATAAATGCATATACATATAGTTAAAGTACCTTTACACTATTAACAAAATGGTAAAGTGTAGAGATATAGATACATAATTGTTGTTGCTGCCTGTTTGTTTAGAGGGATGTATGAGCCCAAGCACTCAGACAAACACTGTCCATTGTACTCGAAACCCCCCGTCTAGTCAAACTTCTTTGTCGCTCTCAGTAAGGAAGGAGTTTCATTTGACTTTCAGGCCCAAATTGTTTGGGTCTGATGACATCAGTGTCGAGAATACGTATTCTAATGAAGGCCTGGGTATATATATATATGTAGTACACTTCATAACAATTGATCAATATGATGACTGAACGTATAAACGTATCTACGTTCTATTATCTTTTGTACTCTAGTACAATCTATCTTTGATATAATGTAAAACCAAATAAAACGATAATGTGTCTTTTGACGATAGTGTAAAGGTAATTTTATTAACACAAAATGTAACTGTATACGTACAGGAAATAGAAATGCATTTGAAAATTAATTTATTGTATCAATTTGTAACATCATATAGATAGAGATAGACACATAAATATAACATTCGTATTTGATATAACATAAATGTGTACTTATTAAAATATACATATGTAGTATGTACATATGTAGATGCTAAAATATATATTTTGTAAAATGCATTTCATAAATTGATTTGAATCAAAATTAAGTTCAAAAATTTATTAAAAAATATTAAATTAAATTTCGATTTTTATTTTTAAATTTTCAAAAATTTTAATGAAATCATTTCAATGTAATATGTGATACACAGTTTTATGAATTCTATAATTAAAAATAATGAATGTATACGAGTAACATGTATAAGCAGGTATATGATGTATATACCTACATACAATAAATTCAATACATTTCGGAAATGTCATAAATTTTTTGAAAGGATATTTGAATTAAATATAATATAAAATTACTTATGTACATTATATTTAAACATACACGCATTTATATACACACAGACATGTAGTATGAAATTATTTTTGATTAAAACTAATATCGTTATAAAATATGGAAAAAAAAGAGGAAACAAAAAATAAATAAATAAATAATAAATAAAAATGAAATAGAAATAAATGTTATATGTATGTATTGTATATGTATATATATGCATGTATGTATTATAAATTGAAAATTTCATCATTGATTACTATTTGAAATTAATTAAATTCTATATACTCCACAAAAATTTCAACACAAATTTTCAAAATATATTTATTAATGTAAAATGTATGTACATATACACGTATATACTATACATATAATTTAATTTACATGCAAACATATGTACGTACATGTACACTACATACTACGTGATACTACATAAATTTTTGTTTTTTTTTAAATTTTTTTTTTTTCAAAAAAAAAAATCGATGTCCATTCATTAATTCAACAAATAAACCAGCCAAATCAATAAGTTGTATAAGTTTTTATGTTTTATTTTCAATTTCCGTTTTATATGTGTTTTTATATACGAGTACAATTGAATATATACTACGTATGTGTGTGTGTATTTTTCAAAAAAAAAAAAAATACATAATTATAAAATCAGTAAAATTTTTTTTTATACATAATATATTTGTGGCGATATGAAAGTGACAAAATAATAAAATAAAAACTAACAAAAATTAAATACGAAAATTGAAAATTAAATCAAAATTTTTCAATATGCATCGTATATGTACGAGTATATGTACACAAAAGCATTCATATTCTGTAGTTATGTTCGTATATATATTATGTGCTCAACATCGAGTGTAGTACTCATATAAACTACATCTGCATATACATATGTATATACATATGTACATATGTACTAAAATGAGTGGATGGAATTTTAATTATTGATTGATTCAATTTTTTTTTTAATTATTTTATTTTTCGTTTACTACAAGTGTGTATGATGTGTGCACACATTGAATATATTTTTGAATTGTATATGTACATAAGCATTGTTATTGCATTTTTATTATGATTGTTATCTATTTGTTAATGATTCAAAAATTTAAAATAAAACAACAATAAAAATGAAAAAAAAAAAAAAATAAAAATAATATCTACATTGTTGAAAATATAATAATAAAGAAAATTATTTTTAATCGAAAAAAAAATATGGTTGAATTTTTTTGAATATACCTCTATAACTCTACAACGCAACAACTACAAAAAAATAAAAATAAAATAAAATTTGCAAATATAAAGTAGGTATACTTGTGTATAAATTAAAATGCACGAACACCTATTATATGCGTAACCTATTACATTTATGTACATCATAAACGAGTAAGGCACTAAGGAGTGCGAGTACAGAGTATGTAAGTATATATGTAGACTTTTTAAATAAAAAAAACTTTTTTTTTGTTGGTATATCAAAATTCAATTATAATAATTACAATTGATTAATTCTTTACACATAAATGTACATATTGTATTTTCATTGAAAAATCTGAACATCCGAGAAAAAACTAATAGCTCCGCCACTGGTACATATATACATACTTGGGTACTCGTAAATAAATTATGTACATACAAAATATATTCAAAAATAGTAACGAAAAAAATTAATAAAAAAAAAATATTTTTACATAAATGTATGTAGATGTACATTATTACAACACACACACATTCATATACTTAGTAAAAAAAAATGTGTAGATATTTTCTGTTAGATATTTCAATTATTAATTAAATTGATGGCTAAATTTCCGAATTGGTGCCGTCAGATTTTGAAACAAGACCTTCCGATAATGATACTTTGGAATGTCCTCTTTAACGTGGTATATGTCTCTATTGACGCAAATTCATCTAGAGAACGCAAACTAACCTTAGAATTTTTGGTTCAAAATGGCGGGTTTTACGAAATCCGATCAAGATCTTGGGTCGGATTAGTTAATATATCATTTGAAAGAGAACTTTCTGCTCTATTTGTCACAGTTTATTTCATTTTGATTGGATAAGCGGTTCTTAAGATATAAAGGTTCTTATTCTTCTTCTTCTTCTTATATATTTCTTAATCAAAATTTCGTGTTTTTTAAAAATCAACTTTTCAACTTTTTCAACTAATTTTGATGACGCTATAACTTCAAAACTTGAAAGATGACATATGTATATATTTTGTTATATCATTTAAAAGGATTTTTTGTCTTCTTTCCAGTGATACCATATTTATATATTATGCAAACTGTATAGAAAAAAAAAATTAATGCACAAATGTACAAAAAAATGCGAAAAAATACACAAAAGTATTAATGCATTATTTTAATTTATTTTATTTTATTTTAATAAATTTGCTCATTTATTATCTTTTTTAAAATTAATTTTTATGCAATTATTAAATTTAAATTTCTTTTTTGATTTTATTTATATTTTTAAAAATAAATACATATATGTATTTTTTTTTTTTTTTCAAAAATAATTTTATAATTCTTTAAAATTTCTTTTCAATTTCAGTTTTTTTGTTGCTGTTTTATTTATTTATTTTTTTTTTTTTTTTTATTAAAATGAAATTGATAAATAAATTTTTTTTTTATTGTCAAATATTTGCAGATATAATAAATTTTTCTGACAAATAATAATAATAATAATAAAAATGAAAATGAAAATGAAAATGAAAATAATAATAATAATGATAATCCGAAATGTAAATGATGATAATAGTATGCAGGCGACAATATTCATGCCAAAAACCAGATAAAAATAAAATTCAATAGTATATATAGAGTAGAGTAGTAGTAGTAGTAATGTGTGTTGTAGTTGTAGTTTGTAGTATAAGTACTCGTTTATATACAAATTGAAAATATTACACATACAATTTTGTACTGTATATATAAGTACATATGAATACATATATGTACTTACAATTATATGATTATATCAATGTACAAAATACACATTATATTATATAAATGTATGTAAGAATATAAATATTGGTACATAATGTACATGTACTCGTATGAATGAATTTACACAAAATGAATGTGTACGTGTACTATACCATGTTGTGGATATACATAATACGAGTCGTATATTTACATAGAGTCGTATATTTTTGTAAACATTGTAATTATATATAAGAACATAATGTACATAATATGTAAGTATGTAATGTATGATGCCAGAGATTTTATTTCAGATGTGAACTGTGATGATATATACAAATGTAACAGTGATAATCAAAAGTACTTAAGTGTATAAGTAAAAATCTGATTTAAGTGAATAATATGTCTACCATAAACATTTCACAAAAATTTCAGTTAAATTTAAAAATATTTTATCAATTTTTTAAACATCTACACCAACAAATAGAGATATTTTTTTTTTTATTTTATTTATTGTAGATTATAGACAGAAGAACAGTAAACTGCCTCCCCTCTGTCCACACCAAACAGAGATATAATTTGAAACTTTTTTTTTTTATTAAAAATTCATTTTTTAAATTTTTGTTGAAAATTTAAATTTGAAATTTATAAGAAGGTATATACCGAAGAAGAAAGAAAAATTTGTCTTACATACATACGTATATGTCACTTAATTTTATAATTTTTCATCGATAAATAATAGCTGCTTTCGATGTAGCATATCGAACTATTTGCGAGTACAAAAATGTGTCTAGGATATATTGTTATATCGAACGACATAAAAATTATTCGTAACTACTTGCATCAACTTGAAAAATTTTTCATAAGTATAGCTGCGGCTACGAGTGGATGGTTTAGGACAGAAATTTACCCTATCTACTAGCAAGTAACTTGAAATTGTTAAATCGAAAACATCTAATATAATAAATTAATGAATTATTGTTATTTTTAATAACTTTCATCTTCCTGATGTTTGGCATTTGTCATTTGTGTTAATAGATATTTGTGAGATATAATTATTTAAACCGAAAAATTTATGGTGTTTGTTCACTTTTGATTCCCACAGTAATTATAACAACAATTGCATACAATTTTATTTGACTACATATACATATATCTATACATTTTATAATAACTATATAAATACGAATTGATCCTGTAACATATTCATATACTAGAATGTGTAAGTATATGTTCATTATATGTTATAATAATAATTTTCAATTTAATTCAAATAAAAATAATATAAATATGTAAATACTTTAGCTTGTATTCCATAAATACATTTATGTATGTACATGCATACATGTATGAACTCATATTAGTAAATAAATATTTGTAGGAATGTAAAATGTAATGTAGAATAAAATGAAGAAAACAAATTCTTATAATAAAAGAAATCAAACAGAAAAGATTAATATATATGTACATATATTTTTTTTTTCTTTTTAAATTTACTCACAAATTTTATGAAAATAAATACATATGTACTTTGTATAGTATGGTATATATTTATGTATATGCATATGTATGTACGCAAATATATAAATTCAAAAAATATTATTATAATGTAATACGAATGTTTACATATATGTAAATATACATACCTACATTGTGAATCGTTTTATTTGAGAATGATATAAATCCATTTTATATTTTATGAAGGTATTCGATGTAAATTTTTTGAATTTCATTATTTACGCAAATTTATATTTACACAAAATAATGAAAATATTTATAGAAAAAATGAATTATTTATTTAGATGACAATCTTATAACATAAAGTCGAGTGATTGTATTGAATTTATTATTATTAACAAATTAACTTTGCTGTGAATAATGGAATGAACTTACATCACTTTCAAAGAAAGATTAATTTGTCTGCATGTTTCTTTTGTATACAAAAATCAAAATAAAATATAATATATACTATGTAATACATTTATTTTATATTTGCAAGTTATTTACACATAAATGCACCAAAACATCTGTACACTTACACACAGTAAAAAATAAAATATCTATCTATATGTACATATGTAAAAAAAATATTGCATAAGTATGTATAACATATAACATGATATAACCTTATACTTATACTAACGAAAAACTCTTATATACATAAATTATATGTTTAGTACATTAGACATTACATTACATATATATTCATGTATTACATATCTCTAGATATATGTCAGGTGAATATATATGTAATAACCTCAAAAATTCATTTATACATTTTTATTTACATGTAACGTAGACATATGTATTTATCTGTACAAAAATTCATAGCTATATATACATTTTCTATAAAACTATTTTATATTTTAGTTATATTAATATATAAATACTAGTTTGTTTTTTAGTATTTATATATTTATATGTACATATATGTATGTATGTACGTATATATATTTGCATAAATATATTTATGTATATGTTTTGTTACCATTTTATGTGTATTCATGTATGTATGGTAAAGTAAAACGATGCGGTCTCTCATATCCTGTGTAATATCCGGTTACTGAATGAATTTTCCTCTGTTTTTTTTTTTTTTTTCATTAATACCATACATATATATATACAAATATACACATTTTCGTAGTATATATATATGTATATATAAATGATATATATGTATTACATATGCATACATACAGATGTTAGTTATATAACTACATGTTTTTATTATTATTTTAATAACAAAAAATAGTAAAGTAAAGGAAGCATCTATTTATTTAAACTATGCAACTGTGAAGATTTTAGATGTTTTTACAACATTTTATTAACATGCATCGTACTGTTACCAATATATATTCACCTTTGTAGATAAACATACACACACACACACACACACACACAAACTCACACACATCTATTCCTTTACATCACACATATACTGGTATATATTTTTTTAAAGGAATCGTGTACATATTATTTTTAACACAATATAAAAATCATAAATTTTGTTCCAGATTTTAATTAAATTTATTTATTTATTTATTTATTTTTTTTTCATTTTTTCATTTTTCGAGCTATTCTTGTACATACACAGTATGTATTGTGCACAAACTCTAATATATACATTGGTATAAAATGCTGGATTTAGAAATAAGCTAAAAAGGCGGCTACGTAGGCCTAGCGCTACAAATTATGAGAGATGATAAATTCACCTAATTTTTTTATTAAAAAATGTAAAAAAATGTTTATTAAAATTCTGTAGTATTTCACACATCATATGTACATACTTGTATTTTCATATTTGCTCATCATTGACTACAGTAGTAGTAGTAACTACGCTACGATAGTGCGAGTAGTATTCTACACACCGTGTGTTCTCGTATTTTTTTTGTTTAGAAATAGTTGATTTTATCTCTTTAGTAGAATGCGAATATTGTAAGCAAAACGAAAACAAACACAGAAAATCAACTAACAACATTTTATACTACTTACTTGCTCCTCCTCCTACCTATAGTGTACGCTATACGATACGATGTTACGAGTAATTATTTCACACATCATGTGTACTCATTTTTGAATTTTCATTTTGAAATTTCGAGTGACGCCTAGCGGCGTTTATTCGAAATATCCGCCGCTCTTGGTGTATAATGTTAAATTTATATAAAAATATGTTCATATAATAATAATTTTGATAATGTATAAAATTAATTTTATAATAAATATTTACATACAAACAAGTAAAGGAATTCCGTTAATAATTTTTTAATATCAAAAATTTTTCTGATTCATACTACTTATATTCATGTTGTAGAGGTGCTTGGCAACATTAATTTAATGTATAATTGCATTTATCGATTTAAATGGAATAATAATAATTATTTTGATAAAATTAAAGTTATCCTTATTTATGTTTAATTTAAATTACGAGTAAAATATTATCTGTATTAAGGATATAGAAGTACACATTGCTATAGTTACATGTATTTTTACTTATACGTTAATCAAAGTATACCTTTGTAAAGTAAGAATAAAAACTAGGAAACTGTCATATTATTCATTTCTATTTCTCGGAATAATATTTTAATTTATCAGCTTTAATTTTGTATTTGGAATCTACAAGGACACCGCAAAATATGTAGATTATGACGCAAAAACCTTGTTCATCAACCGCGTGAGATGGAGAGCTTTTGTTGAAGACCTTTATCCTCCTTATTGGAGTGACAGGGAATGATGATGAAATGATAAATAGTAATATATCCTATGCATATGGGTATACGAGTGGAAGTAGCATATACAAAGGAAATACATATACATAATTTTTTTTATTTGTAAAAAGAAAATATAGAGAAAAATATTATCAAAATGCACACATTTTTATAAACTTTTTTTTTTCTAAGCATAAATAAAATAATAATAAAAATACAAAGGAAAGAAAATTAACAAAAATACTGAAAAAATATATAGACGAAACAAAAAAAAAGTTACCTAGTATATGCACATATGTACTCAGAGTGACATACATACATACATAAATCCAAGAGAAAAAGAAAATTTCATTAAAAATGTTCATCAAAAAACAGAGTTTTATTTTTTTTTTTCGAGTTTATAGTTTAGAAAGTCAAAAAAAAATATGAAAAAAAAATAATAAATAGAAAAATTTCTTCCATTTAAAATTTAAAAAAAAAAAATGAAAAACTTTTATGTGTATACATATAATGTTAACCAAAATAAAAAATACCAAAATACAAAATAAAAATGAAAATTAATTCATATGGGAAATAACTAGATTTAAAAAAAAAAAAGAATTCATTCAACATAAATACCCACTTGTCACAAAAAAAAAAATGAAAGAAAAACTATAAAAACTCTAAATATTTAAAAATTTATTATATGAACATATATGTATAGAGGCGGATGTAGAGCCCAAATTATTTAAAAATGCAAAAACTATCTATAGAATGAAACATATATACATATAAATGAATGGTAGTAGAAAAAATATTAGGGTAGGTTAGGTGGATAGTGTAATATGCATGCAGTCATAATCGTAATAAATAATTCTATAGTACGAGAGTACGTGATACGAGTAGGAAAAAAACAAATATGACTGGTGGTGTAGTGCATGCTGGATGTAGTGCATCTTCTGTCTATAAAAGTAGAAAAGGTTAATCTGAACAATATACATATATAGCAATCATAGCAATGGTAAATAGTACTTAAACAGTTTAGGCATAGTTTAGGTGTTAAATTTTTCAGTAAAAATATCATTGAATGTAAAACGATGGAAATAGAAATGTTTCACATTTAACACTATACGTAGGTAAATATATAGGTATTTGTAGTTGTATAAAGTATCGAATTTTTTTTTTTTTTTTTTTTTTTGAAAAACTTAAAATTACAGAAAAATATTCATAGTGATTAATTTTTGTAGAGTTGAAAATGCATATGTACATGATAAATAAAAGTTGTTCACTAGATTTCTAAACATTAAATCAAACTGTACTAAACTGGTCAGATTTAAATTAAATCTTATATGTTTCATTAAATGTATAGGTTAAATGATCATTTACATAGTTTTCTATATACTTTCCTGCACGTATAAAATATATACAAACAAGTACGAAATGTGCAATTTAGTTAAACGGTTTTTACAAATTAGTCAATTCAGTTTTGGGGCTTGACTTTAATTTAACTTGGGTTAATTCTAAAAAGTTTTTGCCTAATTTCAGTGGTATTTCTTTGTTTTTTTTTTACTTTTCATTTAATTTAATGAACTGAATTCAGAAACTAAAAAGAAAAATATAAAATAAATGTTTTACCAATAACTTTATAATTTTTCCAATCACACTTCAATCGAATAAAATTAAATTATATTCCCGATGAATTTGAATACAAATAATTCAGATTGTTCAATGTAAATTGGTAATAATGAAATGAATGACCTGTAAGAAAAAAACTTTTTATAAAATTAAGTATACTCTAACATATATGTACGATATACATATTTACATACATTACACTTACATATGTCTATACATAAAGTTTTAAATGAATATACACAATTACATCAAATCAAATCATTTTCCATTTATGATTTTCATTTAAAACTATTGTAATTATTTCGAAGGTTTTTGTGTAATTCATATATATAGGATATAATAAAATACAATCAGCATTTTATGTATGTAATCGTAAAACCATGAAAACTTTATATATAATAATTACCAGAAATCAATGAAAAAATAAAACTCTCTCTAATGATGTATGTATAAGTAAAACATTATTGATTGTGTATACCATCTTATCATACTTATACATACATACTCGTAATTTTCAAAAAAAACAAGCAAACAAACAAACCAAAAAAATAATCAATTGCTTGATAAATGCATAAGTATTTAATGAATAAAAAAAATTTTTTTTTTGAAAAAGTGTAAAAAAATTAAATTAAAAAAGTTGTGTGCAAAATACAAAAAAAAGGCGTTTTTCACGTTGATGAATTTTATGAAAAATTATCGAGAGAAATATTGTGAAAATGTGAAAATAAGTACATAAGTACTATATACAAATTTAAGTTCATTTTATATGTTCATTCCGAACATACATATGTATGTATGCAATACGAGAAGTGAATAATAAAAATGAAATTAAGTACCCACCAACACACATAACATATCTATATATTGCTCATATATATTGAAGTTTTCGAACATAATTACATATATATGTACTTACTATAATATCTATAGAATGTTTTACGTTTTACACTGTATGTATACACAATAAATAAATACAAAGAAACATAAGAATAAGAGCAGAAGAAATGTATTTGATTTTATTGTTTATGCCAAATAGAAATTTATTTTTAAACAACACTAAAAATTTTATTTAGAAATACCAAAAAAAAAAAAAAAACAAAAAAGTTTATCGAACAAATAAACAAAAAAAAAAAAAATATTCGAAAAAAGATGAAAATAATAAAATTTTCTGAATATATTATTCATTCAAAATAAATTTGCTGATACTACATACCTTACAGCCTTACACATACATTTTCATACAAAGAAATAATAACACAACTATACCTATATTCCATAATCTTATACCAACGATGAAAGAATACTACATGATGAAAACTTGAAAAGAAAAAAAAAGACAAGAAGAAGATAAATAATATAAAAAAAAAAATACATACTATGAAGAAGAAAATCGTATATACATATATTCTCTCATCTCTATAATATTCATTCATTCATTTTAATTTCATTCATTCATTTTTTTTTTTCACTTAAAAAATTTCTATGAAAATGTGTTTGGGATATCTTTGTATAGAAAATTTTCATATTAAAAACAAGAGAAAAGTTCAAGTATTCTCAGATATTTTTGTGTACTTACATACATACTATATATGTACAGGTATATAAGATTTAAATTTATTATGCATTTATGTACTATGTATAGGAATATGAATGAATATATGTGTGTGTATATAAAAGAAACTAAATTACTACACTTATGTATACAATGCAAAATTTAATAGTATATGCAAACATACATACATATACTCGTATAGGATATAGGATATTATAGGATGTAGGTATCTATATAGATTCGTAAAATCCGTTTAAAGAATTATCCCCAAGCACAGATTAACCTTGATAATTTGCAGATGCTACCACTACAGGTGTACATACACACCCACATATACATGTTAATTATTATATCATTCCTTATCCACCTATTTTTCTATATACATATTTACAGATATATATATATATAATGTCTAAAAATTTCGCATATAAAATATAATAAAAAGAGCCCATATTCATTTTTACTACAAATGCAAACAATCTACATCCATCTACGAACAAGTAGTATAATATATAGTACCTATGTGGCTTCGATGCAATATATTTTCTTAATGTACGTTGTCTATAATATACATATATGTATTACTAAACGTACATAATGTGTACTACATATACAAGGAATGAACAAAAATTTTCTAACATCTTTTAATATGTACATATTGTACAATATAGTAATATCATCAACTTATAGAGGTAAGAGCGTACACAAAAAACCTTTATGATAAGCACTTGTATGCAGGTGCCAAATGCAAGTTATTATAACTTTAGGATTTTAGTTTTTTGCACAAAAAAAAAAAAAAAAAAAATGAAAAATAATAATAATAATAAAATAAAGAAACCAAACCAACCCAAAAGAATAAAAACAAGATATTAAAAGAAAAACTATTGAAATAATAGAATAAGAAGAATATAGTTGACTTTTACATACATATTAACAAAAAAAAAACCTTATATACTTGTATACTTAAACCTTTGTATACTTATATGCTTGCATACTTGTATGCTTGTACTTCTATAGTACATATGTATTATATTCACTATATAGGTACTTACATTGTTATATGAAAATGTGTGTTTGCCATCTAAAAAACTTCATCTATATCTTACATAATAATAGCACGTATACTAGACTGTATGTAAAATTTGTATGGTGTAACAATAGGTAATTGTATGTACCTAAAAATATGTTTAGATGTGTTATGTGTATATATAAATAAATATGAATTTCTATATATACATATGTATTTGCACATAAAAAAATAAACATTCATTTTATCATTAAACTAATACGAGGATCTATCTATACACACACATACACAATGTATAGTGAAAATTATGTCATTTTAGATTTATCATGTGAACGAACAATATCTAATAATATAATAATATCCTTAAATTTTTGGTTTCATATATGTATTACAAAAATGTTATAATATAAAATACAAGGTAAAAGTATAGAATTTGTATAAAAATAATCACAATTCATACTCGTATAAATACTTGATTAACACTACAAATACGAATTTGAATTTTATGGTTCGAATTCAAAATGAAAAATTTTTTTCTAACATTTTCACTATATTTACCCTCTTGTACTGTACATAAATTATTATATCGCTTATACCCATTATATACTTAGGTACCTATACTAATTGTAAAATGTTGCATGCAATGCAATGATCATCATAATATGCAATCTATAAGTACTTTAGTTTTTATATAAAGTATATAAATATGCAAGATAGTATATAAGTAGAATATAAGGTTTAAAATTTCACACATATATTTTCTAAAAGCACGTACAAAATCTTTTATTTGTAAATCAACAATAATTTTTACAAAGTACTACCTATACTCTTATCTTTTAAAAAAAATAAAAATAAAAAAAAAGAATTTGAAAATGAAATCGATTCCATATTCTTTCAAAAATTTAAAATATGTAATCGAAATTTAATATTTTTTTGCTCAAAAATAATAATGTAGATAATGTACCAAAAATACTAGAATTTACCCTAAATTTTCGAAACTTAGTATAAGCATGTACAGCATGTATGTATGTACAGCACAATATTCAGATCAAATAGTAGAAATAAGTGTACTTGTATCATACCATCGTTCTTGTATAATCCATGTGCACGTATGTATGTAAAGTACAGACAAAATTTATGCTTTAATACAAAGGTGCATTATATAAATATTTTCAGTAGGTATATCCTCATAGTAAACTAAATATTTTCTTTAAAGTAAATAAAATAAAAAGTAAATTATTTTATTTATATTTCATTATATTTTATAAAAACTATTTCTATATTTTTAAATATTTTTATATATAGTAGTTATTGCAATAAATATATCAAAGTACTCGTAGATGCATGTTCATAACATTATTTTTCAAAAAAAAAAAGAAAAAAAAAACTAAAACTAAGAAAAACAAATTTTCATTGATACATATCTTGTAAGGTCTTGTAAGTATTATGTATTATTGACCTTATGTAACATATACGACCTCAACACAAATCTATATACCATTCAATGAATGAATGTATAATACTTTTGTATGTACAAGTTGTAAGTAAAGTAGAAAAATTTGAAAAAAAGAAAATATTGAACTTTTTATATGCAGTTCAGTTTGGTTATGATTTGAAAATTTTTTTACTACTAAATATCTATCTACCTACTACTTGCTACTACACATCTATACTTGAACATTTTTCTTACTATTATGAGTGTTATTTTTCGTTTTTTTTTTTCTTCTGTATTGAAAAATACATTTTTACCTTATGCATGTACCACCACCACACAATATACATACATTACGAGTATATCATGCTGCATTTTATGATCTTAAAAGATACACACATAACATATAATAATATGTAGTTGGTAAATACTAGAAGTGAAAAATATTTAGTTGTTGATACTATTTTGATTTTATATATGTACCAGTATATGTATGTTGTTGCATTTTTTTTTTTTTTTCCTTGATACATTCATAGATATTTTTCTTCATGTGTGTCTGTGCAAATAGTACTAAATATATATGAATACAATATGATGATGAGTTTTACTACGAAATTTACTTATTTTTATTTTACTATTATTAGTTTTTGGTTTTCTTTTCGTAAGTATTTTGCATTCTTGTATTTAAAAATGTTATATATATGTACATGCATATACACATATATTATATACATACATTTATGTACGTGTATATATTATTTTCTAAAATATATAATTTCATATTTTCATATTTATAGAACCAGGAACAAACTATCTATAGTTTTGCTACAGTATTATATTCATATACGTACATATACATATATACATACATATAATATACATATGTACATATATGTACATATTATAGAATATCAAAGTAAAATTTACCTTTACTTTTATTATGTATAGTGTAGTTTTTTATAGTACAAGAATGCATGTAGTACTATACTCACTACACTTTAGTCCTTTCTATATTTTACAATATAAACACTATAGACGTACATGTATATGTATGTATGTATATATTATCTAGTGGATAGTTCATACAAATTGTATTTGAAATATGCAATGAATTTACTGTACGTGGTATAGAGTTTATACACTCATTTTTATACGTACATATTTGTAATGTAGTGCACGTATATAATATGCATAGTGTAGTAATGATGATAGTAAAAAGGATATAATATCAGAGCCGATCTTTTCGTTAGTTAGCGTAGCGGGACAGGAATGGTACAATTTCTATGTATTTTTGAACGCTACCCATAATAGTGCCAGTTTTGTCTCGCTGCGTCGTATTGGATTTATTGTGCATCCAATTTAATTTCATAAATATCTCTGGATCCAGAGCTAGAATCATGACAAGAGTGGCACCACTATTTCGATATATTTTTGAACGTTCTCTCTAATGTTGCTAGCTTTCTCTCGCTACGCCATTTTGGATTTACAATAAGGCGCTTACGCTTCAAAAGTTTAAGAAAAATAACACCAAAATATAAAAATAAGAAAGTAAAAAAGGATTCCTTAACATTTTGAATTTTATTATAAATTAGTAGTTTAATGCAAAAACTCTCTGAAATTAGAAAGATAAACTTAAATGAATGACATTAGAAATAGTATCTACGTATGGGAGATATACGTGTATATATAGTCATCAGAGAAAAATAACCCTGCAGCCATGCCAAAATATAGGTATATAAAGGTAAATACATAAGTGTACATATACTTTATGCACAGAAACAATAAAACGATGAGTGTCTGTAAGTATCCTTGTTTGTATGTACATACATAAGAGATAGAGCGATTAAAAGTAATATGTATTAGAATCACCTTTTGCCTTTATATACATATCAACATATGTACATACATGGTGTGAAACAAAAGTATTGTCATAATGTCAATTGACTGCTATTTTTCGAGAAAATCTATATAGACTGTATATTTTCATGGAAAATTTATTTGAAAATGTAAAATTATCTCTGTCTGACAGTGGACGCCATTTGCACAAAAATTATGGCACTCTACTATTCTACTATTATACTTAGATACATAACAGGTTAGTATAGGTAAGTAGTTTATATGAAATAAATATTCTAGGACATAGTTTGGTTATACGTTATACTATATACACTCGCTTACATGTAGGTTTTATTGTATCGCGTTACATATAGAATTTTTGTTATAAATTTCTTATATTTTTTTAATGCAAAATACTTTTTAGACACAACATTTAGGTAGGATGTATTCATATGATCCATACGCTAATATTATTATTGTGTATAGCCGCAAAATATATGTATAAATATAGATTGTTTTTACTTTGTTATTTTAATGTATACATCTACATACATATATAAAAATGCACTATATACATATACATATATATAATTATATACACACATTCAAGTAAATTGTATGAGGTAGAATATGCAAATTTGTGCATCCGTTTTCAACAATATTTTGCATAATTTCATTTTTTGAAGAATATATATAGTATATTCATATATTTACCAGTATATACTTACTTTTTGTATATATGTATATATGTAAATTCTAAATAAATACAAGTATCCACATACATATGAGTATGTACATGTAATATGATGAGAATATTTATAAAGGTATACATCATTCATATACTCGTATGTGTATAACAACGTAAATAATTTATGTAAAAACTTTTATACATACTCATGTGTAATACAAATGTATATATATATATATATAAATTTAAATAAATTTAATAAAATATATAAATATCTATAATGTAGATGAATATAATGTACATACATACAAATGTGTTAATATTGGCACACAATTATATGCATGTACATACATGTGAATGTACTATATAAATAAATAAAGAAAATCATATAATAAAAGGTTTGTGTATAACATGCATTTATTTTATATCCACCATAGACAAATTATATATACACCCATACATTAAATATCATTATGATGTATATACATAGTATATAAATGTATATTTATGTACATATGAGGCTATATATGTACATATGTACATAAAAATTATATTTAAGCTTCTTGCTGCTATGCAACTATTTATTATATTTTTGATGTTTGTTATTCTGATTTACTACAAAAAAAAAAAAAAATCCAGAAATATACATAAATGTATTATGTGTGGGTAAAATACTCGTACACATACATAAGTATTTTTATATTTAAATGTGTCCATATATAAATATAATATACATACAAATATATACAATATAATGTATGTAGATGTAAGGATATACATACGTGAATATAGTATATAATTGTTTATGTAGGTATACAGAATGTAATATAAATTATAGTTTATATTTTTAATAAAATTATATACATATATTAAATCTAATATTATGAGAAAATTTATTTTTTAGATTTTTTCTGGTTTTTTTTTTTTGCATTCATTTATTTACCAATGAATTCATCCGTATATACCAACCAACCATCAGTATGCAAATAATCGTACATCGTACATACATGTACACAATATTATTCCACATATTAGAATATTATATAATATGTATCTATGTATACAAAAATCATTTTATACTTAAAACTAGAAAATAACAAAAATTAAAAATAAAAATAACAGTACTTTGTTTTTCTTTTTCATTTTAATTTTGTTTTGTTTTTTTTTTTTCGAGTAAGCAAATATAAATTATTGTATTATTTAGATAAAATCTTAACTTTTCCTATTTTCAAAAAGTTAAGAGTATGTACATATATGAAAAATTTTTTGTATAACTATGATATGTGTACGTTACGTAATGTTGTACATTAATTGGGGAATGAGAAAATGCAGATGTAAATACATAATATGTAATATTTGTACTATAAAATGTGGTAAAATAATAATAATAATATGGTGCAATGTATAATATTTATGTTATGTAAAAAATTATTATTGTACATAAAAGGATGTGTTTAAATTTTATAAATTATAAAATCCAAAATAATTATAAAATTGAAAATTTTAATATATTTTCCTGTTACCTTCTATTAAATTATACACGATTATACATAAAAGATGCATTCAAAATAAATGTATATATTTACCTATCTATAAGTATGTAATATTTCTTATATAATTTAATGCATTTTTACATATACATATGTACATACGTGTACGTATACATATAAATAAATTATCATGACTAGAAATCTACCGACACGTAATTGAATCGTATTTGTATAACACCTTAAATTAAAATGTATTTTGTTATAAATATCTACAAATATAAATATACAAACATTACATATAAAACTATAATATGTATATGTACATGAGTATAAAATATACAATTTGATGTGTATATAATAGGAAGACGCTGAAAATTAAAATTATAGCATGCACATAGCAATAACAGAATGTTTCCTTATATAAAAGTTTATTTTAATCAAAATTGAAAATCTTAAAATGTTTTAACATTTTCTTCGCATATATAAGTACGAGGTACGAGTGTATAAGGTGTTTGTGACAAATTAATTTTCCGTTTTGTTTAGTATAGTTTTGAAATTATATATTTTTTTTTATTTTATTTTATTTATTTCTTTTTTAACTATCACGTATATTTTAGATTATTTACATGCATGTATAACTAATAATTTTTTATTCATATATAGGTAGAACGTATGAGTAAGAAACAGTATCAGGATCGATTCCATATACATATATACAAAAATGAAAAATTCGTAAATGTTTTCTTACTGAAAATATAATTATGTATTTTTGATTCATTATACAGAATAAAAATTAAAAACTTAGTGCAAAGTGCAAACGTTTCTCATATTATATCAGAGAAATTGAATCGACATCATTCATAATATAACTTCGACGCCTGTAAGAAAACAAATAACAGACAAATATTTTAGAACACCATATGTTTACAAATATTTTTTGATACTTTAGCAATTTACGTAATTTGTGTTTGTATACAAATGCACTTATCATAATAAGTAATATACTATACAAATCGTATACACCCACTTTCACATATACAATATATAGCAATGTCTTAAACGAAAAATACACTCGAAATACTCAAAAGGAATAATTATTGTATTTCAATTTTATCGCATGAATTTCACTAATAAAAATTTTGTAATCAAAAGAAATTTTATTTTTTTCTTTAAAATTAAATTTTTCCTTGATTATAATAGTGGATGTGTATGTGAAGAACGTACAGTACACAAGTATGTATATAATTTGTAATATTTCATGAATATACACACATATAAAAACAGAAGAAAAAAAAATAGAAGGAAGTAATGCAATTCATTTGCAATTATTAATTGTAAGTGAAAATTTACATAGCATAACAAAAAATAATGAAGAAAATAACACTATAACAATTTGAATTTTGATTACAATTTTCTCTAATACTGCTGTGTACGTATATGTACAGAACTACTTGCATATAAGTATGAATGTATATGAGTTTGCAAGTAATATAATATGGATAGTAATATACATACACAGAATATACATAATATTTGTAATTATATTTAGTAGCTTGTACTTAGCAATTAATTAACTTCTCGGTTATGGATAATATGTGCTATGCATTTATTAAAACTTAAGAGTGTTAAGTATTTTTTAAATTTTAAAATAAAATTATCACTTTTATTAGCTTTTAGAAAACATTTATATACGAATATTTTTCTTATACAATTTTTTGTATTTGATTAAATTGTGATTAACATATAACTTCTAGAAGCATTGTATATCAAAATGAAATTTATCTTTTACATTTTCAAGTATATTTTTGATTTGTTAAAGACAAGAAAATCTTTACGTAACCATACAATCGACTAATTTATATGCATTTTTATATTTCAAGAGATCATTTAATAAAAGGAAATTCTTTTACATTAACGTTTAAATACCAAGAATTTTTTTTTTTATTTAAAAGTACTTAGATACATATCTTGATGAATAAAAAAAAAAAAAATAAAAATAAAAATTAAATAAAAGAATAAAATAAATAATCAAATTATGTACATATTTGTATTGTATATTACTTAATAGATTTAAAAAAAAATCCCCATACTCGCTGCTATAGTATGAATGTAATAAAAGAATTAAATCTCATAAGGATCATGAATACAAGTAGTACAACATCTAACATTTAATAAATAAAAATCTGATTTAGAAAATAATATAATACAGCATATTTATACTCGTATAGCTGTTTTATTGTTTTGTTTTGAATTTCATTTCAATTTCTGTCGAACTGACATGAGTATATTTAATCTTCTTTTTTATATTTTTTTTTTTTTTTACTTTCATGTTTGAAATCAAATTTTAAATTTTATATTGCCGACACTCCCATAATACTATATTCCCATATACTATATGCCCAAATAATATGTAGATGTATAACCCAATAAAACATGTAAGAAAATATATCCATTGGGTATTTAAAATGGAAGAGAAAATTGTCTGGAAATACTCGTAAAAAAATCATTTTTTTATTTTTGTCTTCTCATTTTTCCAATTCACAGAACAGAACGAATACGAATTATATAGTACATGAACATATATACAGATATATATAAGTGAAGAAATCTCAATGGAATCATATTGAAAATCGTTTGCAAACAATTTAAAATCCCTTGTAATTATATGTAGTCGTATACATTATGTACATGTATAATGTATAAATGTTAAATGTATATGAATGAAATAGATATTTTAGTATTTTTTAATAGAGAGTCATGACATGTAAAGTTATTAAAATGATAAATTTCATTATTTATTTAACCAATATTAAATTTAAGTATGTAATAAATATATTTTTTTTTTAAACACAAGAAAATTATGTTGATTTTTAATTAAAAAAAAAAAATTCAATTAAATTGAATTGCCACAGATTATAATTTTTTTAATTAAATTTAAATGAAAATATATATTTGAATAAGACAAATATATCTTTTAGAAGGTCCCAATAATATGAATACGATATGCAGTTGAGGATATCACGATTAAACGCCGCTAGGCATCAATCGAAGTTTCTAAATAAAAATTCAAAAAGAGTATTGTCATGTACTATATTCACATTTCAATTTGAGAGAGAAAATCAAATTTTTCTTGACGATAAAAATACGAGTACACATGTTGTGTAGGCATAGAATACTATACTCGTAGTTTCGTAGTGTATGCTATAGGTACTGCTATAGTCAATAACCTAATGTCAATTAGTAAATGTTTTGAATGTTCTACATGGATGTAGTTAATCAACCACAGTGATGATACTCGTACAGTAAAATGGAATTTAATAATTACGATAAAATAATTAAAATGAGAATTGATTATTCTCAATACATATACGAATACTAAAATATATGCAATAGTATAAGTTTATTTATACCCCAAAGAAATATTTATACGTACACATACATTCCCATAAATATGATAAGTATATTTGCGTACTATCAAATGTATAACAATTAAATTAGTACATTTACCTACATACATGCGTTCATTATTATATTTGTTATGATTCTCGTGTGTATAGAAGGATACAAGGATATTTATATAGTCGAGTGCGTAATTTAAATTATAAAATAAATTCATTCATTCATGAGTATTATATATATGTATGTATACATACTCGCATATTACACCTGACTTAATTTCAACTTCAATTAGATACCAAGTATGTACATAAGTATTTTTATTCGGATTTCAACGCAACAAATTGTTTGCGTGCAATTTTAGATTTATTTTTATATTTTTTATTTTTTTGTTTAATTTTTTGTTGCCTTCTCCATCGTGTATTTTATGAGAGTACCTATATACATATTTAAATGTTTTCTGACAGAAATGCGATGTGCATAATCGTGCATATTACTATACGTTCATATCAAGTATACATGTGAGAAATATGCAATGAATAATATTATTAAATCGCAATCAAGGTCAATTTATATGTTCATGCAGATATACAAAATCCTTAATTATGTCTGACATAATCGATTTTATAATACTCTTACATAATAAGGGTGTAGGTGTAACAAAAAAAAAATTACTCCTGTATGATATTTCGTATGAGTTTTCTTCGATTTGCTTGTTTTTGCGTTTACTTTTCATTTTTATTTAAAAAAAATTTTTAATGAAAACGTTTGAATTTCAGGCAATTTTAATGTACATATATTTGTAATGGATACAGATACTTATATTACATTAGTCTTTCATACAGAGTGACGTGCGAAAAAGTTTTAAACTTTTAGAAGAAATAAATTATGTATAAGGATATTTTTAAATTGAAAAAGAAAAAAAATTTTCATATTTTATCAATACGTCAATACCTACTTATTATTTCATAACTTTCAGATATTTTCTAATATACTGTCGTTTTACTATTTACAAATAAATTAAGTACAACACAAAGATTCCAGTCTAATCATCTGTATCAAAATTCGATTACTATGCGTTTTTCCAACAGTTTCAATTGAAATTATTAACAAAAAAATAAATGAAATGGCAATTGATAAAACACTGAGAAAATAGAAAACATACAGATATACAGAATGTTGATTTTTGGGAATTTATAAAAATATTTTAATTTGAAATTTACTTACGTTTGAAAATTTTTTCTTTACACTGTATTATATGTCCTATAATATAGGAGTAATATGTACTAGTATTTTATAATATCCAAATAATATTTGACATTTTATATCACACATATTTTACATGAATATATAGTACACAATTTCATTCATATGTATAGGTACCTATAGAAGTATTTATGTGTTCAGTGTTTTTTTTTTTTTTTTTAATACACGTAGACATGCAGACATATGTGCAAAGCAATTAATTGCGTGATTTCATATAAATGTACGTTTTCATTTATAATACCTGCACTACTTGAAAATTTGAATCGCGTGCAAAGGATAAATAATTTATCATGAATTAAATTCATACATAAGTATGTATATAGAAAAACACGTAAAATATTTATGCTAAAAGTTTAACATTTAATAACATACATATCATATATGTACTTGAATACGTTTGTATATGCAATCCATGCATTTATATAATGTATGTATGTTATATAAATTATGTACATACATGTAGGTATGGTGTATAAAAAATTCGATTGTAATATTTTAAATTAATTTCATAAAGCGATTAATTAAAAATGATACGTTCATATACATTAAATGTACGAAATGCAGTATGTAAGTATATACAGTATGTATAAATCACATACATATATGTACATAATCCTTGTACCGTGCATGTACAGAAAATAAAATTAGAAAAAATAAAATATTTTGTGGTACGAGCACATTTGTACCATTAATTCACATATACGTAAGTAAGACATAAAATGTGCACTTTTTTTTTAGTTTTTTTTTTCAAATGGAATATTGTTCTTTTATATTTATTTTTGCAGCTGTCTACTCTATATATGTACGTCTACATTTCTGATCATGAAAAATTATAAATCTTTCATTTCGAAAGTGTGTTGTATGTTTTCATTTCATCTTCTCTTTTCTTTCATTTCTTTTTTGTATTTTACTCTATTACTGTCCGCTCAGAATATTTTATTGTAGTGTAGTCGTTTCTTAAGCACAAGTGACTCTTGAAGTAGTAGTGAGTGGTGAGTGGTTACTGGTTGTATTCGTTCATCAATGAATTTATCGTACAAAATAATTTTCCATTCATAATCGTATCGTATTCTTCCTATCTCTCTTTCTCTCTCTTCTTTTTCTCCATCGTCCATATCTCATAATTTTTTATTTCCTCTACATCATATCACACATTACTTAATGTACATATCACCACCACATTACACGAAAAACATTAAACGATGAAAAACAATGTTATAATGGAATGGAAAATTGAATTAGTTTTTTTTTTTGTTTTCTTTAGTAAATCGTTTTGTTATAATTTCTTTCATTTTTATCTTTTAAAAAAGTTGTCACCTTCATTTTTACATACACACTAATATACACAATTACACTATACCATATTATATTAGTAGTTCTGAATTGTCATAATAATAAATGATTTCATTGTTATCCTTTCCTTTCATGTCATTTTTCTTTTATCAAAATGTAATCTTTTCATTTGTTATTACTTTGTTATTTCATTTTTTTTCTGCATTTTTTCTCTCTCTAGTATAATTTAATTTATTACATTATGATTAAAAATTCATTCAATATCCATTTAACAAAAATATTTAAAAAAAAAAAAATTTTTTTTTAACATTTTTGTTTGTATTACCTTTTATCTTTTATATTATTGTCGCGCGTAAAGAATTAAAAGTATCATTTTCAATTTCAATTTCAAAAATTTTATAAAAAAATGTGTCATAATAATTGAAATTTTTATTTGTTAACGCTACAGCTATCAGAGTTTCTTTTATATAGAAATTGACATTGATACACATATTATTTTGTTACAAACCTACGACCAACATTATATATATACAACTTAAGAATGCATACATTAATATTTAAATTATATAACGAAAAACCACCACACTACTACCAGAAACAAACAAACAAAAAATTCAAAACATATATGTACATACATACAAAAAACAAATTGGTTTGTATAAGGAACAAAAATGATTATAAAAAAACTGATGATGATAAGCAATTAGATAGAGGAATAAAAAAAAAAATTTTTTTTTTTAAATTGAATTTTTATTTTCATTTGCATATATAACATAGGAGTATTATTACCTCAATTCCAATTTATTTTATCTACCTACACATTTACTATATTAACTGACGAAATGTTTCGTAAATTGACATTCGATTCGAACCACATACATATGTGTGTTTGTCTATATTCGTGGAAAATGTATGTTTTTTTGTTTTTTTTTTCTCGTCGTTTACATTGTGATTGTTTTTGCTATTGTTTTGGTTATCGTTTTCATTCTATATAAAAAGAATTTAATAGAAGTAACATATGATGTGTACATATGTATATGTAGATCGAGTATGTATACTCTTATTTTTGTTTTTTGTATATAGATTCATATTGGATTATATATTTAAAGGTCCTGATACATACATACTTATATATGAATGTGAATGAATACTATTATGTACATGAAGCACACTTATACATATTTACGTACACATACTATATACTGAACGAAAGTACGATGTACGAGCGTATTAACTGAATTGAATAATTTAGAAATTTTTTAGGATCACACTTAATATATACATTTACATACATATATATTTTTATGTGTGGTTGCGTTGATGTGTAAAAACATATTCAATTAAAATTGTAACTATTTTTTTTTTTCATTATTTTTTTTTTCGATGTCTAGTATTTTATTTTATTTTTTTTCACTTTTTATTTTTGCTTGCAAAACGTAACATATCATCAGTACAAAATTACAATGTATATGTGTATTGGTATATGTGGTTATCAAAAATATATTCTGTCTGAAATATAATGTATATTATGTACATGAGTATCTATATATACAAAAAATACATACTATACCTACTATGCACTTATATCTGGTTATGTATCAAAAAAAAAAAATTTGTGGTTTAAAATAATTTTTTGTGTTTTATAAAATTTTATAAACAATTTTTACACATTTTCACATGCATATCGTAAATGTATGTTTGATGTACACACGTGTGTGTATAGACATACATATATGTATAAATTTAAAAGAAAAAACAATAATATAATATTATAATTAAAAAGTTAAAAATCAAATAAAAATAAATAAAATGATATAAAAATATGTACATACTATCTACTACAATAAACTAATAAATAAAGTTTAACAAAGATCAAATTTTTATATTCACATAAATTTAATGACTTTTGTGTATATACTGTGTGATACATAAACTGTAATTTATATGCATTCTGTACAAGATTATGTAACCAATTTTATTGCAATTATTTGTGAAATTGTGTAATTTAAAACATACCATATCCGTAGTATGTGTGTTATATAGATACCCATTAAATCAATTTTCAATATAATAAAAATTTTATTTTTGTACTTTTTTTTAGGAAAGTTATGGTTTGATAATGGGCTCTATTCTGTAACCATTCTATTAACTAACAGAATTTTCTGTTAAGTTTTAACAGATTGACTTTTTAACAGAATTTTTAAAATTCGTATTCTGGTCGTAACAGAATTCCGAAACCTTTAAGAAGCTGTCAAATTGAATCCGAAATCTGTTAATTTTTAATTTGACAACTGTTTGTTTACATTTTAAATTTTTATTTATATATAAAGTATGTATATATATGTAAATGTATATGTATGTATATAAATAAAGTTATATAAAAGTGAGGATTTTTTTAAAGCAATTTAAATTTTAAAAAAATATAAATTGTCGTACATAATATGTATCCATAATTTTAATTACTTTTTTTTTTCTTTCATTTATTTATTTTATTTAAAAACAAATTTGCAACATCAACTAATTAATTAATTAATTAAATTATTTATTTATAATTAATTAATTTTTAAACTATTTTATTTTACTTTTCACTTATGATTCTATACTTTGATTTACTTTACTTTTTTTGTAAACAAACACTACACATAACCGCAAATATATTTTTAAAAGATTTTTAACTAAATTCTTTAACTTAAAAGACTCTAAAATGTTCGCTGTTAGTTAACAGAATTTTAAAAGATTTTTAACAGATTTTTCTGCTAACTTTTCGACCAGAATACGAATTTTTTCAGTTAACAGGTTTCTGTTAAGTTGTCAAAATTTTATATGCGGTAACAGATCTGTTAGTTAACAGAAAAATTACAGAATAGAGCCCAATATTTGGATAATTTATAAAGTAAAGTGCACATGTATGTAAAGTAGAATACGACAATACGAGTATATATGAATATAGATATAAAAATATATTAAAAATGGAAAATTTGTAATATATACATACATTCCCCATCAACGATCACAAAAAATACGTCGCCATTTTTCGAATATTCATTACATGACATGAAAAAAGATGAGTGTTTCTTCAATCTTCGCCAAATTTCTACATTAATTCCTACAAAGCCATGTTCTCTTCTAATTCTCTCTAAAATTTTGACGCAATTTGTTAAAACCAAGTATTTGATAAAATCAACTTTATTAAATATCAATAAATTCTGTGCTCTGTTATAAATTTTCCTAATAACGCAAGACATATGAATATGCAAAATACATTTTCTTTTCTTTTTTTGTTGAATTTATTCCATGTACATATATACTGTCTAGGTAATTAAATTATTTGAATGCACTGACAAAGAATTCGAGAAAAATATAAATCTCAAAACCTTTTCAATATGATATTTTATTGTTGATGCATATTTTTGTGACGATGAGTGTATTATTTTAGTTTTAGATATAAATTCATGTAGGTAGTAAATATTTTACTTCAATTAAAATTAGGACTATAAATAACCTATTATACCACATTTTAATACTTAACAAGGTATGAATATAATGCATTTAAATGAATATAAATTTTGTAGATTGATACTATAATTATATTTTAACTTACATAAATATCCATTAAAAACATTTTACCAAATCAATTTTAATTTGTAAAACTAAAATGTTATGAACAACAAAAATTACAAATAAATAAATAGCTATGCATATAGTAAAATTTTGTAGTAGTAAAACATGAAAATTAATTGTTAAATTCTGAAATATCTTTGGTTGGTAGATAAACATATATATGAATGAATATATATATATATACATATTATCCATACAAAAAAATTCCATTTATTTACAGATACATTACGTACAGATTTGAAAGACAAAAAATAAATGTATTTTGCATGTCATTTATAAACTAACACAGCAGCTAGAAAATCGTATACGTTACGATATGGTATATATAGCCACATAAATGATATACGGAATATAATATCGCAAGCAAAGCATTTTACTGCTAGATTACTTGTAATCACTGCTCCAAAAAACATTGCAAATAAAAACAATAAAAAAAAAATGTATCAAAATGAATTTAAAATACTCTTATTCGGTATGTACTATGGTACTACTACATACTACATACTACATATCTACTTATGTAGATACATAACAATAAATTCCAATTGATTGATTGATGAATTGTCGTTGAAAATGTTAACAATGTCATAAAAATGTTAAAACATCAAAAAATGTCTAAATCAAATTTCAAATTAAAAAAACAAAAAATATAAAATCTGAGAAAATAAAAATACAAAAAAAAAAAAACAAGAAAATAAATAACAAAATCTAACTGAAACAAAATACATGCGATTATGTGTGTGTGTATACATGTATACATACACATGTATACATATGAACTAAAGTAAAATCAATTTAAAATTAAACTTTAGGGAGTATAGTTTGAAAACTGTCATATCAACGTATTTATAATACGATAAATGTACATATACGATATACGATGCATATAAGTAAATACATAAAGATCTGTGTATTTGTGTGTATTTTGCATTCTTTCTATAATAAAAGTACAAATATGTATGTATATATGTGCATTCTTGTATTATACATTCTAGAATATACTAGATACATTTTTTTTTGCTTTTAATTTTTGTTTTTCTTATCTCTTTGGTAGAATAAACTTTATATGCAAAAATTCCATTCATCAAAAATGAAGAAAAATAACAACAATGAAAAAAAAAATAGAAACAATTTTTTGTTTTCAATTTAACAGTAGCAAAAGCAACTACAAAAACTATCTAATATATATATATATTAGTGTGTGTGTATATGTACATTTGTAGATACTATATGCATATATGTACAAATATGTGTACTTATGCATGCATATAATAGGAGCAAAATAGTAGAAATAATGAAGGCTTATATAAAAGAAAATTCGTTTTTCAACTTCAATTCTTTGCTCTATTCTATGGCTGTTTATATAATAGCACTGCTGTAGTTTTTAGTACATACTTGTATAATGTACGTAATGTACGAGTGTATGCATTTATGATGTTTTGTTTATAAAAATGTTGATAATATGTGCGTATACATACATACACATTAGATAGATACATTTTCGTCGTGTACATACATATGTAAACATGTATGAATACGCGATATAAAATTGTGTGTAAAATTATAATATATGTATATTCAGTCAATTTTTATTATTTTCATTTTTGAGGATTTTTTTTTTTTTTTGTATTGCAACTTGCATCTTTAACTCCATATATGTAACTTTAAAAATAATAGCGTTTTAAAAATTTCAAATATGACTGGAATTTAACAATTCACATAAATTCTACTTTCAAATTCTTTTATCCTTTTGCTTTTGTTTTTCATACATACATGAAATACTTACATACGTACATAATGTACATATACTCGTATTATAATGCAGACACCTACACGTATAAATATATGTATGTAAAATAAAATGAAAAATTATATCTGTATATACGATTGAATGTGTGTGTGAATGTGTGTGTATGAAAGAAATACTTAGATAACATACATATAATTATATATTATATCTTAGTTGAATCCTTTTCGTCGTATATCATATACATATACGTACATATACTATATGTACTTACATATACACACAAAAATGCATATCACCACATCCATATCTACATATACATACTATCATATAAGCGTATGTATGACAGAATAAAGCCATAGTTTGCTATATACAGTACAGTATAGATGGAAAAAGAAAAACTTCTAAGAATCTCATTCAGACAGATACTAAACCAGAAAAATAAAATAAAATTTAAAAAAAAAATGTGAAAAATTTTCGAATGAATAAAATTTGTGATGCAAGGGATGCATATACAAAGTTGTGTATGGATTGGTAAATGTATACATACATGTATACATAATTACATATTAACAGGTGTACACACATACACATCAGATGTATAATCATTGTTATTTATATGTACATACGAGTATGTATATCCTTTTATGTGTACTCTTGTATATTGGAAAATGTATATCATAGCAAATAACTTTTCTTTTTTATTTTTGTACTTTATTTTCCTTTATTTTGTTTTATGCTTATAGTGTGTCGTATCCTTTTGTTTCTAATGAAAATAAATTGAATTCAATTCAATTCAGCAAACTATTATAAACTGTGTACAGGATATACTACGAGCATCAGTATATGTATGCATATGCATATTCATGTGCATATAAACACACATATGTATAAATAAATTTATGTATTAGTATACATTATGGTATGTACTATATATTCATATATGTTTATTACATTAAATGAAAGAATACAATATTTCGATAATATATACAGTACGCGACATTCTTAATAAACCTTTAATATTATTTCAGATTTTTTGATTTATTATGAATCAAAAACAAATAACAAAAACATGAAAAGAAAAACTATAGCTGATCGAGCTCTTTAGTGAAAATTCATAGTAGACGAATGTGATTGCAATTTTTTTTTTAGATGAAATTTTTCATTTTAAATTTGAACTCCACATAACGTATGGCATAATATTGTTCAATTTTCTTGTTAAAAATTATATTGAATTTTATTGTACAAAATTTTAATTTCAAAAAAGTATTGAAAACAAAAATGTGACGAATCTATATTCAAAATTTTGAAGCATTTTAAAACGAACACGCAATTTGCTTTGACTGTTATAATAACATTTAATTATTTTAATCATATTAAACAATCAAAACAAATAACTTAAAATTGCTATTAAATTGAAGTTATAGGCGAAGGCAATGGCAAGGTCTGTATTCCCATATGAAGAAAACAATTGGATTGAATAGAAAAAATGCATAGCAAAATTAAACAAAATGTTTAAATAAAATTATCACACACTGTAATTATTGAAAAATTGAAACAAAATTATGTACATAATATATGTGTAAATACTACATTCTACATATGTATGTATGTATATGCATGTATATATAAATTGTATATGAAATGATACAAAAATGCATTTGTAAAATATCAGATTTTCTTTATTCAATATTATCAAAGATAAAGCGTATATATGTACTTGCTACATACATACATCCATACAAAATCCATTTGCGAATATTTTGTAAGGATTCTTTTAATTCAAACCTCATCTAAAAAATCTTGAAATCTTTCAGAATGGGGATTTGTCTTTTAGTCTTCTTATAGTCTCTTTATTTTTTTTTTTTTGTCTTAGCACATTACTTTTATTTTATTTTTCTCTTTTCCTGATTATATGCTTATTCGTATTACTTTTTTTGTTTTTAAATTACATAAACTAAGAGAGGAAGAAGAAGAAGAAGTAACGTAAAAATGAAAAACATTAGAAAAAAAAATATTTTTATATCCTGTTGACATTTTCGAGCTCATTTTTATTTCATTTTGATTTTATCACACTATAGACTTTGGCAATAATAATTATTCAAAAGATAAATTATAAAATTTTCAAACAAATTTTATTAAGAAAAATTTTTTCCCGAAAAAGAAAAAAGTGTGTATACACCCACATTTACGAGTATATAATGTATTACTTACTTAGATGTATAATTATAAATTCTGTATGTCGATTATATGATTAATTTTATTTAATATCAAAGAAGCAAAGAAAAATTTATTAAATTTTTAATTTTACAATTTTTTATCTCGTATATCAGACTCCTGAAGAAATTATATTTTTCTTTAAATTTCTTTGGAATTTTATTGTGATAGTTACTATTTGAAAATTTGAGTACAAATGATAATAAGAAAAATTTTCAAAGCAACCCTAACATTTTACCTGAAACGATACAAACCTACCCACCCACCCAGACTGACGCACACAGCCAGACCTACCCACCCACCCAGACTTACCCACCCACCAAGACTGGGTGGGAATCACATTTTGTGATTCTTACCAGTTCGATTCAAAGAAATATTTCAAAAAAGGCCTAACCGCCATTTAAAGCGATGATATGTTTTGAAATGTTTTTCCATTTCCGAAACTTTCAAATTTTCTAACGATGAAAATGAAAATAAAAGTTTTCGAAATTATTTAAATGAATCCTATCAGCATATTGGTATCTAAAAGGGTTTTTGGTACTTTAATAAGTATTAAAATCTAAAATCAAATATAATGGGAGTTTAAAGTCGACTAAATTCCTTTACAGTTATTTCAATACGCAGAGAATTTATAAATAATATTCAAAATTTTAACAAATTTATTTTTGGTCAAGAGAAAAATCGAAGTGCTGAGTATTTATTTAAATGAAATGTTAGATTATACAGAAATGATACAAATCAATATTTTTAAGTTTACGAACGTTTGTTAAGTTGTTTTTTTAAAGATATTTATTATTACTATCAAAATATTTTGTTAAGTATTTTTCAACGTTTTATTTTTCTGAAGTTTGTAAATTTTGAAAGAAGCCCAAAATACATAACTTATTTTCCAAAAAACAATATTCTGAGGAAGTATATCACTCAATATCGACTAACGCTCTAAAAGCGTTTACTTCTTGGCTGGAGTGGACACCCTTGAAACCATTAGCCCCCCACCACTAATTTTGGTCACGAGCCGCCACTGCTAAATACATATATAGTACATTATGTATGTATGTATTTATGTATGCATTTAATGTAGAATAGAAATTGGCAAAAATTTGTCTTTTTCTTCAATTATTTCCATCTTTCATTAGTTTTAGTTTTTTTTTTTGTATCATTTTTTTTTTCATCTTATTTACTTATTATTATGTATAATTTTTTTTTCCATTTCATACATTTAAAATATGTATATGTATATATGTATATTCATTTAACAATTTATACAGAATAGTATACACACGAATTCTCTGATTAAAATTTTAATTAATTTGTGCACAAAATAAAAAATAAATAAAAACACAAACACAGTTTTATAAATACAAACGTAAAAGACACGACACGATAATGACGACGATGATTATACGTTTCTCTTCTAACTAAGAAATAAGAAGAATCAGAAAAAAAGGAAAGAACATTTTTTAAAAACTAAATGAAACAAAAAAAAAAAACGATATGAACGTGAAAAATATAAATTTTCTTCTCACTTTGTTTACCGTATATATGTATGAATTTTTTTTTTGTTCCTTTTTCATTTATTTTGTGTATGTGTTGATTTTATTATTATTATTATTATTTTTGTAGTTTTTTAACTATAGAGTATCTAATCATTATAATGTCTTATGTCTTACGATAGTAGATAGTAGTGGGAAAAAAAAAATAAAAATGTCACGTTCTCGTGAAATTTCAAAGCAAAAACATTTTTTTTTTACCTCTCGTAACATCCTCCAGGTTTTTATTCCTTCTGCCTTTTATTTTTGTTTTGTTGCATTTTTAAATAATTTTTTATTTTTAAAGCATAAATAATATTTCATAGATTTATGTGTTTCAATTTTTTTTTAGATATTTTTTCCTTTTCTTTCCATTTCGTATAATGAACGAATACAAAAGTAAACATAAAAAAAAACAATGTCAATATATTTTTTATTATTTCTTATTGGTGCCAAATAACAGGCGGAAGAATTTACCTACCTGTTCCGTGTCAAGAACAACTTGCCTGGAGTTTAACAAGAAAATAACTTTATCGCTTATCGGTCGAAACCGATGAGAGATCGTTAGAATCATGGCGATCCTAACAAGTCACTGCTCTGCGGGAGAATACGTAGCTAGACTAGTTCTACCGTTTACCAGACACTGCAGAAGCTGCAAGAACAATTCAGAGAAAGAAGCTCTCTTACATTATCTTTGCAGATGTCCAACATTGGCTAAAACCAGAGACAAAAGGCTTTTGGTAAGCCTTTCTTCGAAGACCTCACCGAGGTAGCTAGTTTTAGTGTATGTAGTCTGATTTACTATACCTTAACAAGACGAAATGGCTATAGTCTAGCTTTAGAACATAAACAACCATCACCCACGATACTTTTGTGGTAACAAAACGACACATAAAGTGTGCTAATTTATTATTGCTAAGAGTGCTAATTTAGTCCGTCTCCAGGCTAGAACGGGCTGCCACTGAAATAAACATACACGTAAATACATGCATACAGTACTTCTATCTGTCTGTAAACTGTAAATAAACAAATTTTTATAAAATGCAATGTGTGTGATGTGGTTATTTAATATTTATTTATTTACATTTATGTGTCTACACATGTTACGTATATTTCAATAGTTTTATATATTCTTTTCGAAAAATAAATAGATAAAATGTATTAAATACAGATTATTACACTAATATGCATCCTGTACTTCTCGTCGTTGATTATATTATCTTATTATTGCCTCATTTCTTTTCCTCTTTTCTGTATTATATATTTTTTAAAAAAGAATTATTCAAAGAAAAACTTAATCTTTTTTTTTTTCATATTTGTAAAGGAAAATAAAAAAGGAAATGAAGTGGAAAAATATTCACAGATTTTTCCATAATAAATTATCATATTATTTATATTTTTCAACATTTTTGGTTTTGTTTTGTTACTTTTTCTCTATTTCAATTTTTAGTTGTTTATTTCACCACATTTTTTTTCAACTGTTTTATTTTTATGTTTTGTTAATAAAATGCAAAATCATCATACTTTCAAATCATAATACTTACGAGTAATAGTAATAAACATTCATTCATCATAATATAAAGTAAAAATAGTAAATAAAAAAATACAATAATATGTATTCGAGATAGAGAAAAATATATTTTTATTTCCTGTGGAAATAAATCAAAATGTTAATTTTTTTTTTCATTCTTTAGGGTTTTTTTTTCTTAATTTTTTTATTTTTAAAAAAATTCTTTCGAAATTACAAATTGCGAAAAATATATAACTATGTACCTAGTAGCTCCTAGTAGCTAGCAGATTTTATTGTAATAAATTTTTTCTTGATTTTCCATGTAAGTTTCTTTTTTTTTTATTTTGGATATTTGTTGTTGTTTTAGTATGTATATAAGGTACCTTTGCACTTGTTTGGAAATATGTATTCAACATAAAAAAGGATACAAATACATTGCAATCACATACCTATACGTGCATTATTTAAAACTGTTATTTATTTTTGCGGAAATTTTTTTTTGTAATTTTTTCCTGTACATAGTATTTCATCAACAAAGTAAAGTACACTTTACACACGGATACGGGTACAAATTTTTTAATAATTTAAATTTTGTAGAAAACTATTGCATTTAAATATTTTCTTATTGGAAATTGTGCACATATTTTTGGTAAGAAAATATTTAATATTTAAATTAAAAATTGAAAATACATTATTTTAAATTTTAATGTTTGCATGACAATAAATTATAAATACATATTTGACCAAAAGAATTTTCCTAAATAAACCATAAGACAGAAGACCAGTAGAATGCCCAAGACTGAGATGGTGGGTAAACATGGAAGCTGACCTCAAAAAACTGGATTGGAGTCGGTATTGGAGGCAGAAAGCCTCTAATATAATTGAGTGGAGGAGAAGTTTAACTGAGGCCAGGGCCCTCAATGAGCTGTAGCACCATAAAAGAAGAAGAAGAAGAAGACAATAAATTATAAATTTAAAATCCATATACTTAATTGGAATAATTGAATCGTTTCATTTGTCATTCACAAAATTTCATATTTGTTGTATGTTTTATGTTACATGAAACACTTGTGAGAGAAAAATTAAAAAAGTGAAGAATATCGCAACAGTAAAGTGTAGAAGAAGAAGAAGAGTAGTAATAGCAGTATGAAAATGAATGAATAAGCACTTAATGGATGTAAACAAATTTTACATATACATTATTACAATTCATATATACCATCCGCGCATACTTATTTGTGTACAGGCATATAGGAAAGATAATTTTCAAAAATTTCTAAAAAGTGCTTACGTAATGTATATGAAAAATTAATGAAATTTTGAAAATATGTAATTTTTAAATTTATTTTTTTTGTAAAGTTAAATTTTTAATTATATACATTCATAGTATGTACATTATATTAAATCCAGTGAACGTTCTCAAAATAGCATAATACTTAATTAGATAAAGTTATTTTCATGATTATTCTCTATATACATATATTATACGTACATACAAATACAAGGGTAATTTCAAAAAATTTCCGGAATACCTGCGTCAGTAAATAACTAGCAGTCAAACAGTCAAGAAGTTTTGTTATATTTTGAATGTTTTGAAAGCGTATAACTGCTGTGTACAAAAAAAAATGTAATTAATTTGTTTTTATTTGAAAGTATACAGATGTCTGAAAATTTAGGTATTATTAAAACATTACCAAAAAGACGTGTCAAAGTTTTTGAACAAATACTATTTAAATCCTGAAGACGTAGAAAAATAAATGCATAAAAATTAACAACTTGTTTATTATTTCATTTTTTCGGAAATTTTTTGAAAAACCCTCGTATATATATATATATACACTGATATAAACAAAGCATATAAAAATGTAAATTTCATTAAATATTCACACACAAAAACGAATACACACCATTAGCAGTTATATGAACAAGTAAAAGATATTTATATGTACTGTATACAATATGCAATGTATATAGGGCTATCTGAAAATACGTATTCATAATTACCATAAATTATATAGATACACACGATACAAAATATTTTGTCTAAAATTTACTTTTATCTCATATGCAATACACTGATTTACATTAAATTTGTATTACTGGTATTACTAAAATAATAATAATAATAACGTAAAAAAAAATAAGTAAATTTTTGAATAGATATACAAAAATACAAAACTTAGTATGTAAAAAAAAAAAAAAACTAAAAAACCAAAGAAAAAAAAATTGTAACTTTTGCATTTTTTATTACAATTCAGCATTATTAAATGCATGTAGGACACATGTATGTATGTTTGTTGTATTTTTGAATCCTTGTAAACTATATAAGAGATGTACATGCATACTTAGTATATAATTCTATATATGTACATGCTTACACACATATAATTCATTTACATCTACATTTATGTACATACCCATAAATAAATAAGTTTAAATAAATATAAATACTCGTATATGAATGCGACAACGATATGTTATTTTGTGATGTATTATTAATGTGATATAAATACATATGTATACGTATACATAATGTATGTACATGTTTATTGCTTATATGTAAAAATTTATTTTAGAACAAGCCAAACCATTCAACCAACTATATCATATTCATATTATTTTTTATTTTATTTTTTTTTTTTTTTTAACATAAAATACATTTTACAAATACAACTAAAATGAAACAAAAATAATATCTAATAAAAACAAAAAAATTTCCATCATACTCGTATATATATTTTTGCAAATAAATTGCAAATTTAATATCATATCTATTATGCATAAGCGAATAAGATACATTGCATACATAATTGCATGCACATAAAATATATATGTATATGTATATATATATATATTTTTTTTTTTGGAATTTGTACACATTTTATACTTAGTACGGACATACAAGTGTAGATATTTGGTAGTAAATATTATGTACATATAGAGCTTTGTACATATTATATGCTAAAGATTTGTGTATATATATAATAACCAACATTAAGTCAATTTCATATCGTCATCTCTTTATTTTTTATTTTTTTGTTTTTAATTTTTTTTTTCTTTTTTTCTACGAATTAAATACATTCTAATATATTTCATAGTAAATGCCATTAAAATGGCTACACACAGAGAGAAAGAAAAAAAATGAAAAGAAGACGATATTGTGTTACAGTATATAATGTATAGCATTCATGTAGGTAATAACAAACAGTAAAGGTTTTACCAACATAACATTATACATGATTATACATTATACCATCCATACACTATAAAAATCAGTAGAAGAAAAGATATGAATTTCGTCCTTTAATTTATACTACTACGACTAGAACTTTTTATTTTTTTTTTTTTTTTTTTTATATTATATATCGTACATACAAAAATAAAATAGAGGTGTAATATATTTATTTATACATATACATACATATGTATATATAATATACACTCCATGAATGTACATATCCATATGAATTATTTTCATTTGATGGTTGGCACCTATTCATATCTTACAGATATTATACACATTACTGATAACTGTATGCATATACTATATGTATTTGTATAAATTTATACACAATTATATACATTGTACGTTGTTATATATGTAATGAATTATGCCATTATGTTCTGTAACGTAAATAAAAAATATAAAAAAAAAAATATAAAATAAAATCCATAGAAAAAACGCGAGATAAATTTATGAATTGCACTCTGTAGATATACATACATATGTATGCATAGTAGCATTTATATACACAAAAATAAGAGTATACTAATAGATATAGAAAAAAAATTCAATGTGATATGTAGATACTCGTATATACGCAATTACTATGGTATACAAATTGCACAAACAAATTGCACAAAATTTTAAACACTACCTATATTACTTACTATATTTCTGGCACTTATATATGCATATGTATATATATCTTTGCACTGAACATACATTTTATGTTTTCAGTATGTTTGTTTGCGCGTTTTTTTTATACTGAAGGATATAGTATATATGATAAGATATTTTTACATCTGCTCTATAGTATATTGCTGACTACATTGCTGTTGATAATAAAAAAAAAAGATGATGATGATCATCGTCCTCATCATCATCATCATCATCATCATGCCATTTAAGTGAGAAAAATATAATACTCTCGTACATATTATGTATATCTACAAAGTATGAATGTACACTAAGAATTATCTATGTTAAACACACACACAAAAACATAAAGGACATATATTCAGTACATAAATATAGGTATATTTGATGTAACTAAGTATAGTATGTACTATATGAATTTGTATTTTTGCCTTTCGTTTATTCATTCATTTTTTGTTGTTTTTTTTTTCGTACATTTTTTTTTCTATAACATCGTACATATCTACAAACAGACACACACACCCACACACACCACACATTTACACATAAATATTTCACTTTGTGATGTGCAAATATGTAATAATATATTATCCAGGAAAGGTGTGTGTATATATATGTAGCATGAGAAAGAAAAGGATCAAACTTGGCCGCTGCTATTAAAAGTTATAACGATTGGTTGGCATCAGAAAAGTTAATAGTAATTCTGTGGTTTGCTTTTTTACTTACTCCGCTATACTTGTTCTTTAAAAAAAATAAAAATAAATAAATAAAATTTGTACCATTTATTAAAATATTTATCTATACTTATCTATATAAATGTATGTATGTACCTACATATATAATCCTGTTCATGCATACGATACGATAAATGTATATAGGCAAAATATTCACATTTATCTTTGGCAAAAGACTATGTGTGCACGATGAGTAATTTGTATAAACGAACGTATTCGGTCGTATACTCTCATAATACATATTTGTAAAATGATAGAAATGACTTAAATTAATGTAAATAAGTCTAAGATGATGTGTTGGTTTTTTTAGTTTTTTTTTTGTTTTTTAGATTTAGAGAAAAATTTGTACCAAGAACAAGTATTAAAATTTCAAAAAAAAAAATATATTCATTTTTTTCATTTTACAAATATGAAGAAAAAACAAAAATCTACAAAATTTTCCATCATTATCATATACCTACTGAAAAGAAATGAAAATAAATTTTATGCAATTCAAGTACATGTACTTATACTGCACTGTATGTACATATTTGAATGTGAATATCAGATACGTTTACAACACCATACAACACGATACTGTTGTTGCTGTTGTTTTAGATTTAGTAGAAAATTGAAAAAGAAAAATGAAAAACAAAAAACAAAAAAATATTTCTTCATCCTCATAGTATATAAGTTATGATAATTCATACACGAAAATTTATATACTTGCGTACATATACATAAACTTGTGTAAAATGGAGGTACATATATGGATACATTAGATATCAAAGTTACTAACAAAAATGGTACATTACAAGTATATATAATATGCACAGATTTACATAAAATAAAAATATAACATGAAAAATAAAATTCAAAATCAAAAGAAAATAAAAAATGTACATTACATTATAGTAGTATGGATGAGTGTACTCGTAAATGTATTTACATATGTATATGTATGAGTATTTGAAAAATTTCCTTAATTTATTCGACTGAAGATATACATACATATATACGTGTACGAGTATGTATGTATAAAGTGATTTATGAAAATACACATTTAAATCCTGACATCTTCAAGCGGTTTACTATAATATGTAAATGCATCATTTATAAAGTCGAAAATAATTATCATACACACTGAAACCAAACCATATATTAAAATTTCTATGTACATATACTACGCCACATATACAGATACATATATATATATAGAATTATTAGAGCATTCAATTAAAATATTATTTCAAAATAAAATTTTATATCATTAGAATAAATTGTTGGGTGCGGTTTCATTTTGTGTATAATATTATCAAAAAAAAAAATAAATAAACTTTTTGAAGTGTCATTTTTAATAGTGCAAAAAGTTTAAATTAATGTGCACATACTATAGATATGCAGTTATTCAAAACAAGAAAAAATTTTGAAAATCAAAAAAAAAAAAAAAAAAATGATAAAATTATACATAAAAAATAAAAACTTGTATTTCACTTAAAACTATGACCAAAAAAAACTTTTCACTTTTTATAGTTTTCCTTTCAAAGAGATTAAAAATTTTAAATTTTTCAAATAATTACACATTTGACAGTATATCTATGTCATTATATATTTTGAACTTTTCTCGAAAAATAAAAATACATTTATAGTGAAAATTGACAAAATTTTAAATTGAAAATTTAAATTTCAAAAAAAAAATAAAACATACACAAATTAATTATAAAAAATAAACCATATATATACAAAACTTTTCTTTTATTTTTTATTTGTTCCGGTTCAAAATAATAAATTTTTCGTAGAAAAAAAAAATAAAATAGAAATGTGAATAATTAAAAACTATGTTGTTGATAGGTTTATAGTACATACATATATGTATATCAGTTTGTATATACAAAATAATACGTAGAGTTTTGATAGCTTATAATTATCATTTGAAAAAAAACGACATTTTAAAATTAACAATTTGACAGTTTAAATTCACAACTTCATTTTTAATTGTCGCTATCAATTAACCTATATATCAAATGACAGGTTGAATATATGTAACTATAAAAATGATGATTAATTTAAAAAAAAAAAAATAAAATAGCGCAAAACAAAGTAAAATGATACGATATTCGATAAAATTCTATGAATGACATTCGTAAATGATTATAGCATTTATGATAAGCAGCACATAATGGTGATAGCATTTTAAATACATATATATGTATGTATATGTATATTTATGTATATAATGTATGTAAAATATCTTTAATCCTTTATTAATATAATATCCTTAAAATAAATTTATATTATTCTGAAACAAACATCATAAGTTTAAAAATTTAAATTTGAAAAATTGAAAATAAAAATCAATTTTAAGATTCAACAGACTCTATATAACCTCATTTCATTCCCATTGCTTCCGTTTCCGTGCATAACCAAATATGAACATAAATGTATTTATATATTTTTGTACATGCTTGTACGTTTTGTGTGCATTAATACATACATACATACAGTATGTACATATACATACAAATCTAGTTAAATATTGGCTACTTAATAATCTTTAAATTTAATCATTTACTCAAATAATATTTTTGTTATTAAATTTTATTTTTAGTTTTTTATTAATTTTTTTTTTTTAATTTTTTGTTTCGACTACCACACATTTCAAAAATTCATTTTTTTTTTTTTTGGTCAATAACACAAACAAATTATTTTATGCACGTACTATAGGATGATTTCTTTTCAAACATATGAATGAACATATCCGTGTGTACAAACACGTATAATGTGTACTATATATGACATTATGTATACATTCTTATATTTGTAGATATAAGTATTATAATACGATTCAAGAGAAAATAATCACATTTTATCAATGGTATAGCATATAATCGAATTCAATTTCAAATCTACCAGAAACATTTTTTTTATATTTGGTACTTTACTTATACACTGTTACAGTTCACTTGTACCACTGGTATCTATGTTTTTGAAATTCAACCATATAAACTATGTAATATGCATGTGATGTGCATTGAATTATAAAAAGTATATAAATACAATGCAGAGCGAAAAGATATTTTTATGTATAAATACGCGTACATATGTACGTATATATATGAAATTATCTTCACCTGTATGTAAAGTACATATGTATTATATGTACATACATATTTATGAGGATACGTAGACGTACCTACATACGTATATAAGAAAATAAATAAAAAGAACAAACAAACAAGCAAACAAGCAAACAAACATTCAATTATACTGTGCATATATAAAAACACGTACTAAAATACTAATATTTTATAGGAAAAATATCTACATATATATAAATGATACATTATACACAAATATGCATCCAAAAAATCATACAACATAATACTCCCATGTGTATATTTGACTTTTACTTTATATTTTCTCTACTATATAACTACGTAGATATTATAGTTTGAAATTTTTCTTTTATTTAGAATCTATATTTTCCAACTTTCATTTCTCACATCGTTTTCAAAATATACTTACGTACGTACATATGTATATCATGTATTAAATGGTGTTCCCGAATGAACATCTCTAAAAGATTTAACCACTAAAAAATATTTTCACATTTTCTGATATTGAACTCGTATCGTGTGTTGAAGAAATTATTTTACGACCATCAGTTTATACATAATACCAACACTGTGTCAATGTGTATAATTTCAATTATCTTATTTACCCAGCCAGCTTCACACATTATTTGTACCCAATACCCGGTATCAGCAATACAACACGTTATTCGTATATGTCTATTGTACACCTCGTAAAATATGGCAAAACCAGAAGCAAATATAATCACATAAATGGCGAGAAGAACAAAAATACTAAAAACTACAACCTATAATCAAATACTATAGCTTCAAAATGTAGTATACGATAAGTAAATAATGTATCAATGAACAACAAATGAACTCGTATACTTCTTACCTATAGAAGTCCGGCCGAGTATCCGGGTATATAGATGGTAGGAAAATAAAATACAAAAACCAACCAAAAACCAAAAAAAAAAAAAAAAAAAAACCAGGTAAATGTCAACCAAATAATATACACACAATTGACGACAAAATCGTATTGCACTGCTTTCATTTTTTATTTTTCCTTTTTTCATTTCATTGATAATTTTATTTTCCAAAAAAAAATCATACACGATACGCTTACATATGTTTGTGTATACACAAAGAACTACTATTTTTAAATTGTTTTGAATCAAAGAGAAATACATATGTATGTATAATAATAGATATAACTGAATAAACACAAGTAAATATTTTTTTTTCTTTTTCCTTATAAGCTTTTCAAATTCTATTTTATTTATTTTTATTTTTTATCATGTCTTCTTTTTAAGTTAACTATAATATCGAAATCCTTCATCATCAGAAGTTAACTAACTAAAATATAAAGTACATACAGAAAAGAAAATACTCGTACATACATATGTATGTATTTATTTATATATGTAATTCAAGAGATATTTTATACTGTGAAAAATGAATGTAGTACATCCTTGCATGAGAGTCTGTATAATATACTAAATACTATTCGTCCTTTACATATAGATTTAACAGAAAGTCGCTTTTCTAAACTTTATTTATTTTCATTACACAGATATAAATACACACATAAACTAAAATGCTTTATGTATACGTATGTATATGTATATAATATTGAATATCGTCTATCCATTGGGATTTATGGCTTTTAAATTTTTTTTTGTTTTTTTTTTTTTTTTGAAAAGTCATCGTTGTGTCTAGCTTTTAGGTTGAAAGGACATAAGATTATGGTCGATTAAGTTCAACATAAATGTATTACACACTGTTTTTGTGTTGTTGTTGCTATACGATAGTGTGTGTATATGTGTACATTCAAAAAAAAATGTGTATATTATGTATACACATGAATTTTATTTAATTTATTTATTTTTTTTTTTCTTATCATCTTCATCTTCTTACGTAAATAATATAAATGTAATAGTATGTAATAGATAACAGATACAATATGCACATAAAATAAGAATTGATAAGTTGTTCGATAGAAAAATGTCTTCTGTATACATGTGTAGGATGAAAAAAAAAAATCTTTTTGAATTTTATTCGATTTAAAAATGTGAAAAATACATGTATAGCCACTGTATAAAAATTTAATTTAATTTTTTTTTTTAAAAAAAATTTCTTTATTTTAATTATTTATAACAGTCTATATGTATGTATGTACAACGAACTATAACTAGTATAAAATATAGCCTGTAATATTATGTGTAAAAAAGCTTAAGTGTAGATACACCCTAAGCGTATAAAAATGAAATCTCTTGATTGTAGTGGGAGTTTCAAAACAAAATGAAAATGAATAACATTTCAAATTAATTAATTGACTGAACAACTCAAAAAATTAAAGACAATGTATGTACTCGTATGTACATAAATGAATAAAATAGTATCTGGATTTCATTTGAACAAATCTGCTACTGTCACATATATTCTTTAATTCGATTGAAATCCTAAATTTTGCAATTGTTAAAATTCTGTTATATATTTGTCTTCATTTTGTATCCTTATATAGACTATATCCTTATTTTAAACTTTATATAACTGATTATTTAGTGTTGTATTTAGTTTAAATCTTTATAGTATAAAAGAATTTCTTTTTTTTTTTTCTAATTTTAAATAACTATGTATCAAGAAATTTAAAAAACTTAGAGACAAAGTTAATGATGAAACTACAAACTACATATAAATAAACTTTTCTCATTAATTAATTTTAAATAAAATTAAAATTATACATCAAAAGTGCACCCAGAAGTATTGAGTGTAGTATATAATACATAACATATACTTTTTGTTTTACTTCTCTTTTGTATTATCAAAGTTGATAAACTTTACTTTGATATTTAAACAATTTCTTTTTCTTATCCTTTTAGAATATTTGTGATATTTTAGACATTTTAAATATATATTTTACCTTATTCTATAATATTCAACTGAATTTTATTCAAAATAAAAATAAAATTGAATTTTCCTCCTGTATATATGTGTTTTTAATTAATAAACTTATCCCAATATGTGGGTTGCTATAATATTTCCTTAAAAGTTATTTTAAGGAGTTGTTTTTTTTTTATGTTTAATTTTATGTGTTTTTATTTAAAAATAATTATTTTTGTTTTTTAAAAATGTTTCTTCTTTTTACGATTTTAAATGAACATTTTTCATGATTTACTTTTTTCATTTATACTTATTTGCACACATATACATACACATACATAAAAATAATATATAAAGTGTTTTACGTAATTCATTTACAATATATGTATGTATATTTTTTTAAGAGTTATTCATGTGAATGTTCTTTTCATGATGCTGGGTACAGAAAATATAACAGAGAAAGAACAATTCTGCATAACTTTCATAAATTTGACTTGACTTGATTTCACTTTTAAATTTTATTTTATTTTTATATTTGTTTTTATTTTTATTTTTGTTTTGGCTTCATTTTTGCATTTATTTTTTATAATATTCACAACAAAACTGTTTTACGAAAAAGTAATAAAAAAGAAAAATAAAATTACAAAACAACCAAAATACCAAAACAAAATGTAAGAGAATAAAAAACGAATAAAATGAAAACAGAAAATAAAAAGGATTTTTATAAATTGAAATTTTTTGTTTTTGTGTTTTTTTTTTCTTTTTCAACATTACAGCATTCAACAAGATTCGTTATTGTGGAAATTTTCTTAAAAATTCATACTCAAAAATGTATAAAAAATATTTTACTATTTTATATACATACGTTATGGGACAACTAGGACTGCTAAAGTAACCACCCGCACACTGCCCACATTATATTTGTTATACTTTTACAAAATAAAATAGAAAAAATAAATAGAATGCTTAGTATGCGAATAAAGGAATGTGTATACATATTAGTTGCGTTCCTTTTGACCAAGTAAAGCACTCGCAAGTACTTGTAGTCGTGATCATCTACACCACCTCTTGTATTTGAGTAATTTACTTGATAGTTATGCATGGTTAGTTACGCCAAAATTCGCCGTCAGAGGATTTTGTGTTTTAATCGTTAGAGATTAAAGAAATAGGTTTAAGTCTATAATATTTTTATTATACTTGTTATTCAATAGGTGGCTTTTTATTGTTTAATGTTATGGAGAATCTAAAATCAACAACAAAACAAATTTTAAATACATGACAGCTGAAATTTGAGCACGGCCAACTGTCACTCCAATATTCACATTGCCTTAGAAATGTGTATGCCTTGAAATTTGAGGTTACTTTTTACTTCCAAGTAAAAAAATTGCGTTCAATTTACAATCTACTCCCGAGTACTTTGGAGTACTTTACTTGGTCAAAAGGAACGCAGCTATTCTCGTATATACTGACTTCAAAAAATGTACATACAAACATATATATTGTGAATAATAATAACATTCAAAATATAAAAGTATATAAAAATTTGTATGTACTATATGTTAATGTCTATTACACATCAGATACAAAAATATATAGCTTGCATACAAAAATGTACAGAAAGGAATTTCTTTAAAATTCACAATTTTACAATAAAATATTCTTAAGATTTCACATCCACATAAATAAAAATGTACAATAAATGTACAATATATGAAGTTTATCAAAGTGTTATATGTGTATGTTATATAGTATAGATATCTCGTAAACCACATATGACATCAAGCATATCAAACGTTATACATAAATTCATACGGGATCATAAGTAATATGAACTGAATAAGAGGATTATACATTTTGACCTCGTACCAAATACTATTTACATAAAAATTGTATAGCTAGTTTACTATTTTTTTATTTTTTATTTTTTTTCTTTATCCTTTCACTTCTTTATAAAAATTTTCATTCTCATAGTTTATGGAGTATTCGTATATATGCACATATGAAAATGCATATATAAATTTCTACAATAGCTGTATGACTAATAATAAAATATAAATATAATTGAATAGATATCTCTTGACTTGAACGCTTGAACTGAATGCATGTATCTACTTATCTAACACTCCTACACATATAATATTAAAAGCTTTTATACATAACTAATATGTGTGTATGTACAGAAAAATAAAAATGACAGTAAAATAAACTTCAATGTAGATAATAAATGCATATACATACAAGTATACATACAAATATAAAAAGGACAATAATTATTGTTTATTATTTTATTATGTATTACTTTTGTTGATATACCAATTGTATATTCTTTCATTTATTAGTTCTCTCCGGTTTTATAAGCACTCAATAATATAATTTTTGATTTCCTTCGAAAAAATATTTTTTATATATTTTCGAATACATTGTATGTATGTTTTTGTTAGTATTGATTTAGGAAGAAGTGGAAAAAAAGAAGAATAAATTATTTTTATTTCATATTCAATGCTATCATATAGTACGATGTACTTAGTTAAATTTGTAATTATTTTTATATCAATTCGAGTGCACACAGTGATGAATTTTCCTAAACATCACTCGAAGTTGAAGTTTCAAAAGGAAAATTCAAAACTGAGTACACATGATGTGTACTAGAATATGCATACTACTCGTTCTATCGCAGCGAATACTACATATACTGTTATAGTCAATGAACTACACTGCTCAATCAAGAGTATGTATGTATAGATGGAGTAGAAGAACAAGTATTAAGGGTGGTATTCCCCAACATGGATATATCCTTTGGATATATTTTAGCCGGATACAATTTCAGCTTATTCATCAACCTAGATAAAATTTGTTTTCAAACTTCGTTTTCGGGTCGAACATGTGTGTCAAACATATCAGCTGATTGTATTTTTATATTACAAAATGAAAAAAAGGTTCTGTGATGTGATAATTATATGCAAAGATGATAATACAGTATAACTACGTTATCTTTATTTGTGCTGTTGCTCTTAATAACAAGGTTATGTTCGAACGATATTTATAATAATACCACTCCGAGGTTGTCTTAAAAATATCCGAGTAGTGTTTTATCCAGGTTGATGAATACACTTTATCTCAGATAAAAGATAACCTATGTTGGTGAATACCAGCCTAAATGTTGTTAGTTGATTTTCGGGGTTTGTTATGTACAATATTTGCATTCTACTATCCACTGATGGAGAGCATGTATAAAGGGGAGGAGCAAGTATAAAATGGTGTATGATTTTTTGTATTTAAAAAATATACTTGATATACTTGATATTTATATGTATTTCCGTATTTATTTTAAACATAAAGTTTTTTTTCATTTTTATTAATATTTTATAAAATTTATTTTATAAAAACTCGCCGCATATACTACTTATGTATCTACCTTTTATAAATTGTTAACATGAATACCCGCGAAAATTTTTCAATTTTTATTTTTTGTAAAATGTTTTACCAATTATATTTTATTTATATTATTTAAAATATTTTATTTTTTGTTATTTTGCTGTTAAATTTTTGTAATAAAATTTATAAAAAATTCAAAATAAATAAACCAGAAAATAAGTGTAATTCGTATTATATTATTTTTTTTTTCATTTTTCATTTTGTTTTTAAAACGTGTGAGGTGTGACTATTATAAATAAAATAAATTATAAATTTTTAATTCTCATTTTAAATTATATAAATGAACATTTGCATAATACGAAATTAAAACAAACCAAAAAAAAAATTAAATTAAATAAAATAAAATTTACATTTTAACATCACAGAATTTACCTTAATTATATGTAGATTTAAACATGAAAGATTTTTACACAATATTAGCAATGATATTATGCGATATTCATGCATATATGTATGTTTATATGTTCATAAGTGTATATTGGTGGTGTGTACATACGCAATATTGAACCATCAAAGTAAAATCAAAATTAAATGCGACAAAGTAACAAATTCAAAAAACACACAAAAATCAACATAATATTGGAAAATGTATAGATACATATTTATGTAAATATGTGTATGTTCATTTTATATACATATAAGTATTTGTGTGTTTAATTTTATGTATGTTCATTTTGTATTAATTTATTTTACTTTGTTAGTTGGTTATTTTATAATAGAAATAACGTGAATAGATAGATAGAATTTATAAGCATACACAGATGTACGTATAAACATTTTATGTATGTGTTCGTGTACTACATGTGGTCTATAGTAATACACATACATATTTCATATAATATAAAAAAAAACTAAATCATTTATTTCATATCTAAATTATTTTCTAAACACATGTCCCAGCGAAATATTTATTTATGTAAACATATTTTACATTAATGTACATTATAAGTATGAAAAATAAAATATTCATATAAAGGAATGTATCAAAAATTATATTTTATATATATTATGCACAATATGTACATACATATTTTTGTATACATATTATCTGAATATATTATGTATGAGTACAAAGTTTCATAGTACGTCAAGCATGTATAGTCAGTTGTTATTTTATCTTTAATGAATTTACCTCAAAATTAATTTTTGAAATAATCATCATCATCGTCATTGTTGTTTTTACAATTATAAATATACGAGTACATATTAATTGTATGTGTAACATTTTCACATAAATATACACATACTAACGTATAAACATAATATGTATGTGCAAATATAAGGATAATTCGTATTCAATATATGTACATTATATAGACGCATTTATATTTACATAAATATGTATCTTATAATGATGGTGGATAATAATAATAATAATAATAAATATAATATGTAATTACTAAAATGCAAATTACATTACAAAATTGTGTTGTTATATGCCCAAAAAGACATAAATTTGCCGGTAACCAACAAAATTTATTACAGATAATGTATCATATTTGAATACAAATACATGCATACATTACATAATGTGTATACTGCCTACATATTTTGCAAAATGCATTCTTACATTCGCAATTTTCCATATAATATTATAATTTTCTAAAAACATTTAAAATAATAAAGTAGATACTCGCTATACAATAAAATAACTATAACCAATCTTCATGATTCATTGAATTCATCATACACCAACTACCTTAAATGTACGAGTATATATATGTATACATATACTCGTAATTACATATCACACAATATGTTTGTTTTATAATATTTAGTATTTAGCTTTTTGAACAACATACCATACTATCATCAACCGAATTCATTTATTCATTCATTCAAATTCCGCCCACCACCACTCATTAAATAATTTACATAAATATTTTGACCAACAAATTTTCTTCTCTATCAAAAAGCTAAGATATTTTTCATTCATCCAACTACTCTTTCTGCGAGTATATTTTACCTTCACATACAATATAACATCCTAAATGCAATCTACGATTATAAACTATTTTATATCCTGAAATATTTGTTTATTTTTTTTTTTAACCCGCATTCAATTCATTTCAAACAATTAAAACTATTTTTAGCTATATGATTTTCCAATTACTACATATTCCTGTATGCTGCTATTTATTATATGTACTTATATACTCTTCATACCCAGTTCTTTTGTAGATTTAAATTGTTCTCTAAAACCAGGTGCGCATATCTCGAAAGCGCGAATAAGTACAGAATGAAATCACACATCCGTTTTTATAAAAATAATTTTACAAATGAAAGTTAAAAATAAATATATTATCTACGAAAATTTTGTCTTTGAATGCTTGCATGTTAAATATATAAAGAAAAAATGTATGGCTTATAATTTGAAATATTCAATTCAGGTTTGAACCCAATTATATACCACAGAATTCATGTACAACTATACAACATAAAAAATATCAAATCAAGAGCTTATAAGTATTTATTATTCACATGCTTTGGAAGTTGCAACCATATGAAATTGTTCTCCGTACGCGCTTACTATGCAGAAGTGCATAATTTACAGAAGAAAATAAGAAGAGAAAATATGCACTATTAGCGAATTTTTCTACTTCTTCTTCTATTTTTCTTTCTACTTTTTTTTCTTCATTTCAAATACTGACGATTTTAATGACCATATTTGTTTACACATGAAAATATAAGTCAAAATAATTATCGGTTTTTCTTGTTTACACCGATCTTGTTTCAATTTGAAATTCTTCTTTGTACACGCCCACTACTGTGTAGTACATAGTTTGAAGAAGAAGAGGAGAACAGAAACTAGTATTCGCTTATCTTTCTACTTTTATTTCAACTTCTCTTTCTCTTTTCCTTTTCTTGTTTTAACTATGTACTACACTGTAGTAGCAATGTACCAAGAAAAATTTATAATTAAAACAAGATCGGTGCAAACAAGAAAAACCGATAAATATTTTGACCAATATTTTCATTTGTAAACAAACCTGGTCATTTAACTCTTGAGTATTAGAAATTTTTAAAAACTAACTAAGATCTTCCATGATTCAAAAACGAATGCATTTGATGCTACTTAAATTGAAAATTTTCTTCAATAATTGAAAATCTCAATAAATTATATTTAAAATAAATAAATAATAATCCAGTATCCATATTTCTTTAATTGAAGTTAAAATTTAGTAAATTTTTATGTAATAACACTGACAGACTAAGCATGTCAATCTAGATTAAGTCGTTAATCTGGATAAAAGTGGATGTCTGTCATCACAATAACTAGATGATCCAGTTGCATAACTAGATTATCCTAATCCAGTTCTGAAAACTGGATAACCCACATAAACTGGATTTGCAGTAGGAAGAAAGACACAAAAAAATTGACAGTTCAGTTTTCTGGTTCTAATTTATTATGTATTTTTATTTTTTTGCGACTTATTAAAATTGTGTGAAATGAGTGATTTTGCAAATTAAACGTTTCTAAAAACAAAAAAGTTAAAATAATTAAAATATTTCGATATTTAAATCGCAAGTAACACGAAAATAATAGCCTTAAAGTAATTTGTGGTGACTGTGTGGTTATGAACAAATTCAACAAGTCAGCTGATTGCATTAAGGATGATCTATATTTGTAACCTGTCACGTTCAGCTTTATAAATCCGAATTAGAGATAACCCAGATAAGTTTATCTATATTAATTTTAGGTCTGTCTCTAGTATAAGTAATCATTAACGTTTTGTTACCATTTTAATTTGTCCATTTCTTAATTTAAAACTTTATTTAAAGAATTTCGACTGGGTTTTTATAAACATACTGTAGATACCTATACGTATACACAACTCTATGATATGATTTAAATTCAAAAATTTTGTATATAAATCTTAGATCATACGTCCTGTTTTTTGACCACCAAAAGCAAACCCATAATATACTATTACATTCTACATAAGTACATGATGAAACTAAAAATAAACTTTTAACTTTTTAATATAATAGTAGTCAGGCAAAGCAAGTGAGCTTATATTTGATATCCTTTATCCTTTGTACAAACTGTTGCCTTATTCAAATATAGTAAACCGTCATAACTATATATATATGGTATTTAACTATATGTACATAAAAGTGTATCCAAGTAAGTATAATATGTGCACATTATTATATGTAATTCTATGATTTGAAATGTGTGTATCATTAACGATGTATGGTGGATGATAATCTTTTTTTTTTTTTGTATATTTTTCATCGTTGACATTACAAAAATTTTACAATTGGATACTTTATAACTACTTATATATTCGCATGTGCAAACCATTATACATATTCTACGTCTGTATATAAAAAGTAGATATGAAAAAAAAATCTTATGTGAAGTAAATTCTTAATCATTGTAGAGGTTACATTTTTGTTGAATTTTATACATGATGTCCTTTTATACGTAAAATACATATATTGCATTGGTTTGTACATATTATGTAAATATATCGTATACATACTTATGTATAGATCTGATTTATATTCACATATCTACTATAATGTATATTTATTGTACATATATACATATATTACATACATTATTTTGTCCTTTTTGCAGATCTAGATCCTTATTATGCAGCACAGCATGTGTTTATGTATATGATGAGCTTCATCATCATATCGCATATTTCACTAAAAACAAAAAAAATTCCAACAATGATATTCGTTCTCTTTTAGCATTGTATATGAATTTTAAGTTGCACTCACATACATACTGAATACATCATACATAAAAAAAAAATACTATGTACAGTATTTATGCACATGGTATTGTCCCGCATCACTATCAGTACAGTTCATCTAGTTCATCTGGTTCAGCTGGTTCAGCTGATGATAAAGAGTATCACCAATCTAAGTAATAGGTATTTTAGTTTGATCATTCATATGTATATGTGTGCATGTAATAATTGCATAAAACAAATACATTCACATGAATGTCAACTGAATATGTATACATATATATATTTTATTCAGATTACATATATTATAAACATATTATATATAGTTGATACAAAAAAAAAGAACAATGTCCATTCCACGTACAATGCAACATACATTAAATGCCACAGAAATAGGACACCTGGAAATCATTAAAATAGTTCCTCCATAATTGGTTGGATACAGAAAATTGAAGACGAAGACTGCAAGAGATCAGAACCATCCATGGTTCGTAGAGCCACAAAAGAAGAATCTTCCATTATTATATGAATTTCTTAGCGTTTACATTATTTCCTTCAGAATTTTAATCATATTATTTTTTTTATTAAGAATGAAAATTTTTGAAGAAATTTACAAAAATTTTGAAGATAATTACGTCGTAACTGTAAAATACAAATTGATTGCTTAAATTTTCTCTTCAATCATTCAAACTCATATACAAAATATTTGAAATTCAAAATATTTTACAAAATTCTTAAAAAACAAACATATTTTTGTTGAGTCAATTAATTTTTACGCAGAATGTAGCTACATAAAATGTATGAATTGCAGCAAAATGTACAAAATATATGTACATATATGTATGTAATGTATAGTATTTAACTATATACATATAATAAATTGTATAAATAAAAGTTATATTTTTGTTGCTATACTTTCTTGTACATTTTGATAATATTTTATTATACTGGCTCCTGGTACAATCATATTATACATGAGGTCTATAAATAAAAATGTATATATACAGTATGTATTATCATTATCCCGTATACAAAAGTAAAGAGGTTCATTAGTCCTTATGTACGTATAATAAGTATATACATATATGAATCCTTGTTTGTTTTTTTACTCTTGTTCAGATACATATGTATATAAATACACATATAAATACATATTTTATTCAATACAATATGTACATACATTACACTTATATTGTATATGTACATGATGACACATACATAAATAAATACTTTATGTTTTTATGCACACATTTTTAAATATATGTTTATAGGAATACAATACAATGTATAATAAATGGATGATCCTGTACAAATAGTACAAATAATGATAACAAATACATGTAAAGTTTATGTTTATATTTATGTGAATATATTTATATATGAATTTGTATTACACGATACATGCACAAATTTATATATGTATTTTCTTAACTATTATTTTATGCATATGTACAAATTTACATTATATTATGTATATTTTTGTAGAATGTTGCATACACACATATGTATTATAGATTATATATTCACATGTACATAAAAGCATATATTTGAATTTGTCATATAAATACATATCTATACATATTTATGTACATATATGTATATATATGTATGAATTTGAAAGCTTTATAAAATTGATGGACATGATAACGGTTCTGAATAGTTAATTCTTGACGTTCATCACCTTTATGTTTATTTTGCTGTTAGTTAGTTCATTCATTTCAAATCTTATTCTCATATCTTCAGGACATTTGTATCTACTTATATATTTGTTTGTAAATATATGCATATACATATGTATATATTTCAATAACAAATATATATATTTATGTACTTATATGTAGATAAATATACCCTTCACTGAACTATATATACAATTTTATGTATTCAATCAGATAGTTTTTAAGGATACGTACGAGTATATACAGACAGACACATATAATAATATATATTTATTTACATAATAATATACATTTATCTACATATATATTTGTATATAAGTTGATAAAACGATGCATGCATGTGTGTGTGTGTGACTGTGTGTAATATTTCGTTTATTTAACAACAAGAGCATAGATTGAACTTTATGTTTTAAATTATCGTTTATTCACTCTGTATACATACATCTAATATACGAATATTATTCGGTTGTACCAGTTGTACCATATAATGTCCATCCAATACATACATATTTATGTAATATTATGTATATATTTTATTTTTATCTTTAACTAACTAACTAAAATTCTAAATGACTACGATTGCAATTGTTTTAATACTATGCTTTTGGCCTCTATAAATTGATATGAATAATTGATGATAACGATGGTTATTGTATAGTGTACAGTTTAGTGTTGTTGTAATAGAGTAGTGTAGTATGTACACATATAGTGTAGTACACATTTCCAGAATTGCTCGTGATAATATAATATAACAAGAAATACAATTTATGAATTAGGTGTAAGAGAGTATGTATATATGTATGTGATTGTAGATATTAATAAGTATGTGTATATTTATGTAAAATTTTGTATACATACACAGGTATACAATACATACACAATATTATCATATACTTACATACATAATATTGTTTCTAGAATTTATTAAAATCACTATACACATTATAAGGTATAAATTTAATATATAATTATATGTATGTATACCAAGTATTACAGTATATATTATAAATTAATATAGAATTGTTTAATTATAATAGTATCTACTATGTATATTCTATATATATAACTACAACTACATAATATATGTATATGTATAAATATAACATGATAATGCATTTAATATAAAGTGATATAAAATAATGGATGAATGACAATTATAATTTTTCGTATTGTATAAAATTAATTGATGATGTTTGAATGATGTAAATGATGACAATTCAATAATTAATCAAATGATTTATATATCCATGATGATGGAATATACAATATACATATATAATATGACATTATGAGTACGTATATATACATTACGTAATGTATATCACACTTAATTACAGAAGAAAAAAAATGTTTTTTGTCGATAATGGTTACACAGACAATAGATATTTAATTTACATAATTAATTTAATATTGTATTGAATTTTATTTAATTTTGAGTATACATATATGGAAGTATATAATATGGAGTATTACATACAAAAACTATATTCGAGAATAAATGGAAACATTTTAATAAAAAGAACTGCAATTTACAATGTCGAAAATGAAATGATTTCAAGATGATTTAAACAACAAAATTATTATTATCACATTATTTATATATACGCTATATATGTAGTTGAAATTAGTTTGAAAATTGTTTCCAAATTGATACATTTTTTACAACAAAAAGTAAATTGAATGTAAGTAAATCTTTCTCATGTGACTGTCTGTTTTGAAATAGGTATTATGTATTATTAATATTTTTAAGTAATTTACATCTGATAAATGATAAACATTTTGTACAAAAAATAATCACTTATAAAGAATCCGATTAATCCGTGTAGACAAAAAGAATAATTTAATATAAAATTAAGATTTTATTTTATTTTTTATTTTTTTTTTAAAAAAATGTTTGATCAAAAACTTCATATGCCAGCATTATTTATTATAAACGTTTTAAAAACGGTTCTGTGAGTAATACGAGAATGTCAGCGAATAGCAGGCATAATGATAATAATTGATAATGATGATAATAAAAAATCACAGTAAAAATAAAATTATTATAAAGTCAATTTTTCGAATAAAAAAAAAAATTTTTTTTTAAATAAATAAATAAAAATATATAAAATATGTCTGTATAGTGCATATGTATGATATACATATGTAAATATAATTTTTATTTATTATATGACAGTTAACAAGTTAATCATTTAAAGATAATGGATATGAAAAAAAAAATTATATGTACTTGAATACATACTACTACTCGTATATATATAAAAAAATTTTGTTTTTATTCCTGTGTGATAATTCTATCATGCAATAAAAATTTTATCGCGTGATAAATTGGATATGATATGCGAGAAATTTACATTTTAGAATTATACGTAAAATACTCGTGTATGCATTCACGTATAAATAATATCATTGTTATGTACATACTTATACTTTACGATATAAAAATTTTATTTTTTTTTTTTTGATGGTTAAAATATATTTATGTAATATTATATATTTTTTTATTTTTATAAATACGATATGTACACGTTTGTATTTAAATACATACATAGATAGATATGTATGTACAGATACGTGAATAGATTTCATATTGTTGTTATTTTAAATATAAATATGTGTATCATGTTCAATATAATCCTTGCTACACTCGAATTTAATATTTACTTTTATATACATACATTTATATGTATGTAATGTACGAGTATTAGTATATGATTATACTATATTATCTGTGCTTATATTTCATTCATGATTTATTTTTTTTTTTTTTCACGGTTGTTGATTTTCCTTTTTAATTTTGTTTTTATTTATTTTTTAAGAATATTTATGTATATGTATATACCTATGTATACATGTACATTATTTTTCTTTTAAATCTTCTGTAAGTAATTTGTATACAATGAAGCTTTAATAATTCCATCAAAATACATATCATTTCATATTTTTATTTCTCGTTCCATATTCCATGCATTCTTATTAAAATAATATTCATTTTATCTCTGGATAATAAATAATATGAGAAAATTCATACAAAAAGAGGAGTGTTACGGCAACGATAATATAACAAATTGAAGAGAAATATTCTCATCAAAATATACACAATGAAAACGATTCTAGAAGAAATAGGCATAAATGAATGAATGAATATTATGTAATTGAATGAATCTATAGATATCAAAAATTATTTATTTAAATTTAATTTATTTAAGTAAATCAAAATGAAATTTTGGTTACGTTAAACAGGAGTGGTAGCACGTAATTTGTTTCGACTTTAGACAAAGTAGTTTCAACTTTGATTTCATAGTATGTAAGTTGAAACGAGTTTAAAACAGCGTTGCCGTATAAGAAAATTACGTTTCAGCTGTCAATTCTATCAAAACTTTTTTATTATTTGTAAAAAGAGGAAAAATTTTTAAAAATTAGAAAAACGATAACAAAAATAAATAATTTTCTTTTTATAATTATAGACCTAATTGTATCTAATTGTCGATTTTATTCATTTCTAACTCTTGTAAAATATTGTCCACACAACAATTATATGCTATCAACTAAGTCGAAACAAAATTTTAGTTTGGACGAAACAAATTATGTGCTATCACTCCAGAACGAAAAGTATAATTTCTCAAATTTTTTATTATTATTTTAATTGCATTGCACTTTAGAAAACATTCATTTTGCATTTATCAATAAATAAATAATAATATTTCTGGATGGTGCACATTCTGATTATTATAAAGTTCGAAGCTATATAGATATATGCATATAATTAATTTATTGTACAATTATAAATTTTTAATTATACAAAATCATTATATGAAAATGAAATATACATACATATAAGTATATCTACACATATACATATGCCCTACATCTTTTATAAATTATTTATTGCTTCAAATATGCACACATAAAACAATTTAAAATCACAATGAAATAATCTCTATGATTATATTATACCTACATGTCATTTCTGTTCTATTTCATGTTTACAATCATATATACTTACTTATATTTAGACAGAACAATGTTCTAATTTGATACTGATATCTCTTTAAATATTCATTAATTTTTCTTTTTCTTCTATTTTTATTAACTAGGTATATATGAAACTTTAAAATCATATTCTCAAGGAAAAATGTACTATAATTATGTGATGTGTATAATAAATTGCAGGTGAAAATTCAACCAACCAAAAATTATAAAATTATTTTAATTGCTTTAATTTTATTTTCAACAATAATCTTTCAACAGAAATTTTTCAAAATTTATTTGTTATTGTACATAATTGGAATCATATAATTTGCTTCATAATTCAAATACTTTTGAAAATTGTATTCAAAAACTTGACAATAATAAAATAAAATTGAATATTTACACTTAGAATACATCTAAAATTGTAAGGGAGTAATATAATCAAATATTAATACATCTTACTATACTATTATGTAACAATATGAATTTGAAACATTCAATTAAATCTGTTATCATAAGAGACTATTAAAGTCATATACTCGTATATGTATGTATACCATACGAAAGGAAAGTAAACAAAGAGAACTTCATTAAAATATTCAAACAATTGAACATTTAATATAAACGTTAAAGTAGGTATATAAATTATCAATATAAGTTTACATATACAATATACTTACAATTATATTATATAATGTATACGTTTATATGCATAATATAAAAGGAATACAAATATACATAATCACCATTAATGTGAAAACTTTTTTAAACATTCGCTGTACAATAGAATATGTATACAGATATTAATAGTTCTGATATTCTGATAGATAAAAATATAAGGAAAATTTTTAAATATTGCATTCACATTCCTTTTTGTTCCTTTTTAAATTATCAATATGTACATATATATAGACGGGAGAATGAATGATAAAGGTAGTGTGTATCTACTTAAATATGTATGCTTCATTTCATTTTGTTCAAAGGTCATTAAACTTTTTAAAACTTCAAAGCATTTCAATTTTATATGAAAATACTTATACACATTGCACTTATATAGTATATAATACACATATTAATATATCTTTGTATACAAATGCTAATAAGTATATAAAATATGTACGTGTATATATTACTTATAATTATATGTGTACACTAATATACGTACATATATGTATAAATATGAACACAAGTTAAATTTTTCATGCAATCACTTTTTATTGAAAGAAGATTAATTTTTCCTTTTTATTTTTTTTTCACATGCATATACATATTTAAATGTTCGTATGTACGTAAAATATAAAAATAGTAACTATATGTATGTATGTAAATAGTACTGTAAATTTAAAGATTTATTTGATCGATAAAAAAAGCAAACAAATCAAAATAAAATACTTATTATGTGAAAATATCTACATACTCGTATATAAATTGCAATTTATCTGTTCCTTATAATGAATCATAACTAAATAATTAAATTGAAATGTCGATTATTTTCTAAAATATCTATATAGGTATAATTACACTTTAAACTTGTACACTTGTACGTATATACTTTCTCATACAAACTTTTTATAATTGTCAAAAAATTGAAAATTTTCTAATTATTATCATTTCAAATTTCATATTTTTAGACAATTTAATTGCTTAAATTCATCTAAGATACATACACATTACATACCTAAGTATATAAATGTGTAAGAGAATATCCTAAAGATATACAGAAAAAAAAAAAAAAAATTGAGTAGAAAATTTTCAAATTTGTATGACAAAATAAAAGTTTTATAAATGATATCGAAGCAAAAATATATTTTTTTTTTCTGTTTTACTTTTAATTGGTGCTGTTTTAAACAGACCAGAAAGAATGAGGAAAAAAAATATACTATTGTTTTTTAGACAGGATAGAATTCATACGTTTCGTTATTAGAGTTTTTTTTTTTACATATACGAGACGAGTATTTAAATTTCCCAAAAATATTTACTATGTATATAAGATGTGGTATATGGTATGAATTTAAAGCAACATATAAATTGTAGAGGTGTATAAATATGTATGTGTGTATACTTACTCAAAGTTTTTCATATTCTTGGAAATTTTATTTTTTTTTCTTACAATTCTCACACAAAAAAAAAAATGAAAATAAAATAAAATACCTAATATAGAAGTCCAAAAATTTTCTGATGTTTTTACAGTTCAATAAATTTATATTTATCATTACATAATGTACGAGGAGTATATCCTACATATATGTATGTAGATAAGTTATGGGAAAAAAATTTTTTTAAGTCACTTGTGCATAGTTATATATACGAGTATTTTCGGTTTTCTAGTATTTTTCTACTACTATTCCCATCTTTGTGTGTGCAAATCGTATAAACAAAACAAACAAATAATAATCATAATAAACAATTCATAATACAATAATTTGAAAAAAAAAAAAAGTCCACAGTAATAATAATTTGAATGGTTGGTTTAGTTTGTCGAATCTAAGTAGTATATGTACTAACTACGCTACTACATTTTTTTTTATTTGGGGTGGGATTAAAAATTCCTGCAGTACGTTATCCACTCATTTCTTACATTTGTATACCAACACATTTCATTATTTATTCAGTCAAGATAGTAAAGTATCCGCATACACTCACTTTTATATACTGAAAACGAGAATGAAAATTGTAGACTTGTAGCTTGTAATAACGATGAAGGAAAACGATAGGAAAAGAAATTCCACAATTTACCTTTCCACTTTTGTTTTGTTTTTCCTCAAGTTTATAAGGATATTATGTATATACTCACATATGTATATGTTAATAAGAACGAATATAGAACATAAATGGTCTATAGGATATACTATACAGACTACAGATAAAAAGAAATTATTCTAGTGGAAAAGGTGGGAAGGATGTTCTTTTTTCTTTTAATGTTTTTATTTCACATTTTTACCCTTGATATTTTTTCCTCATAGAATAACTTATAAATCTAAGGATATCTATAAGTATAAGAAGTATGTACCTATGAATACGCATATGTATAGTTAGATTTATGAAGAGGGTTGATTTATTTAACACTTTATGTCCCTATGCATACATTTTTTAACACCAGTTGATATTATTCTTTAACCAACCGTATGATTATTATTTGTATTACTTACTTACGTTATTTTCATTCGGTTTCCTTTATTCTTAATTTTCAAATGTTATTTAATTTTTTTTTAGAACATAATTTTTCATTTTAATTAATTTTTTATTGTTTACATATTAAATTTATACAATAGTTATTGCATACGATTGACATTTCTGAAATATGTTACTACTTATTTGTGGGTAAAATTTGTTAGGTGATATCAACAATTTTTAAAAGGTCACAAAAATATTTAAATTAGATTAATTAAAATTTTGAAATTCATAACATAAGATAGACCCTAGTAAAATTTCTATCTGTCTGAATTTTTTATTAATTATTAACTAATTTAACTCAGATTTTTGTTTTTCCACCGTAGAGGGTACAGTTTATAATGAAATCTTAGTTAATTTTCATCTTTTTCTGTCATTTTAATGAATTACTATACAATTTTAAATTACATTCATATACCTACGCACACATGTACCAAATCTAATTATATTTCATAAAATATGTAATTCCATTTCATTTTTTTTACCTTACCTTACATATGCACTCATTTACACATATTACTTACAAAAGAAATAAATTGGATACAACTTCATCCTTGTTATATTTATGACAATTAAGTACGAGTATGTCTATCTGTGTGAAAATGTTTATGATTGTATCAAATTTTCTTTAGGCTAACGAACCAATTTAACTTTATCTTATTGCATCTAAAACATAAATATACCAACATATGTTTTGTATACATATGCATGCACACATGTATGTAAAAATTTGTTTTGTTTGTCTGATGACCAAAGTAAACAACAAAATAATAAATGTCATTTCTATACAGAGAAAAATATCAACATTTTTTTTTGTTTAAAATAAATCTAAATTTATACACGTGTAAATGTAAACTTTTTTACTCATTTTTCTGCATATATGAATGAAATACAAAAACAATGCAATTTCAAATGAATAGAGAGACTGTTTAAAAAAAAAATTGTTTAAAACAAAAATTTATGCGTACATGTAATGGCATGTACGAGCATAAAGTATAATAAAATTTACATTTTCATACATGTACTATGAAGTATTTAATTTACAAGTCCGTATAGTACAAGCTACAACGTGCTAGTATTAAATTTTTAGGTTTAATTCAACTTTTTAAAAAAATATATTAACACTTTTAAACATTATAACATAATGTAATAGAGGTAATAGTATTAAAAGTTCACTCAGATAATAATTATTATATTACCCAAAGAGAAAAGGACTTTCATTTTATTTTTCCGTCGTTTTGAAAGAGGTGTGAATATCTTTTATATCCACACATATTATATACATTTGTATGAATTATGAAATATATAAAAATATGCAAAATTCATTTTTCATTTTAAAAGGATTACATTTTTTAAACTTATAATTTTTTTATTTTATTTTATTTTCTACTCATTGCACCATGGACGTTTTTTTTTTTAATTCTCAAATGATATATGAATGAATTTTTATTTTTATCATACAATTTTATGAAATCACTGTATGTGTATGTCATAATATGAATGCATTTACATAATGTGTGTATAATTATGTACATATATCTATAGATATTCATAATATATAGTATATATCTAAATATCTTAATTATCTGATAAATTTTAACGAAATCATGATTCGCATCAAACATAATGAATTAACATTCATTAGTACCGTAAATATTCGTATAAATAAAAAGAAATGTATACCAATAAATATATATACATATATAATTACGTGGATTACATACTTCTGCTTTTTTACTGTAGACGAGTACGTACGCATACTTAAAACGTTCGGATGTATGTACATAACACACAGATTATCTTTATAGTTTTCTTCCTTATTTATTCCTTCATTTCTTTTATTTATATAAATATGTATGTACTATATTATGTGTATAGTAGTAGTGTGCTTATATAATTTTTTATCATTATTTACCATGTTTATGCTTCATTTTGAATGCAAATTAAAGTTAATAAATCGAACTGAAAAAAAAATCAACTTGACTACTTTTATCCATAAAGCATAATATGTTGATTCGCATTGAGACTCCATATGACGTACCACCAAAATCACGATTTCATTTTCACCTACATATAAAAAATTTCAAAATCCATTTCTAAGAATCATCAATTTTGAGAAGTTTCAATTCAGTTACAAAACCTACGAATTGAATGAATGAGTATAAAAATGTTCATTCCCATTGAAAAAATATTTATGATTTATTTATAGGAGCGCACTGTATCAATTTGCAAAGTCACGCAGTGCGCGTTAATGCTGTCGCATAAACAAGGTGATACACTCTCTTAAATTATCTATCATTATACAACATTTCACTCTGTACATAAATGTATGAACGTTTGCATAATATTATTTAATGTGTATGATATATGATGTACGAGTTTAAATTTATAAATAATATAAACATACTACATAAACATTTACTTATCTATATGTATGTTTTTTTACAAACAAATTTTCACTATCATTAATACATATATATACGCATAGTACAAGAGTATGGTACATACATCGTACTGTTGAACAAGTGTAAGAAATATGAATAAAAATAAAAAAGGATATTTGGTAGGTATATATGTATAATAAATTGTGGTAACGCGAAAATATATCATATATGCACACATACACACATATATACGTTTAAATAAATAGTATAATTATTATATAACATTTATTATAAAATTTCTTATATACACTGCATTCTACATACATACATTATAACAGAGAAAAATAAAGTTATATAATAATATATGTGTATGTTTGTATATGTACGTAAATGTATACGAAAAAGGATAATTTTATCACCTTTTTTACTTATCATGTATACATATATTCTTGAAATTTTAAATACACACAAAGAAATAAAGAAAAACATTATATTATGTTTTTTTCATTTCTTAATTTCTTTTTTGCACTTCTTTTGTCGAGCATCGCATCTTCTACATATGTATATTTTTTCTCTAAAAAAGTTTTCAGTTTTTTATGTTTTGTTTATATCTAAGATGCTTTCATTCTTGTATTCCTTAAGTTTTCCTTTCTTTTTCATTTTTTTTAATTCTATATAGGTACTTATTTTTATTTTCAATTGTCTTATTATTTAACTTTCTTTGTTTATATACATATTTTCTTTTAGCATTATAAATACATATAATATAGTTTATATTTCTTATGTACACGTATACTTTAGTCTACATTTTTTTCTTTCTCTTAATATGAAAGGATATGTAGTTTATAATTTTTGTTTGTATATACAGCTACAAATATATGTGTCTATTTTTAAAAGTTTTTTTTTTTGTGTGTACTTTTGTTTTGTTGTTTATTCTTATTATTACGGTCTGCTATATATACAATTTTACTATACAATACCTTAAGGCGTAAACATGAAACTCACGTAATTCATGATCATAATATTTTCGTTTCAAATATTTTTTGTTTTTTTTTTTTTTTATTTTAACCAGTTGTCGGTATTCACATAATTTTTTTGTACAATTTATAAACATAACATTACATATAAGATAAATTTGCACAGTAAATATACGTTATATGTTTTAAAAGCATATGATGATTTCTAAGAAAAATAAAAAATCAACCAATAATTCTAAAATTATTATTAAATACTCATGTACTTAGTTTTATTCAGACAATTTATTTTCTTTTTTCATGTAATATTTCATAAGAAATTAATCATAAGGATATTATAATTACTTCCAATAAAATTTTGTCATGTAATGTAAGGATATGATGAGAGAGTCGTAACAAATTTCAATTTGATCATTTTCAATTTCAGAAGAAATATCGAATAAAAATTATTGATATTATAATAATATTATAATATGATGAGTATGTGTGTGTGTTTCTAAAATACAATTAATTGCTTTTTCTTCTATTTTTATTTTTTGTATATTACATTTTCGTAAAATTCTACATTCATAGTAATTATGAAATCATATGCATGTGAATGAATGAATTTACATTATCATCATCATCATTATCATCAACGCTACATCCCTTGGTGTGGCTTGGTTTGCTTTGATATCAGTTTCCATCCTCCTCTTTCGCTTGCTCTCTCCTTCCAATTCTCTACCTGTAATCTTCTCAGATCACCCTCTACATTCTCTAACCATCTTGTTCTGGGTTTTCCTGGTCTTCATTTATCACTCGCATCCGGAATGTGAAGCTTTATTCTCTTTGTTATGTGGTCATCTGGCATTCTTATCACATGTCCTACCCTAACCACTGGAGTCTACTCAATCATTACACGAATTTGCATTATATACGAATATTTATTTCTACATTAAATGTATTTAAACTTATTACGTTTTTCTATTACTTTTTTTTTAAAAAAGTCAATCTTAATAACAAAAAAAAAATGAAAATTTAATTTCTTTCTACTGAAAACCATTAAAATATTTTAAATTTACATACATATGAACGTATATTTCTCTATTCATCCACTATTGTATTGTATAATTTATTAGCTTTTGATCGATACCCTGCTGTTACATGGATATTAAGTATTTTATGCAAATTCTATACATTATGTAGATAATGTACATTTTTTCCTCTTCTTTTATTATTTATTTAAATGAATATTATACAGAAATATGCTACATATAATGTACATACAGTATAACATATGTATAGCTCAAATCCATGTAAATAATTCTAAAATATTTTCATCAAATACAATTTTCAATATTCATATGTACCTAGTACCTCATAGTAGTAATATCGTAGTACATATTTTGATTTCAATTTTATTTTGAATTTTTTTTTTTTTCTTTTATAACAAAAAAATGTTTCTCTTATCTTTTTCTTACATTTTATTCCATTTGTACTTTTATTTCGTTTCATTTTCTATTTTTTATATATTTATTTTAAAATGCAAGATTTTCTTCTATGCACAGAGTCTTTTCTTCTATACGTATACTTTTATGTTATGTGGATATTTAACAATTTATTTTTTTATTTTAAATTTTTGTTTTCTTTAATTCTTTCTCTAGAAATTTTTTTCTTTAATCTGATCCATATATCTACTACATAAGTAGATACGAGTAAATACAATAATAATAAATGCTGTAAATGTTACGTGTTCATACAGTTTAAGAAGAAAAAAAAAATATCTATTGTCATACATTATGGTGCTGATACTGATGCATAAATGTACATATGTATAATATGAATATGTACTGTATATAATCCTTGTATGCACAAATAAATTACATATATAAATGTAATGTAATGTACAAAAGTATATAAATACGTAGATATATGTAAGGATATGTATGCATATATAGCTTTAAACATTTGTTGAAAGTTGAAAATTCAAGAAGTTACTTTTCCTTTTTACAGCAGCAAACTTCAATTAATATATGTATGTATGTACATACATCGTATAAGAAGTATAAACTGTTAAGAATTGACATGAAAAGAAAAAAAAAATGAAAAAATATAACAGAAATGAAAATAAAAATAAACAGAAGTTAAGTATTGTTATGTGTGCATATATGGAGGAATATAAGTTGAAGCTTGAAGCAATCGTACCTATACAAAGTTGCAACATTTTTATATTTAATATATTTATATAAAATATATTATAGAAGATGAAATGTCTATGTACAATTTACAATATAGTAAAATACACGTTCATGTACAACGAAAGGATATTTTTTATTCTATATGCATTTTAATACAGAGAATTACCAATATTATTACATACATATACATAATGTACATAAAATTATTCGTATTTACAAATGTGTATGTACGAGTAATGAGAAAATTCTGTTATACGATATAAATTCATATCATTTCATACATAATACGATATACTCGTACATATTTACGTTAGATATAAATTCAAACATTGATCAGTATTGTAAATGTTAGTAAAATACAAGTAGGTACTATACTCATATCCTCAAGATAAATTTATAACATACGAGTATGCTTATTCACTATCCACACATGTTGTACGTATTTTATGTATATAGATATTGAAAGAAGATACTACAGATTATCTCATTACATTCATATATGAATATATTACGTATGTACATGACATACATAAGTTCTATAATATGCATAAGAAAATTACTTTTCAATTTCAATGTTAAAACAAAAGTAAAAAATTTTATTGCTTTAAGCTATACAACAATACATACACATATTCATTTATGTATATTTTTTTCTATACATTTTATTTGATTTTTAATCATCTTCATTATTGTTCATGTCAAAGTAAAAATTGTTTAATATATTTCTACATGTGGTGACGTAGATACATATGTGCATGTATGTAGATACTTAATATATCCAGTAAAATGAATATTTTTAAGGGTAAGAGAAAAAGTTTTTTTGTTTTTAGAAAAAACAAAACCAAATGGTGTTTTATTTTAAAAGCAACAGACAGCTATTATTATGAGGAACGTTTAATAATGTTTAAAGATTAATGGATACTAATTTGAAAAATTTTATTGTACGATGACATGTGCAAATTTTTTTCGAACGATTCTAATTGAATTTTTCATATATGTATGTATCGTATGTGAATATATTAAACCGATAAAGTAAATTTAAAAATAGTATGAAATATAGTATTTACATGACTGTTGTTTGTTGTTGTTTTGTTAGGGGGGAGGTATGAAACCAGAGCACTCAGACATAACGCTGTCCATTCTACTCGAAGCCCCCGTCTAGTCAAACTTCTTCGTTGCTCTCAGATAACGAAGGAGTTCCACTCGACTTTCAGGCCCAATTTGTTCGGGTCTAATGACATCAGTGCCGAAAATGCGCATTCTAATAGCGGAGAAGGCCAAGCACTCACACAAGAAGTGTTCCGCGGTATCCTCCTCCTCTCCACAAGAAGCACACAGTGCATCACCGATGACACATGACTAATACATAAATAAAAAATACGCACACTGAATTCATGTTCATGTATATAATACGAGTATATGTATTACGTAAGAATGTGTAAGAAAATTTTGATAATTTTCTAAATTAATTAATATAAGAAAAAACATTAAAATTGAATTATGCTCTCATTCAAAGATTTTAAATTCTATATCTGATGTCATATGTAGTACCTATCTACATATGTATATAGTACAAAAACAAAAATTTATGTATGCATTCGTATATATATTATACCAAAAAAAAAAAAAGAAAATCTTCATACATGAAACATTTTTAAAATCAAATTAAAAATAAAAAATAAAAATTAAACGAAAACGCAAGAAAAACCGCAACCACTTTACAAGTTTTCTATCTATTTATTATTAAAGTTTTTCTTTAATAAAAATATAAAAAAAAAAATGAAGAAAAGGCTGGAGTTCCGAAAAGGTGTTCCCTCTGATCCTCTTGAAATTTTGACCACAGATAGCCCTTGTGACGCAAAGCACAGAACTCTAATATTTTTTGTCGGAAAGCCCTCTATCGGTCAGAATTCGCATTTAAAATTGTTTGTCAAAATTCTTATTTTAGCAATATCTCTATAACGGTACATGATACAGGTATGTTTTACAGCTCAAAAGATGCGTCTTAAGATGCTCTATATTCTGAAAAAAAGAAATTTTCAAAAACTCCTAGTAGAAGGATAATAAAGGACATTTTGTGATTTTTGGCTATTTTCACGTTTTTGACAATTTCTCAGAAAGGAGTAAGGATAATCGGTTCAAATTTTTTGCAAATAAAAAAGGACATCATGAGCAAGATTTTTCATTTATTACTTTGATCCTAATGAAAAAGGAAAATGTCCTACAGAGAAATAATTTTATTAATGCTGAATTTTGCAATTTTATGTTCGTGTGCATGTGTATGTATGTGAGTATGTGTATTTGTAGAAGTCAAATACATGATATTTTTTGTATGTGCGTATATATGCGTGTGTATGTGCATTTGTAGAAGGTAAATCTAACAGTGTGTACATTAAGTATTTTCTATACAGGCATACATATACACTACACGTATATGGGCAAATATGATAGAGTACGCTTGCTGGTTTGTGTGTGTATGCATTTGTAGAAGGCAAATCTGTTAGTGTGTGTATGTAAGTGCATGTTTGCGTGTGCATTTGTAGAAGGAAAATCTGATAGTGTGTGTGTGCATTTGTAGAAGGAAAATCTGATAGTGTGTGTATGTAAGTGCATGTGTGTTTATTACTATTATTATTAGATATAATTTTATATTATATTACATTTATTTCTCTTGACTGGAATAATACTCTACAAACAATCTGAAAATACCAAACGCGCGCGCGTTTGTGTTGTGTGTGCGTGCGTGCCTGTGTATATGCGTGCGCGTATGTGCATTTGTAAAAGGTAAATATGATAATTTGTGCATTAAGCATTTTCTATCAGATTTTCCTTCTACAAATGCACACGCACACATACACTTACATACACACACTACCAGATTTTCCTTCTACAAATGCACACGCACACATACACTTACATACACACACTACCAGATTTTCCTTCTACAAATACACACACACACATGTACTTACATACATACACTATCAGATTTTCCTTCAACAAATGCACACGCACACATACACTTACATACACACACTAACAGATTTGCCTTCTACAAATGCATACACACACAAACCAGCAAGCGTACTCTATCATATTTGCCCATATACGTGTAGTGTATATGTATGCCTGTATAGAAAATACTTAATGTACACACTGTTAGATTTACCTTCTACAAATGCACATACACACGCATATATACGCACATACAAAAAATATCATGTATTTGACTTCTACAAATACACATACTCACATACATACACATGCACACGAACATAAAATTGCAAAATTCAGCATTAATAAAATTATTTCTCTGTAGGACATTTTCCTTTTTCATTAGGATCAAAGTAATAAATGAAAAATCTTGCTCATGATGTCCTTTTTTATTTGCAAAAAATTTGAACCGATTATCCTTACTCCTTTCTGAGAAATTGTCAAAAACGTGAAAATAGCCAAAAATCACAAAATGTCCTTTATTATCCTTCTACTAGGAGTTTTTGAAAATTTCTTTTTTTCAGAATATAGAGCATCTTAAGACGCATCTTTTGAGCTGTAAAACATACCTGTATCATGTACCGTTATAGAGATATTGCTAAGATAAGAATTTTGACAAAAAATTTTAAATGCGAATTGTGACCGATAGAGGGCTTTCCGACAAAAAATATTCCGTGACTTTTCTGATATTGTCGAGTAGAATCTGTGGTCAAAATTTCAAGAGGATCAGAGGGAACACCTTTTCGGAACTCCAGCCGAAGAAAAAAACAATTATAAGAAGAAAAAGTTTTCAAATCAACCTTCAATATAAAATGAATACCATAAAATTGTATATTATCATTCATCAAACGCACAACTATGCATTTTCAAATTGGAAATTTAACCAATTTTACATTCCAATGAAGAGAAAGAAAAAAATATTTTTCTTCTATTTCTTGAATTGCATCAATAAAATTTTCAAATAAAAAAAAAAAAAAAATGAAAAAATGAAAAAGAAAATGATGATGAAAAAAAAACAAAAATTTTCTTTTACGATTTCGTGTTTCTATTCTTTTTCTTTGTTTTTGTTTTGGTTAGTTTTATTTTTCGATAAAAGACTTTCAAACTCCTTTAATAAATTCATACATATACTATATGTATAGTATGTCAGTATATGTGCATGAATGAATATTCACATTTCTATAATTTCTTCACTCATGCATGTATACGAATGAGTGCATATTTTCATAAATTCTGCTAAAATCAAAAAATTTGAAATTATACATTATATACGAATTTCTAAAATAGATAAAAATATAAGGAAGCAAAGTGTAAAATACTTAAAAACATATGCGATGCAAATGCATAAAGAAATGTATTCATAAAGTAAATATTCGTATATTCTATATCCTTATATCAACCTTCTACTGATTTCTATTCTATTAAATTTTATGCATTCAGAATTATATTCAATTTTATTTGGTTGCAAGATTGTATATAAGTAGGTTATACTACAACTACAGATAAGACAAGGTAATATTTATTATTTTTTTTAAGTAAATTTCTTATGAATCAAACTACGGTGTAAGGTATACTACTAGCGTACTCGTATATCGTACTATAGTTAGCTGGCTAATGACCTCAATCAATACTACTACTTACTGCCCCCTTATGTACCTCATATACTTTTTCTTATGTGCAGTGCGGAACAAGTATAAAGAGAAAATGAATTTTTCTCATGAATGAAAATATGTTACATTTAAACGGCAGTAACCCATGGCAGAGTAATATACTCGTATCTACGAGTACTTAACAAGTAACATATAATTTTTAATGACAATCTGATCTATTTACTATACTACTTATGTACGTACGAGTATATTATTTATATCACATGTCTGTTTCGGGTATTATTCATGCATTCAATGTGCATTATCAAAATGCATTCGTTACACACAAACACATAAACGTTGTACATTGTTCATTGTACAAAAATATACATTCCATTAATGTGAATGTAAAATAAAATATATAATATTTTAGAATTGAAAAATGGCATTATTTTATTTCGAAAAAAAAAATTCATATGTTTAACTTAACCAAAACATGTATACACATTACATGAATTTCTAAAAGATTTCTTATACATTGTGATACATATGTATATATAAATATATATGTATCTATTGTTTTTTTTTTTCCAAAAATATTTTCTACTTATAGTATCCTTTTCCATAATATTTATTTTATATTTTTTCTTATATTGGTTTCCATTTTATCATCATCATCATCATGGCCATCATTATATTTTGATCATGTTTTCTATCTACTCAACAATACGTGATCTAGACAACAATGTATACTCATAAGCATACCCGGTTCTTTTATAGGTTCTGAAATGGTTTACTAAAACTGGACGCCAAAACTCTGAGGCGCAAATAAGAGCAGAATAAAAATCACATAACCGTTTTTTGAAAAATAATTTTACAAATTACAGTAAAAAAAAAAAATATTGACTTAAAAAGGATGTAATTTTTTTTTTTCACTAGAAAAACATAAAAATTGGAATTTTTGTGCTGTCAGAATGGAAAAAATAAAATTAAAGTGCACTGGGCGCCCAAGATGCTAAACCCGACGCTGCGTCATAAGTACATACACATATCTTTATGTATTACTTATGTATAAACATATTTAAGTATATATGAATGAATATAATAATATTTCATTCATTCATATAACACTGACCATTCACCTCTTATTACGTTAGCTAGCTATAAGTAGATAACAATGACCAAGTAAACTCATTTACTATTTCGTACGTTTTATATTTTTCTTTGGTATACTACATGAAATGAAATATTTCAGTTTTTATTTATAATTTTTATTTCTTAAATATTTTTTCTTTTTTCTTGTTGTTGTCCTTAAAAGTAGTCTGTCTATTTTTTCCTGTATTACAAGTTTTTTATATATATGAAAATATCTACCACATATTTATACATTCGTACAATTGATAGAGGATGGAGAGAGTATATTATCGTAAGAAAAGCTAAGCAAAAATGTAAGTAAGTATTTGTAAAAAGTAAAAGGACGAAATACTTTTAAACTAAAGGGACCTATTATTATAATATTATTTTTATTCATTTCTACATCATAACTATATGTATATGTGTTGTGTTTTGTGTATATATTTTCAATGGATTTCATATCTTTGTTTTATTAAGGATTGCTAGAAAAATCATATACAATTGCTATCCTACATGTACGAATATTTTAACAATACAGGCACCGAGAGTAACCATAACAGTTACACACACACACATATGAGAATATGATACACAATAGCATTGGTAAACTACTATATAAAATACATACTCGAATTTATATAAAAAGATACGAAGAAAATGTAGATAATAAAGCAAAAGTATCCAAAAAGTATGTTTGTAGAATTATTATATAAAGTATGTTATGATATTCTCTGTTTGGTTATTTACTTACATGAATATGTGGATATTTATGTATACATATGATATAATATGAACATGAAATTTGTACACTTTATGTATCTTGAAAAATATATATGTACACAAGATATATAAAAGAATCCATAATCCTTTTATTTTTAGTTTTAGTTTTTTTTTTTTTTTGTATCATAATAATAATCCTTGTGAGAATACTTCCATATACACAAAAGAATATATGAAAATATGCTATGTATATACTCGTATGTACGTTGATATTAAACACAATAAATTCATATTATATGTATACCTAAATAAAATTGTTATACAGATACACTTTTTGTTTTTACATTCTATCAACTACAATACTTTCACAATTCTTACATAATAAAATATAAATGTGTATAGACAAAAGAAAATTTTCTCAAAACTTTAAAAAAGAATATAAATTATTATGAAAAAATAATAAAGAGTAAGTAACTGAATATAAAAAATTGAGAAAATATTTCATTAAAATAAAGTTTCTGATAAAATATAAAACAAAAATATATTAAATAAATAAATAAATAAATAAATAAATGAAATATGAAATAAGTTTGTTAAATCGTGAATATTCAATAAAACAGACACTGTATGTCTATGCATTACGTAATATTTATTTATTGTGCTTAATATTTTGAAACTAATATAAAAATACATTTATTTCAATGAAAATATGTATATAGAGACAATATTGAATTATGTAGTTGTCAATAAATGAGAAAATTATTTTTTTTTAATTATCTAATAAATGAGTATTGAATATGAAAACTATTAGGGGGATTCGTGTCATTTTTCAGTTTACTATAATTTTTCAGTTTTCAAGTATCGTAGTTCTGTTGAAATGAAATAACATATCAAATTTTTTCGTAGTTTACTTTTCTTGTACGTAATTGCTTTTATTTCTTTTGTTATATTTCATTTTCTAATATTTTAATTTCTATGACCAACAGTCAACTAAGAACTGTCAAACATTAATTATTACGAAAATACGAAATACAAATTTTAGAAACTGCGCGAAACATTTTACCTTCGCAGTTTTTTTCAAAATTTTCATATAGTTTGTATATGTGTATGGAAATGAACTACGAAAACTGAAAAACTACAAAGATTACGAAGTTTACGACAAATTGAAACGTAAAATGAATCCCCTAATTATTTTTTACTTTAAGAAATCTTCATTTACATGTTTGACGGATCGATAAATGAAATGAAATATCTACTCGTAAAAGGAATTGAAAATTTATGAACATTTAGGTACACCATATTACGATTTTGTTTGATGATTTCTTTCTACAATTTCACGGTGTAATTTCAAATTTAATTTTGTTATTCAATATCAATAAGTTTGAAAAACTAAAAAATTATATACTCGTATATTTTTCTCTTCATTCCAATATTTTTGTTTAAATTTGTTTTCTTACTTCAGTTGATTTTTAAATTTTCTTTTCCTACAATATTTGTGCTTCATATAATACGCATATGAGTGTACAATGAAAAAGTACAAATGTATCTACATATATTTTCTTCAAATAATAATCATAAATCTTTCAATTTCATTTTCTGTATTCAACTACTTTCAAACATAAATAAGAATACTTACGTATCCTTTTAAATTTATAAATATTTTTCATCTTATTACATTATTATCAATTTATATTTTCCTTTTTTATTGTATGTACATACATATATATATTATTTTGTTTGAGATTGTAAAAATTTTACAATAAAAATATAAATACTACTTTTAAAATATATAAAAAATAAAGACAAAAAGAAAATATTTCTTCCATCTATACATTATTATATTATTGTATACTCATCTTTAAGACAAAAATACTTGAGTACTTTTCCTTCTTAAATATGAAAATGAAAAAAAAAATCTATGTATGTAGGTACTTAAATATTACATTTTCTTTTTTTTTTTTTTATTGAAAAGTTTTTATGAAATTTAATTACCTATCTGCTGTTATCGTTTACTATGTCGTGTCTATTATGTCGACAAAAGTATCAAAAAGTTTTTTATATGATGTAAGAATATATAAAAGGATCAAGAATAATATAATATAAAAAATTGTATTTTGATATAAAGAAGGAACATATACTCGTACATTATATATAGAAATGATTATTATTATACATATATATTTTGTATTATAGAGGTACGCATAATACAGTATTTTTTTTTCAAATACAACTACATATACTCTTATATCTATAATTCATCTTCAAGGATAAAATTTTTTTTCGATTATTTCAAATGTATATATACATATATACGAACAAGTACTCGTATATGATATGCATACACACCATCATATTAGACACTAATATAAGAAAGGAAACGCGTTCCCACTTAACCAACTTTTTTTTTTCTTGAGATTTCTTATATATATACTTTATTTTTTGCAAAAAATGTAAAAAGGATATTACTTTGTATAATCAAATTTTAGTCGTTTTTAATACCATTATTATATAAAAGTTTTCTTTTTTTCTTTCCTCTAAAAAACAAAAAAAATTTTTTTTTATATTATATTATAATATTCGCTTTTTCTAATTCTATTTTGGTACTGTTTTATTAGCTTAAAAGAATATTTCTTTATATAGTTTTCTTATTTTTTTTTTTTTAAATTATGTAAAAGAAATTCAACAACAACAAAAAATTATTATCAAATATTAAGGGGATTCATGTCAATTTTCAGTTTTCAAGTTTCATAGTTCTGTTGAAATGAACGACCAAATCAAATTTTTTCGTAGTTTACTTTTCTCGTAGCTGTTCTTATTTCTTCTGTTATATTTAAATTTCTATGGCCAACAGTCAACTAAGAAGGGGGCTTGAATAGCTCGATGGTTGTAGTGTCGGTCTTGTGATCTTGAGATCACGGTTCGAATCCCAACCAGCCTGCTACTCTCGCCCAAATCGATTATTAATTTCCCATCAGCAATGTACACCAGTAACTGATTACTGATGATAAACTAGATGATATAACTGACAGAATTACTGATCAGCGGTGCCATAATGGACTGAGTATCCGTGTGCACTTAAATATACTATAAACATTGTATGTATATATGTATATAATAAAAAAAAAAAAGTCAAATAAGAACTGTCAAATATTAACTACGAAAATACGAAATAAAAAATTTAAAAACATGCAAAGCATTTTACCTTCGCAGTTTTTCAAAACTTTCGTGGTTTTCAAATGTATTGGGAAATGAACTACGAAAACTGAAAAACTACGAAGATTACGAAATTTACGACATAAACTGAAATGTGAAGTGAATCCCCTCATTTATATTTAAAAATGAAATGTTTTTATCAATTATTATTATTATTACATACATCATAATTTTCTTTTTGACTATTAAAAGTCAATATACATATTCTATTTTTTGTTTTTTTTTCCTTTCTTAAAAAAATATAAGACTTTGAAAATTTTCTGTTTACGAAAAAAAGAAATGAATGGAATGTAGTATAATACACTATGTACACTACAGTAAGATAAATTGAATATTATTTTTGTTATCGAATAAGAATATAATGCCTTAGAGATTACATATATACTCTTACATAAAATTGTTAGATAAATGTACATACACACGGTATCATGTACATATCATTTTACATATAAATTTATGCATCTGTATACTTATATTTTTTTTTCTTCAATAAATACGGATGTATGGTGGTGTGCATTATTATATGCATCCAAAATATTGATCCATTTGCATGCATGATGAATCCAAAATGTATTAGATGAATTTCTATCATTAGATAAAAGAAAATTATTTCATATTTTATTTATTTATCATTTATTATTTTTTTTTTTAGTAGTATAATGAACATATCCGTTTATATAGTTATATTCATGCATGTGCATATTCGTAATGCTATGCATATCTCTTATATATTTTACTAATAAAAAAAAATGAATAATAGAATATTATTTCATTTTAATATTTCTAATTCTTTTTAATTTTTTTTTATTTTTTCGTTCTTTCATACAAAACAACAACAACAAAAAATGTTTTGCTCTCCAATCATAACATTATTATAGAATATGGTACATCAATACCTACCTACATCCATACCTACCATAATACGTATTCGTTAAATCTAACAATTTTTTTTTTTTTTTTTTTTTTGAAAACAAAGAAAATTTTAACAAACGAGAAATAAAATATTGTACATGAGTATAAGGATGAATACGAATACGAGTATGTATATCAAATGTATAGATACCTCTATATTTGTATATATATTTATACATATAAATTGTAGATACACATAATATATGAAATTTATATATGTACATACATACATATATTCATGTACATATTTGTTGAAGCTGCATGAACGAATAAGAATAATTTTCTGTGAATATATATTTTATGTATTATTAATGATTGAAAATTTCAAAATATGTAGTTAAAATAGATAACGAAAATCAAGATCAAAAAAGAATCTTTTTTCTTATATTTTTAATTTTTTTTTTTTTTATATATACATTATGTATACCTATATCTATAGTTCTTTTTAGTTTGAAATTTATATTGAATTTTTACGAAATAAAGGAAGATGAAAAATAGATGAAAATATAAATAAAATGATTGTAGTATTTTTTACGTTTTTTTTTTTTTGTTATCTTATATGTACACATTATCATGAGCTACATTTAAAATGAAATAATGAAAAATGACAAAATAGATGTATTGTATAATATGTATGTATAAATGTAATATATTCAATTCACAAATTTTCACAAAATACAAATGATGAATTATGAATGAAAATAAATGAAAATACAAGTATGTACATGGTTATGTAAAGGTACATTTATGATATCGTAATCGAGTCAATTGGAATACTCTATAAACTGTAGGTAATATCCAAGGCAATTGGAACTTGGAACACTAATATCGTTCCAATTGTTAATGTCGATAGTTAGCTGTTAGTAACCATTTAGTAACCTTACTGCTACTACTCACTCACCACAGCCCCTTCTCTTATGCATGGTTGTTGTGCAAAGCAAATATAAAAACCAAATGAATTTTTCTCATGAATGAAAATGCGTTTACATAGTATGCAAGTTACTATGGCGTATAAATCGTACTGTAGTTAGATACCAATAACCACATTGCATACTACCTACTATCCCTACTACCTACTATGCTACAGCTACTACCTAATACCACCAATTACGTGTTACCACTCACTAGTACTACTACTAATTGCCTTTTCCTGTTTCTTACATATATACTTTTTATGGTGTGTAGTACCTGTGTGGTGTAGTACAGAGCAAATGTAAAGGAAAAATAGATGAAAATACTCTTGAATGAAAATATACGAATACAAGAATTTGTAAAAATTTTTTTTTTGAATTTTAAAAAAATTTGGTATAAGCACAGAAAGTATACATTTGTATGTTTATATAAAAATGCATATATACATATACATATACGTTATTTTGTACTGTGTGTACAATGTAATCTATGTACACATTATTAGTTATTTTGTATTTGATTGAACACAATAATTTCCTGCTTAATTTAAAATGAAAATATTTACATATGTACGAGTATGTTCGAAATTTTCTTTTCATTTTGATATGCGAATTATTTCGCAATATTATGCTACAAAAATATAATGTATGTATACGTAATGTAGAACATTCATGTTTCACATTTTACCATATATACGTACATAATTGTTAAATTGTATAATACAATTTAAAAAACACATATAAATTTTAATGAGATTTTATATTATGTATACTCATCGTATTATCATAATTAATTTATTGGCATTTTTTAAATTGAATTATCATTGAAATAAAAAAGTTTTTCAAAATAATGCAAAGCATATACATACATATTACATATTACATAATTGTATACACGAATATAATATATATTTAAATGCAAATATGTACAATTTTTTTTTTTTAAAAAAAATTAATTTATGTACGTTTCATATACGAATAAAATGTGTCATCTAATTAGAATATTTAACATTCCTTTCTCGTTATTTAATTAATGTAGTACTCGCACAAAATACTTATATACATACATGTATGTACATACGATCATGCATAAATTACTATTTTGTATGTAATTTTATATATGAATTTTTTATCATCTTTTTATTTTATTTTTTATTGCGAAAATTAAAATTCAAAAAAAAATTTTTTCGTCATTTTTTTTTCCATGCATACTATACACGAATACTATGTAGAATTGGTAGAATGTAGAATGTATATTTAATAAAATACTATATTTCTGATTTTATTTGTTGTATGTAGTACATATATTGTATGTATTTGTATATGCATACGCAATCCAATTTAAAAATATTTTACTATTGAAAAATTTATTTAATAATATTTATGATATAATTTAAAATGATTAATTAACGCTGAGATAAACGGCCAATAGCCTGCGGAAAGACCAAAGGGTAAGATGGGCCTACATCATTGTAGGTGAAGATGCAGAAACCTTGCTTCTGGAAAGGAATTGAATGACAGTGGCGAAGTACAGACTGTAGTGGGGGCAAGCATATTAGAGGAGGACAAGGCTCGGTTTGGAATATAGTGTCATTGAAAAAACAAGAAGAATGATGTTAAAGTTTTTGACTCAAATATTAATGCACTAGTACTAGTACGAGTACACATAATTAGCAATATAATCATATATTTCATACATTACATAGATGTATTAACGATATGATGCAAAGACTATGTATATGTACATAGCATGTATATAAATGTAAAATATATTAAATAAATCTGAAAATAAATTTATACATTTATCATTTATGAATATCTATTAAACATTTAAAAAACAAACAAACAAGAAAAATGTATTAATTAAAAAATAAATTTTTTTTATAATTTAATTAACATTACAAATATCATAATTATGTATCATCATAATTATATTTAATTATTTTTTTTTTTTTTTTGCTTTTTTATATTAACAAAATTTTGGTTTATTCAATTTAAGTTTAATAATCTTTTAAAAGTTTTATGTTAATACCAAATCTACATACATATGTATAACGTATACACATCATACGCACATAAATAAATATGTAATTTACGTAAATTGTATATTTTTTTTATATATTTTTTTTATTATATATAATTTTCATTTTATTATTTTTATTTTATTAAAACTACATGTCATTTATGTGAACATGTATACGAACATAAGTAGTAATGAACATACATATGTATGTATGTATGAAACTGTATAAAATTGTATATACATACGTAGTAAGGTCCAGGTATTCTCAACCTCATACATAAAAACTCGTTTATCCTTAAAAAAATTTTAGGTGTTGAAAAGAAGGAACCCTTAGCAGGTAATATGCAAATTTGTAGCCGTTTAGGATTATCAGTTTAATTTTAACAGGCTTAGAGAGAAGGTGAGTTTCAATAAATTTTGAAAATGTCCAATATTGAATACCGTGCGGTTATAAAATTTTTAACAAAAGAAGGTTAACACCAACACAAATAAATGAAAGAATGCGTGCTTTATATGGAGACTCTTGTCCATCATTTGCCACCATAAAACACTGGTCGAAGTTGTTTCGCTGGGGAAGAGAATCATTAGAAGATGACCCACGTGTTGGAGGGCCCACAATGAAGTACAAAAAAAGTAATGACTACAATTTTTTGGGATTACGAAGGGATCTTATTAATTGATTTTAAGGAGAGAAACATAGTCGTCAACGCCAGCTATTACTGCGATTTACTACGGCAATTGCGACAAAAAAATCATTGAAAAACGACGAGGGAAGATTAGTAGAGGTGTCCGGCTATTACACGATATTGCTCCAGCAGTTCACACGACTGTAATTTCAAAGGCCACTATACAAGAATGCGGCTTTATGGAACTGGACCATCCATCCGCCCTACAGTCCCGATTTGGCCCCTAGCGATTATTTTTTATTTTCAAAATTAAAGTCTGAGATCAGGGGAAAAAAATTTAATGACGATGATGAAATTAAGCAAGCTGTAAATGCCCATTTTGAAACCAAAGATTCAACCTACTTTTATACTGGTATAGAGGCACTATTTAAGAGATGTGAAAAATGTATTCAAATAACGAGAGACTATATTGAGAAATAATATATATGTTTTTTTCTTCTGACACCTTCTTCTATGTTAGGCTGAGAATACTTGGACCTTACTACGTATATATACGAGTACATTAAATTATATTCAATTTCGTAATTATATTTTATACATATTTAAATAATTACATATACATAATCATACAATATATATAAATTAATATCATTTGTATTATTTACATTATACACATATGTACATATATACCTATATTCATATTTTATATATTTACACACTTTTTCTATGAATTTAATACGAATATAACGTATTATATAATTAATGTCAATTTTCTTTTGCTTAATTACACAAAAACTGTTTAATTCATATTCAACTGATGATGATGGTCATTAAACAGATTTTAATTTGTTTTTCCGTAATATTATTTATATTATTATTATTGAAAATAAAGTAATAACGAATTGTTTTATTTATTTATTTATTTTCATTTTCATTTTCATTTTCATTTTCATTTATTTTCATTTTATTTTTTCTCAGCATGTTTATTTATTTTTTTTTTAATTCATTTTTTTATTTTTATATTATCATTAAAATAAAAAAAAAGGATATAAAATAAATTTTCACAAAAATATAATGAAATAATACGCATAAAGAAAAAACAAAAAAAATAAATAAATGAATACATTACATACAGTACTACATATTATATACTCATAGGATAGGTATACATATATGTATGTGTAAAGGTATATATAAATTAAATAGAAAAATATTTTTATTATTTTTATTTTTTTTTTTTTTATATATTTATACACATATTTTAGTGAAAATTTTTATATGGGTAAAAAAACAAATGTAATACTTTTTAATTAAGTTTGCAAAGTTAAAATCAATAAAATGCATATTATATATAAGTATGTACATATTTTATGTAATGTAACATACTACCACTACGTACACAAACTTATGTACATATATGTATATTTTTATAATGTGCAAATACTTACTATATACATACATAGTATTTATACAAAATAAAAATATTTTTGTATATAAAAGTAATTTTTTAATAATTTTTTTCGTATTTTTATTTTCATTTTTTATTTTCTTTTTTTTCGTATTTCAGCTTGAAATATAATTTGTTTTTAATGTTTATATATTAAAAGAATTTATATACAATAACAACAACACATACAAAATGCTTGTTATATTATTATGTGCATATGGATACGAGTATAGGTATGTGTAATTATGAACTGTAAATAAGTATATTCAATATTTATTTTTACATATATTTCATTTTATAGAATGTTTCTTTTATGTACATAACATAGGTAATTTCTAGGTGAAATCTAGATTACATTTTATATAGGTTATCGGACATATGGTGTTTCAAATTATTTTATATTTATTCACAATAACAGATAACAGTAAGTATTAAAAATCTATTTTACAAAAAAAAAAAAAAAAAGAAATAAATACCTTTTACAATTCGATTTATTTTCAAAGAATCTATAAATATTATTATTCAATTTTCTGTACTATTCTTTTAAAATTAAAATTGTAAATATTAATGATTGGTAGAGTGCATCATTAACAAGTGATTCAGCAACTATAACAAATACAAAAAATAATTTTCTATTTTCATTGGATAATTTTTTTAAGTTTTCATTTATTTTTTCATTACACCCCAACTTCATTCAATTTTGAATGAGTATCAGGTATCAGCAACTTGGTTGGAAAAGAGAATTTAATTGCTGATTCGTTGCTGACAACAATAATATATCAAATTATTATTATTAAGTGGTTTAGTCTAAGCTAAGCTCGAGTCCAATCAATTTTAATTGAGTTTGTTTCTCTATGCCAACAAGCAACAACAACTTAGTGGTTCACAATCCACACTATTGTAAATGCTGTAGATGTTGCAGATGTAGATGTAATAAGTTAAAAATTCAGTTTAAATAAAAGTCTCTTGATTCGACCTGGATTGAGCTTACTACAGACTATCTGATCTGTATCGAAGGAGAAGAAAATTGTGAATATAATATTTATGATTTTATACTTTATCAATTGGTAACATCCATGACAACATTATTGTCAAAACATTGAACTTTAATGACATTAACAACGTACAAGATTATAGAACGAAAAATAGTTATGAACAAAATAATATGAAAATTATTTCCAAACGTAAATATTATTTTTTACGTAAAATCTATTCACATTTATACGTGTGTCTCATTTACATTTAAACTACATTTTAGATGCTGGTGCAAATATCAAATCTGCTGGTTCAAATATTTCAATAAAATTTTAACAAAAAATAAAATATTCTGTGTAAAATACAAAATAAAATTACCTTACATACATTACATTGTGTTCAGTTTATATATAAAAAAAAGTCATTAAAGAACATCCTGTTTGTGTAATACAAAAGTTAACTAAAAAAAAATGATATGAACACACATATAATGAGTTCATATTGTGTACATATATGTATACAAGAATTTTGTAACAAAAACTAAAGAAAATAATAAAATTTCGAAATTACATTCTAAAAACTATTTAATTTAAACTATAGTATAATACATACACATTATTTACATATCTTTATAGTAGTATTTCACAGTCATTTTAGAGCTATAATATCTAATATATGCATACACACAAAAACTACATATATTTTTATTTGTTATTCGTTAAATACACGAAAAATACAATTGAAAAAAAAACATACATACATCTATAAGGATATTATATTAATATAAAATGTAATTATTATATGCACAATGCGCATACCAATCTATACATAATAAGATACCTATACTGTATATATGTGTGCATAAGTAACTATAGTTAGCTAAAAAAAATTAGACTAAATGTTTGCATAAAGAGCGAAAATCTGCATGTATGTACATATATATACATATTTAAATTGCAATATACGTTTTACCAGTTTTACATTAAATCGTAATTATGCAATCATTTTCATTTTGTTTTTTTCTTTCTTTCCATTCACCATTTTTATTTTTTTTATTTTTTTACTTAACTTTATCTTATCGCAATTATTAAACATTCAATTTCCTTATTTTTTGTTCTACTTATATTGTTTTTTTAATATGTATGTGTATAAGATTCTTTAATTTAAAATTCAATTTTTTCATTTTATTCTCTTTCACTTCTTTTATAATATTCAATTTAATTGTTTGCCAAAATACTGTGAAATTTTTGTTTTTTTTTCCTCATTTTTTCTACACCTATATACATACTGATATATATGTACGTATTTTTTCCATTTTATTTTATTTTTTTATTTTTTTTTCATTTTTTCATGTAGCAACATTGAAAATGCTTATTACATATGTATTATTATTATCATTATTTGATTTAAAACATTCAAATATATTTCTTAAATTCTTTTTATTTCAAGTTTAATTTTTTCGATTTTTTTTTAATCTTTTATTTTCTTATTATTATTTTTTTTTAATTTTCTTAAATTAATTTAATTCTATTCAAATTATTTCATACAAATACACACACATAAAAGTATAGTTATACATAGTAGAAAACATGAAGAGAATAAAAAAAAAAAACAAAAAATATGTATATAATATAGTTTTGAAAATAATAATGTGATATGATGTATTGAGGTTTAGGTACTATATCATTAGTGCCACTATTGCTAATACTAAAAACTATTATACGTATACTTGAGTTTTGCTATTTATGTACATACATATGAATAGTAGAATAGTTTTTTTAACTTTACTTTATACTTTCTTCTATATACATTCACAAGTACATGCACTCTCGTATTTGTATTTAGTATAGCTATATACGATAAATTTTTCCATTTTTCTTCTCTGTATTTGTATATTTTTGTTTTGTTTTTTTTTTCTACATTTTCTTTGCTTTTAATTTATAATATGAACTGAATTGAATTGAAGTATGTACTATACTCACATCTAAAATGCATATTTAAAAAAAAAAAAATTAAAAATAAAATGAAAAAAAAATAAAATATTGTTGTATTATGTTTTTATATTAAATAAACACATATATACGTATATACTTATACAAACATTAAAATAAAAATACACACACACACACACATATTCATACACCATTCGTAAATGCATTTGTATTTAATGTGATGAAAAATTATGTAAAGTAGTTGTAAAACAAAAATATTAAATACTACAAAAAGAAGAGAGAAAAAAAAGTATGTATAGATATAAGCAAAATATTTTTTTATTTAAAACTAAAATGCAAAATAATACAAATACATATATATATACAGAAGGATAAAAAAAACCAGATATACATACCTACATTCTATATGAAAAAAAAATTGTAAAAATGAAAATAAAAAATCAAAATGGTTTTCATATCTAACGAAGTAAACACACACAGATTTCAATGTTTTAAAGCAATTTTTTTTTGCAGTTTTTTTTTTCTTTTTGTTACGAATGTGGTGGTTGTTTGTATGATGGTAAATCATCATCGCATCGCATATTATATAAAAAAAATAAACTTGAAAAAACATGCAACACAAAAAAAAATAAAAAATAAAAAATAAAAAATGCTCACATATAGTATAAAAAGCTAAACAAATTCATATACATACATTACATACTTTTACATTAATAAAAAATTCGCCGCATAAAAGATTGTACGTGAAACAGCAACAACAACCCACAAATCGAAAAAAAAAAAGTAGAAAATAAAAAATTTAAAAATACTATAAAGTGCAGCAAAAACAAAAAGAAAAACTTTTCGAAATGAAATAAAATAAAAAATTGAAAGCTAAATAGAAATGAATGAAAAAATTTGTAGTAGAGTAAAGTATAAAAAATAAAAAAAAAAAACTTTCTTTTCTCTATGCATATAAACATACTTATAGATAGATAAGAGTATAGTGAGTGTATAGAAGAGTAAAAGCAAACAAAATATTTACTACTATCTATCTACTATGTAGTATACACTGCGTACTGCTTTTACACAACAGTAGTATGTATAGACTATAGACATATCCATCCATCTATACTCGTACAAAGGTCTTGCATATTACATTAGTATTACTACTGACTGAACCTGAACTATAATCTCTATTTTTGTTGGATTCTCTTAAAACGTAAAAAAAGAAATCACAATTTTGACTTAATTCTCATTCTCATCCTTCAAATAAAAAAAATGTTTTTTTTTTTTTGCTTCTATTGTTTTAATTTTATTTTAATTTTTATTTTATTGCAAAATTTTATTTCTTGAACTTTTTTTTTTATTTGAAATTTTTTATACTTATTTTATGTTACTTCTTGTTCATTTTTCGTTTCTCATTTTTTTTTTTTGTTTTTGTTATTTAACTAAAAATTTTTTCCAATTTTTCGCTGCTTTTCTGGATTTCAAATTAAATGAAAATTTTCGAAAATTTTATTTTCTTTCAGACTTTAGTATTTATTTTGTGCTGTGTTGATTTTTTTTTATTTTTTTTGTTTTGTATGATCTTTGTTTTGGTATTTTTTCTTCTTCTTCTTCTTCTTTTTGTACCTAAATTCATTTTAGAGAAACGATAAAAAAAAATTTATACTAAAATATGTAGGTATAGTATATGAGAATAGAGAAACATAAGTTTCAGAAAAATAAATTTCATTTTTTTTCCCTTTGTAGAATTTACATAAAATAAATTGATGATTTTCAGTAACAACAAAAAAGAAAATAAATTATAATATTTTCTATTTCTATTATACTCGTACTTGTGTAATCGACTTTCAAATTTAATTTTAATGTAAAAGTTAATATAAAAATGCATGTGCTATTAATTGTACATTTATACATAAAGATAAAAAATTTCAATGTTCTGTTAATACTCGTATAAGAAAAAATTGATGAGAAATTAAATTTATTTTTCGTTAAACCTAGAGAAACGTAGGTGTACGGTTACGGTTACGCCGTATGTATGTAAATTAAAAATTTATCTAAAGAGAAGAATTGAAATAGAAAATATTTCCGAATATAAAGCATAAATTGATATTAAAATTAAATAATAGAAAATGAAACTATGAGGATATTTTCGTAAATACGTAACCATGTAACTTTGCATAATCTACGTTTACTTTTCATTACCAAAATCTAGCAATAAAGCTAGAACTATAATCGACATTGCTGACATAAGCTTTGACATATGTCATGCTACGAACACAGCCAAATCAATGAGCTAAACTATAATTAACATTACTGACATTCGTTAAAAATTCGTTTAACATAAGCTCGACATAAGCAGTACGATCGAGAGCGTACATGACATAAGTAACATAAGCAAAAAGCTCATTTTGTGAAATTCGTATTGCTTATGTTTAGTATGTTATCTATGTTAATTATAGCAAAAACACTAGAATATATAAGACGTCCCAAGCTGCTTATAATCGAAAAAATAGCTTTCAGATCATATCCCAACATTGGTGGCTATAGCTTTTTTGCTGATGTTAATGTGATATTAATATCTCAATCCACTGTAATATAGGATAGCATTTATATACTGTTCAACATGAAATTGTTTTTAGCAGCAGAACAAGGCAATACATGGCAATACAACACGATAGAGTGGCGAGCTTTATATTGATACATTGGTGTGTAGTTGTATGTATATTTTCCTTTAACATTACTAACTTTATGTACCCGACATGATGGCTATAGTAGTTTTTGTTGTTCATATTGTATTTACTATTATATGCCGCGCCACGCTATAGTGATTTGATTATTATACAGATCATGGTTGTGTGGTTGTGTGTATAATGTTTTCTTTTAACCATTTCAGTGGCTATTTTTTTGTTAATAAATTTTTGGAATTTTGCTTATAATAGTTGTTTGGTTGGTATAATTTTTTTTACACATCATTCAAAATTCGTACAATTTTGATTGTACTGTATGTGTGTGTATAGCTACATTTAGTTTGGGTATCCCGGTTCGATCTTTGAAGATTGATATAGATTTTAATAGTATGTGTAAATGTACATTTTAATATATATATGTATAGCCAGAGACAACTTAAAACACGTTGTTTTATAAGTTGTCTCTGGTATAGCTATGTATTGTATATTATTACACTGCACTATTTACGTAATTTCTTTTTATTTCTAGGATTCAAGAAGATCAATGAAAATAAAAATTTGTATTATATCATATATTTTACAAGGAAGGTCATGTATGTATAATCGCTGTACATGAATGTATATGTACTTAATTTGAATATACGTGTACATATATATTTATGGTGTGTAAATTTATACTATAAAGGAGTATAGTATATGTAAGAATACGTACGTCTTTTGAAATATATGTTATATTTCGTAATATGACAACATCGATATTTTATTTTATATATTGTAAGTGAAATGAAATTTTTGATTTTTTACAATATTTTGTATGTGTGTATGCACAGCACAAACATATGACATGTATGTCTATGTATGTATATGATATTGATGTTAAATAGATACATGGATGGATGGATAAGTTCATTGAACCTTTAAATTGTTTGTAAATAAATTTTATTTCCTTGACGCGATTATATAGATATAATTAATACTGTAAGTGAAATCGATCATTTGAAAGTCGCATATGCACATACATATAAAATATTTAAAAATTTATTAATGAAACTTTATTTGTATATTATACCGAATTTTTAAGTAAATAAAAAAAATTATGAAGAATATGGAAAAATGAAAGCGTTACGATTGACCGCATGCTAAAATCTTTAATAACGAAATCTTGCATTTTCAAATAAATCACTAATCACAAGCTAATTTCACAAAATAAAAAAAATAAATGCACTAATATAGGAAAAAATGCGAAAAAATACACATTTTTCATACATTTTCATACATATTTGAGTAATTACTTCAAAGTTTACTATTTTTCGTAGTATTATTTACCTTTTACTAAATATGTACGTATATATATATTTGTATATTTGTGCATTTTTTTTTATTTATGCAGTTTCTACACATAAATGTGATATCACTCGAAAGAGGACAAAAAACCCTTTAAATGATATAACAAAACATACATGTCATCCTTCAAGTTTTGAAGTTATAGCGTCATCAAAAGAAGTTGAAAAATTGATTTTTAAAAAACACAAAATTTTGACTTTAAGCAAAGATACTATAAATTACTTTAATTGTAATTGTAATTTAAAGTATCTTTGCTTTAAGTCCTTATATCTCAAGAACCGCTAATCCAAACAAAATGAAATAAAATGTGACAAATAGAGCAGGAAGTTATCTCTCAAATGATATATTAACTAATCCCATCCAAGATCCTGATCTAGTGAAATAACAGATTTTGTGAAACTTAACATTTTGGACCAAAAATTTTTTAGGGTAGTTTGCGTCGTTAAGATGAATTTGCACCAACAGAGACATATACCACGTTAAAGAGGACATTCCAAAGTATCATTATCCGATGGTCTCGTTTCAAAATCTGGCGGCACAAATTCGGAAGTTCGGCCAAAAATTAAAATTATATTAAGTACATGCAGCGAAGTATTAATAAATAAAAATTATTTCTTGTGGACTTAAAGTACATATGTAATACATTTAATATATAAATGTTGAAAAGATACATAAGATAAATTTTTCTAAACACATATATCAACATACATACATATATATTTCTAATATATATACTACATATATTACATAATGGTTACATATTATTTGAAAACCACCAATTTATTAGTGGCTCAAGAACTACTATGTGCAATAAAATATATTTGATATATACAGTAATAAATTATATATATATAATTGCATCATTGAAATAAAATGTATTCTAAAAAAATTCAAAGGTTCAAGTTCAATGAACTTATACATATATCTATTTAATAACAAAATGATATACATGTACATATGTATGTGCACACGCTATGCAAAATATTGTAAAAAATCAAAAATTTCATTTCACTTACAATATATAAAATAAAATATCGATGTTGTCATATTACGAAATATAACATATATTTCAAAAGACGTACGTATTCTTACATATACTATACTCCTTTATAGTATAAATTTACACACCATAAATATATATGTACACGTATATTCAAATTAAGTACATACATATACATTCATGTACAGCGATTATACATACATGACCTTCCTTGTAAAATATATGATATAATACAAATTTTTATTTTCATTGATCTTCTTGAATCCTAGAAATAAAAAGAAATTACGTAAATAGTGCAGTGTAATAATATACAATACATAGCTATACCAGAGACAACTTATAAAACAACGTGTTTTAAGTTGTCTCTGGCTATACATATATATATTAAAATGTACATTTACACATACTATTAAAATCTATATCAATCTTCAAAGATCGAACCGGGATACCCAAACTAAATGTAGCTATACACACACATACAGTACAATCAAAATTGTACGAATTTTGAATGATGTGTAAAAAAAATTATACCAACCAAACAACTATTATAAGCAAAATTCCAAAAATTTATTAACAAAAAAATAGCCACTGAAATGGTTAAAAGAAAACATTATACACACAACCACACAACCATGATCTGTATAATAATCAAATCACTATAGCGTGGCGCGGCATATAATAGTAAATACAATATGAACAACAAAAACTACTATAGCCATCATGTCGGGTACATAAAGTTAGTAATGTTAAAGGAAAATATACATACAACTACACACCAATGTATCAATATAAAGCTCGCCACTCTATCGTGTTGTATTGCCATGTATTGCCTTGTTCTGCTGCTAAAAACAATTTCATGTTGAACAGTATATAAATGCTATCCTATATTACAGTGGATTGAGATATTAATATCACATTAACATCAGCAAAAAAGCTATAGCCACCAATGTTGGGATATGATCTGAAAGCTATTTTTTCGATTATAAGCAGCTTGGGACGTCTTATATATTCTAGTGTTTTTGATTATAGTTAACCAAATGTTACGTTTTAACATTCGTTATTTTTTCTTATGTTTGCTATGTCAGGTATGTCGATTATAGTTGGGCTTTTATTCACCAGTAAAGGCCAAAACCAAATGCATACCTCAAGACTCATACCTCATACTTCAAAAGGTGTACTTCAAGACTCTGAATCTTAGCAAAACCAAATGCTTACCTCAGCTTCAAACTGTTGCCAATATTATGAAAACAAAAATTATATACATGTAAATATAATATACAGTGGTTACCAAAATTATTTGTAAGTAACAAAGTTTTTTTTTCTTTTTGTCCCTCTTCAAGCTCTATTTTGTACAATTCCTTAATTATTTTTCTTCAGGACTTAATATAGAATGGTATTTCTGTGAACTTTACACTTTTTAACTAAATCTTTTAAACAATAACAGGAATGCCATTTGTTATATTCAGCAACTATAGCAGCTCTTTTTTCTATCGATAATTCACTTTTTCGTTGCATTTTTACTTCCAATACTCACTAAACGCACTTGAAAATTAAATTAAATGAATTATTTTCATCTTAGTATTCGTATTATTGACCAAAATCAATAAATAAATAATTCAAGTTACTCCTCAGAACACTCCATATACATACAAATAATTTTCGTCAGCACTGTATAATCTTTGTACATATATTACAAATAAAAATGATAGATGTCAAGAAGCATATTTTGCATTATAGATGTTGGCATTATTGTTACCTCAGACTCAAAATTCTAAATTTTCAGAATCTTGGACTCAGCTTCATTTGCGGCTGAAGTCGTGAAGTATGCATTTGGATTGCTTCAATACATTTTCATTTATCAGAATCAATTTTGACATTTAAATTTTGAGGTATGAGTCTTGAGGTATGCATTTGGTTTTGGCCTTAATGAATACGATTTCTCTTTCGAGTTTGATATAACTTTCAACTGATCGTAAATTCATAGCATGATTATAAGTGTTATAAGCCACTTGTGGATTCAATTTGCGTAATTATGAGAGCAATCTGTTTTATACACTACTCATGTTAGGATTCTAATTAAATAGTAAAAATGTTTAAAAATTGATAATATCTTTCAAGGTTTTATTTTCAAAGTTTAATATCTTTGACATTCCACTACACAAATATAATATCCACATCCACACATCCATAATAATGAATGAAATAATTTTCAAAATAATATTTAATTTAAGAATGCATACAGAAACACATTATACATATACGAGTATCACAAAAATAATTTCATTTGAATCATTAAATTAAATTCATTATAATCATTAAATTGTAACGTAACGAAAATACAAACTACAAGGATATCATAAAATTGTGTATAGTAAATTAAATTGAATGAAATTTTAGATCAAAAGAAAAATAATTATTATTTTTATATAAAAATTTTCTTTTTCCAATAATACCGAGTATAATATGGTATAATTAAATGATATTTTACAAAGATATTAAATTTCAAATTGAAAAAGTTTAAATTTTTTTCATTTTATGTACCTACTATATATAATTTCTGTAATTATTATTAATATATTCATTACAAAAGGAAATAAAATTAATTTTATATGTTATTTAAATTTTTTGATGCTCGTAAAACTTTTTTATAGTTCATAATATACGCGAGTATTTATAATGTGCATGAACAAGTGCAATGTACAAGTATTAAAACAAAAAACTTAATAAAACATTTTCACTTTTACTTTGTTATTTTTATTGTTTTGATTAAAGTTGTTTTACTACTATTTATAGCACGTTTTAGTGTTGCACATTAATTATTTCTTCATTTCGAAATTTTTTTATTGATATTTTTTATTAAATTTATATTTAACTAATATTTGATGCATTTACATGAAAGAAAACCTTAATATGTACATATGTATATTTAAATTGAAAGAAAATGTAAAAGTTTGTATACAGTTTGCATTTAATTGTCAAAGTGCAATACCATAATTAAGAGAAATTAAAATATGTTTCAAATGCTCATAAATTATAATTGATATGGCGATTTGTGATAATGAATTGTTTGAAAATGTATTAACTAGACTTTTCTATTAGGTGCATCTAAATTTTCATTCATTTCCTATTGGATCATTTCCTGGTGGATCTTTTTCGTTTCATGTTTCATAAATGTTCTACGTATCGTACTCGCCTACAGCTGTGTATAACTTTTGTAACCGAAATCCGAAACTTATGTGATTACTCACTCTGCCACTCATCCATCCCACACATCCATTCAATAGTAACTACAGTACCATACAGCTTGTAAAATAGTGCTACAGACAGTACAGAGTACAAATAGTTTACTATGCTTAATAATAAAGAGTAGTTTCATTGAAGAAGTGTAGTGCTAGTGTGATGTGTGCTTACCACAGACCACAGTATACCTATATCCATATTCTCGTTAGTGGTTGATCAGTGGTGCTTATTACCCTCTCAAAAGTTTCAAATAGGAAAAATGGAAAAAATGAAGAAAAAAAAAATGAAAAATGAGTATCTACTACACACAGTTCTGCTGGTTCTGCACTGATGTGGAACTACGTACCAGGGTATCGGTACCCAGTGCCAGTACCACACGTTACTATTCAATAATGAAAAACTGCTGCAGCATTGTAGATGTAGTGTATATTTTTTAATTTTTTTTTTCTCTCTAATAAGCGATCAAAGATGGGATTGGATAGTAATGAGACTTTTGTATAAAAACAATAAAATTCTGATTCTCAAAAATTAATCCATATAGCACGTTACACATTACACTACATTTTTAAGGATGTGTTTTGTATGTATATGTATGTATAATGACACTATAAAGTCTGAATTAAATCCTATTATATTCATAATGAATACAATTCTATATAATTTTATTAAAAATTATAAAGAAAAATAAAAACAAACAAACGAACATAACGTGAACAGAAAAAAAAATTTATGAGACACAACCACACACAACAAAAGATAAAAAAAACAACCAAAAATTAAAATAGAACAAGAAGATGCAAAAATACAAAACAAAATAAAAAATGATTTGCTTATAAAAAGGACATAGGAATTTAAAATTCACTTGTTTAAATTGAATGTACAGCAACAGCAGCAGCAGCAGCAGATGGTTCTGAATTTTTGTAGTTTTTTTATTTGTGTTTCTTTTTTATCATTATTATTATTTTGTATCCGTTTGAGCTTCTTGTTATATTTTCATTTTATTTTATTTTTCCTTTTGTACTTAAATTCGTTGTTTTTTTCAGTTTCACTTCAGTTTTGTTTTATTTCTTCCTTTTTTTTTTGTTTTTGGCCATAAAAATACTAAAATAAAGAAAATTAAAACACAAAAAAAAGACATACTTACAAACAGAACAAAAGACAACAAAATTAAACAAAAGAAGAAAATACATGTAGGTATATAATGGTATCAAAGAAAGAAAACAAAGTACCTACATATATATACATTTCTCTCTGTGTTGAATATTTAAAAAAATCAACGAAAATTTTTACCACAAGTTTGAGGGTGTTGAGATTATGACAACAATAATAAACCTGGGAAAAAAAATAATCCAAAATATAAAGTACATATATAGAATACGTTCGTAAGTAAAAAAGACATTATACTGTACATATGTATGTACATCCATACAGCATTTCGTATTTTTTTTTTTTTTTTGCCGAAATCTTCTTGGTTTATAAAAATGATGATAACTTTGGTGTATACTCTTGTCATCGTACATATGTGTTAAAAATTATATATATGTAGGTACTCGTAGTCATAAGTATATACATGTAAGATATGTTTTGCAAAGAATTTATTTTTATATATTTTATAATAGCAAATTACAATTTAAGTTTTAATTTAAGTTTTACTTCCTCCACCGAATATAATATTAAAACGACTGTACTTTTACTCAAAATTACATCTTCTAATCTTAATTGAACTAACTGGAATTAACAATCAATACGAAAAAATCATCCGATGTTACATTACAATAGTATTTTGAATATTATTTATTACAATAGCAGGTAGGTACATATTTTATATTTCAGAAATACTAAATATGGTCCGATATTACAGTATCAATTATTATCAATATATTATAAGGTATAGTATATTGAATATTATGCATTACAATAGCAGGTAGGTACACATTTTATATTTCAGAAATACGAAATATGGTCCGATATTACAATATCAATTATTAACAATATATTATATTATATTAGTATAGTATATTAAAAGTAAGTACATATAGTAAATGAATCCCACAATCGGCCGTCCTGACAATTCAGCCTCCTGGATGAATTAATTCTGTACATCATCGTCCAGACTTTGGTCTATATCAGCATCGTTATAATCGTCTTCATCACTTGTATCATCGTTATTCAGCCAGAGCTTCATTCTATCTGCACTGCTGGTAGTTGTGTTTGGTCCTTCGTGTTCCCCCTCTTTTTGTACCGTATACCGATCGAATCCTTTGACACTTTTTACTCGATAAGGTCCCAAGAATTTCGGCCGTACCTTCAAGCCCGTACCAAACTGCGCTCGTTCGATGGCTACCAAATCTCCAACATCATATTTCGTTGCTGTCTTGCGATTTCGATTGTAGTATCGACTATTTTCCTCCTGGGCCTTTGCAATCTCCTTTCGTGCTTGTTCTCTTTGTTCCATTCTCGTATCTTCAAAATTTCTGATATATTCTTCTTCGATTATTCTTGATAGACGAATGTCGTGCTTATTTCTCATGTCGACTCCAACTAGTAGTTTGAACGGAGATGTGTTTATAGCTCGATGATAGGTTGAGTTCAAAATCTGCTGCAGTGATTTAACATGAGTGTACCATTTTTCAGCATCATCAATGGACAATTTGGTAAGCGCCTCAATGACAACAGAATGCAAACGTTCGACCTGTCCATTACTTCTTGGAGTTCCTACAGTTATAAAGCACATTTTAATGTCGCGTTCTTCACAATAGCTTTTGAAGTGATTTGAGATGAATGCTCCGCCTCTATCGGTAATAACCCTTTCAGGATAACCAAATGTCTCCGAAATTACTTCCATCTTCTGTACTACTTCCTCTGAACTTAATGTTTTGGTCGGAAATAACCAACAAAATTTTGTAAATGCATCTACCGCTGCAAAGATGTACTTGTAGCTTTTCTTAGTGACCTGCATTGGTCCTAGATGATCAAGATGTAACGTTTGTAATGGTTGATCACCTTTTGGTATTGGGTGAAGGAAAGACTCTTGTTTTCCCTTCTTTCTCTCGGCAAGTATGCATCTCACACATCCAGAAATATATTTCATAATTTTTTGCTGTAAACCAGGAATGTAAAAATCCTTTTCTATAATGTCTTTCATTTTCCTGAAATGAAAATGTCCTTTCTCATGCACCTCTCGAATAATACTTTTACTCATGGTATCTGGAACGACAAAAAGGTAATTATTATTAACATTTTTACAAAGAACACCATTTTTTATCAAGTAATCTTTATATTCCTGCGTTTTCAGAATCTCGATAATTGCATTCAAATGATTATCTCGTTCTTGTGCATCTTTAAGTCTTCTTATCAACTCGTTACTGTCATCAATCCACATTACTACTGGGTTGCGGCTTAAAGCGTCTACGTGTCTCATTCTTGTACCAGATCGATGTTCAATTTTATAATTAAACTCTTCCAATAAAAGAGCCCATCTGGCAACTCTTGTAGCCAAATCCTTTTTTTTCATAGTGCATTCAAAAGCACTACAATCCGTGACTATCTTAAATTCGTATCCAATGAGGTAAACACGAAATTTCTTCAAGGCTGCAACAATGGAGAGTACCTCTAACTCGTAGCTGCTGTACTTTTTCTCTGCATCTGTAGTTCGTTTACTCATATAATACGTTGGATGAAGCAAATTGTCATGTGGATCTCTCTGTAGTAGAACGGCACCATAACCTTCCATGGACGCATCAGTGTGTAGTTCGGTATATGCACCGTATCTAAAAATTTTCAAGACTGGCTTCGACGTTAGCGCATTCTTTAAATCTTCAATTGCGAGAATTTGTTCTCTTTCCATTTTAAACTTCGATGACTTTTTAAGTAAATCAGTCAATGGTCGTGCACGTGTTGCAAAGTTTGGTATAAACTTCCGAAAATAGCTGGCCAAACCAAGAAAACTCTGCAATTGTTTACTCGTACGAGGAACTGGAAAATTTATCACGGCTTTTGTTTTCAATGTTGATGGAGAAATTGTACCTGCTCGTACGCAATGACCCAAATATTCAATTTCTTCTTGTAGAAATTGGCATTTTTTCCATTTGATTTTTAGATCATTTTGTTCTGCCACTGCTAGCACTTTTCTTAACCTTTCGATGCCTTCTTCAATTCCTGTGGATGGGATGACGATGTCGTCAACGTAAACTATAATTAAACCTTGATTAATTAAATCTTTAAATACAAAATTAATGAATTTCTGAAAAACACTCGGAGAGTTGCACAGTCCAAATGGAGCCCTAATAAATTCGTATTGCCCTCTCTGTGTGACGAAAGAAGTATATTTGCGGCTTTCTTCTTCAATTAGTACATGGAAAAATCCATTTTGAAGATCCAACGTCGTAAAATATTTTGCTCCCTGCAGCTTATTGAGTTGATCCTCAATATTCGGCAGAGGATAACGATCCTTCAGAACTTTTTTATTTAAACGACGATAATCAATACAAAGGCGGTATGAGTCATCCTTCTTCTTCACCAAGATTACCTGACTCGCGTAATCGGATACACTTTCCCTAACGATTCCATTTTCGATCCATTCTTGAACTTGTGTATCAATAATTTGCTGTTCTTTGGGTGGAAATCTTCTAGGCGGGCTGTAAATTGGTTCTTCATCAGTAGTAACTATCCTCATGCGAACTGGGGATACTGGTTGATTTACAGGTGAGTAATTCTTTATCATTTGCAGGACGACATCACTTGTTTTCTTGTCTTTCATCGTAGTTAGATCAGGTAAGTTTTCATCTTCAGTAAGTACATCGACATTTATCTCAGCAAACAGGCAATTTGGTGGTTCTCTAGATTCACTGTTATTTTCAACTTCTCTTTTGCTTACACTAACTTTTCCTTTATCTATGGTCACGACTGCTAACTTCAAAAGGTTCATACCTAAAATTAAATCAGGCTTCATGTGATTATTATTTACAACATGTATTTTAATGTCTTCATAAAGATCGCCATCGACTTCTATATCTGCTCTACAACTGCCTCTAGTAAGTATAGTAGCTCCCAAACCGGATATAGTAGTGGCTGAATTTCTAGAAAATTTAATGGGATTAATTAAATGTAAAAAACAATCTTTTACCAAACTAATATCGCTCCCTGTGTCAATCAAACTATTAATTGTTACACCATTTACTTTTACTGGTATGTACCGGTGATCGAATATTACGGTATGAGTGAACTTTGCTTTTTCTTCAATCGTACATTGTGCGCGTTTATGCCCAAAACTATTGCACCTGAAACATTTTGGTCCTTTGTCTTTTTCAGGGCATGCATGTGATTCGTGAAGACTTGAACCGCAATTAAAACAATATCTAGTCTTTTTTCCCAACGCTGCGTTTTTTTTTTCAATTTTAAAATTACTAAAATCACCACTTTTACCTACATTATGATTATTGCAGTCACTTTTCATTTTTTCGTATATAATGAATTTTTCTTTTAATTCATTGATACTTTTTGCACCGTACAAAATTGTTTTATTTTGTGGAGTATCACGGATACCGTCAATTACGTAACTTATTATAGACAACTCATCAAGATCCGCTTGCCCGGCAATTTCGATCATGATGTACAAATATTCGCGTAATGGTTCATTCATTTTTCTTTTTCTTTCTCGTAATTTTTTATGCACTTCTGCACTGTTAATTTTAGATCCAAATTCTTTACATAAAAGGAATTTCAAATCCCGATAATTTACCGGCTTAGCCTCGCAGTCTATATATAATTTCGCGGTTCCAGATAATGACCGTTTACAAAATACGAAACGTTGTAGCTCATTCCATTTAAAGGTATCGGCATACCTTTCGAATTCATCTACCCATTTTTTCACATTAACTGTTTCGTCACCGGCAAATTTAGTTATTAAATTCTCACAGTCGGTGAAACTAAATTTAACACAAGATTCGTTCATTTCCGATGAAAGTATTCTATTTTCACCCGAGTCTATCTCGAAATCGATAACCGAATTACGATTTTGTCCACTTCGTCTTCTTCCTCCCGGCATTTTATCAAATTTCAACCTTAAATTTTATTGGCCGTTCAATTGCTTCGTCTATTTTTAATCACGTATAATTTTCAATTCAAATCACGTGAATTTTAGTTCAAATCACGTGAATTTTTTTTTAAACTAAAATCACGTGTAATTTTCAATTTAAACTACGTATAACTCTAATTTAAAAGACGTGTAATTTTCTTTTTTTTATATTTTTACCGCCACAGCTTTTAAACTAAAAAAAATTAATTTCAAATGCTTTCCTAAAATCACTTTGTTTGTTTTAAGAATCACTCAAAAATTTTTTTTTAAAAAAAAATATCACTTCCACCGTTATTAAATCGTCAATTTAATTTTCCTTAAATTTTAAAGTATTTGAAAATACTTACTTGTCCACCTTTTACACTTGGTAATAAAAAAATATACTTCTTTAAGAAAATTTAACTATTATGCTATTATAAAAATTAAATTCTTTGTTCATATCCCGGTTGAGCCCCCAATTTGTAAGATATGTTTTGCAAAGAATTTATTTTTATATATTTTATAATAGCAAATTACAATTTAAGTTTTAATTTAAGTTTTACTTCCTCCACCGAATATAATATTAAAACGACTGTACTTTTACTCAAAATTACATCTTCTAATCTTAATTGAACTAACTGGAATTAACAATCAATACGAAAAAATCATCCGATGTTACATTACAATAGTATTTTGAATATTATTTATTACAATAGCAGGTAGGTACATATTTTATATTTCAGAAATACTAAATATGGTCCGATATTACAGTATCAATTATTATCAATATATTATAAGGTATAGTATATTGAATATTATGCATTACAATAGCAGGTAGGTACACATTTTATATTTCAGAAATACGAAATATGGTCCGATATTACAATATCAATTATTAACAATATATTATATTATATTAGTATAGTATATTAAAAGTAAGTACATATAGTAAATGAATCCCACATACATACATACACATACCTATATAGTTGATATAGTAATGAAAACAATTTACCAAGATAAAAGGAGGATTACAGTTGTTTTCATTCACATTTCGTTTCTTTCTTTTATAAGTATTTTTATATGTATGCTTGTTTTTTTTTTTAGTTTCATAATATTCAAATTACATACTATTACATGCACATACTCATACATACATACATTTTTTTCTCACTTTTTTCATTTCATTTCATTTTAAATTTCATTCTATGTTGTTCCATCTTTTTTTTTTTTTCTATACAAAATATACGCGAAAATCTTATAAAATTTTAAAAGATTTTCAAGTTCTAGATTGTGTTTTTAATAAATACATTGTGCAAGTTTATACATAGATACGTCTGTACCTATATTTTGAAAGAAAAGAAATAATAAAAACTATCGAATTTGTAAAAAAAAAAAAAACATTTTTTTCAAAATGGAAAAACTTAACAAAAAAAAAAAAAAACAAATTAAAGTTTTGTATAAATTTAAGTACATATTTTTGTATGTGAATTACGCATAGACGCATAGTGGTACCACAGAAAGTACATACATACGTACATAATATGTAAAGTGAAATATACACATAGGTATATACATATTTTTTGTATACACAAACAAACAATTTAAGATAATTTTCAATCAAATTCAAGCAGCATGAAATTAAAATATAAATAAAAAAATTATTGTAATTTTCATTTTTCTTTCTCAGTATTAAAAATTGATTACAAACCTTATTTTGTGAAATTCTAAAAGAAAATATGTAATAATGTGATTCAGTGGAAATCATACACTATAGACTGCTTAAATATGTAGTAAATGTATTTTATTTTTTAATTTTTTTTTTCAGGCAGAGTAAAGCAAGCAGTAAAGCTGATTCGGTTCATTTGGATTTACAAACCAGAAAAAAATATATACTTAAATGGAAAAAAAAACGATTTTTATAATTTGTTGTTTTATTCTTTTATTTTAGATGCGAGTAAATTTTTAGTGTTCTAGAGAAGAAAATTACTTTTAAATTTCGCTAATAATAATAAGAATTTTTCTGATAAGAAATCCTTTATAAATTTGTTCATTTCTTTATAATACTTATGTCATATGATTATGGATTTCTTTGTATCATTGATATGATTAATTTAATTTTTTTATACTTCAATATTAACAAATAATATAATATATAAGATAAAATGTATAGAAAAAATATAAAACTGAATAAATAATAAAAATGAATTTATGAAGAAAAAATCATATGTAGGTATAGTCAATGTCCTCTTGTACTATACATACTCGTACTATATGGGTTAAGTTCATCATTACAATTGAATGAGCAATCAAATTGAAAAGATTACATTTAGAATTTAATCATAATATAAAGCGTAATGTTAAACGAAAATAACTTACTTTTTTGTGTGATAGTTTGAAGTCAAACATAAAGTGTATATTAAAATAAAAATTTATAAATTTTGATTTTATTCATGATTCGATCATTAACTAAAATCTATACATTACCGAACATAATATTCAAACAGGTCAAAAAAATTATGTCCGATTGAATTTATATTGTAGACACACAGAAGTTGAAATTAAGTATTTTGCTAGTTTCAGCCTCGAATTCCGGAAAAAACGACGGATTTGGGCCGAAATCTAGTCAGCGAAATTACATAAAAAATACGTAATTATCGCTCGAAATCTACTCATGTTTCGTTCTTTACGTAGAACAGAGACATCTACTAACAAATTGTAAACCAAAAAAAAATGTTTTTTTAAAATTTTCATTAAGAAATAATTGAATATAATTGACAGTTAAATTTAATAGAAGAAGTAGGCTATGTTCAGATAAATTAAATTAAAATTAGATAAATTAAATAAATTAGACAAACTGTCAAAATCGCTGTGTGTCATCTTCGTAATTTCTACTCGAAATTAAAATGAAATCTACTTAATTTCAACCTCTGTGTGTCGAAGACATTATAGATTACAATTTATTATGAACTCCGATTTGAGTAAACAGAACACTCAAATTGTAATAATGGACGATGAATAATGAACGGTATTAGAGTGATATATGATTAATCTGATAGTATAATCACATGAACTCAACCTTAATATAACACGTACATTCATATGTGAATTATTTGAAACAAAACAATTTAAATACTCGTATACGTACAACGATAAATATCAACAGAGAATGATGCATCCAAAAGTAATGCGCAAAGCTTAGATTATATTCATACACTTGAATATAGAATACGTCCAATCACATATTTTTATTTTTTTGTTTTTTTGTTTTTTACAAATGACAATTGCAATAAAATGCAAACATCACTAACAAAATATACATACGTGTAAGTAATAATGTAAATATGAAATCCATACACATATTTATGTACTATATGTAGTTTTTATTTTTTTATCTCATATTATGATTTTCATTTCATTCAACGTCAGTTACATTTTGAAAAGCCAATAAAATTTATGATTTTATACTGGATAATATAAGCATTTATTTCATATCATTCAAAAAGTTCAAGTTTTTTCTTTTATATTCATATATGTATACATGCGAGTACTATATAATGATGAATATACATTCTATATTTCTAAATATATTGTATATATATATTATGCACATATATCTCTGGTACTATATAGAATACGACTTTTATACTACAAGATAAAAATTTAAATTCAGAACATGAACTATGCTACATCATTTCTATTTTATGATTTATACGAGTATATGCATTCATATGTATGCATAAATGAATGAAAATATACACATACTGTAGGCTATATATATATATATATTAAACTATATACGTATAATAAAATGTAATAATTGATAAGTTGCTAAAAATAGAAAAATATGATAAGATCAATGTATTGAAAACAAAAACTGTACCGTATGAAAGATATTGTTAATAAAGTTGTTGTCTAGGTAAGACGTGTTTTTTTATTTATGTTGAAGACGTGGACGCCCTACAGAATCAGAAGTGAGATTTTAATTCACGTGGTTAATAAAACATAAGTTTAAATCCTGACTTAAATTACGTAATAAATTAGTATATTTGAGCTAAATTTGATAATTTAATAAATTTATAGCCATACGGGCAAATTAATTACGTTTTCGAGTGGAATTTGTGTGTTTTATGTGAAAATATTGTACAGTTCAAATCGCCAAAAAATGGATTCACGTGTTCAGAAATTTCTCGAAGAAGCCACTGTTAGTATGTTGAAAAGTGCATTAGCGAAACTTAATTTACGGACAACTGGAAATAAACCTGAGCTTAAATTGCGATTTGAACAAGGGATGGCTGGGAAAACTACGGATGAAATCTCAGAAGTTATATCGGAGGCTTCTGATGACTACGATGAAGATGACGGAAATATGTGTCTAGATAACGATCCAAGTAAACAGGTACGTAGCAATACTAGTGCATTTGAAAGTGAAAAATTAGACGAAGAAATCAAAAAATTAGAAGAAATAATATTGAAAAAACAAAAAATTGCTGAGCTTAAGAAAATGTTAGCAAAATTAAAAGAAGATGAGGAAATATATGTGAATAACGCATGTTCTGTAACATATCGTGACATTGACGAATCCATTCATAAGTTTAGTGGAGATGATAATTTGTCCATTCAAAAATGGATACAACATTTTGAAGAAACATCTATAATTTATAAATGGGACGATGCTACGAAGTTAATATATGCAAAAAGGTCAATGATAGGAACTGCGAAATTATTTCTTAGAACGAAACCTATTAACACGTGGCCAGAACTAAAATATGCGCTATTAAAAGAGTTTAAGAAAAATACATCAAAAGCCGATATTCACAATATGCTAAGAAATAGAAAGAAAAGATCTGACGAAACCTATCAGCAATATATGCTTGCTATGGAAGAAATTGGTTCGTTATCAGACATAGATGACAACGATTTGATGCAGTACATAATCCACGGCATTCAGGACGTTGAGAGTAATAAAGTTTTATTGTACACAGCTGACAGCATTGCAGAATTAAAAGATATTCTTAAAAAATATGAGAAAATGAAAACGTACTCGTCAAGTCATAGTCGATTTTTACCATCAGTGAAACAACCAGTCATTGTAAAAACACAACCTAGCAATCACAAGGGCAACACGCAAAATATTAAGTGTTATAATTGTAGTCAGAATGGACATGTTAGTAAATTTTGTCCTAAACCTAGAAGAGAACCTGGATCCTGTTTTCGGTGTGGTAAAAAGGGCCATCATATTGGAGAATGCTTGACGAAGCCTAGTGTAAACAGTCTATTGTCAGAACCAGAAGTCATGCCTGCAACGAAAACTTTTGGTAAAAATAATGATTTTGAATATTTTCTAGCATACATATTCTTTTCAGAGCAACATAAACATCATACGATCATGCTTAACACGTTAGTAGATTCTGGCAGCCCAATTAGTTTCGTGCAAGAAAGGTTTGTCAAGCCATATGGGTATGAAAAGTTGGAGTCTGATGATCATCATGAGTATCATGGAATAAACGGTAGTCCATTAGAGATAATAGGTATCATAAAATGTAAAATAAATTTTAAATGTGATTTTGTTGAACTTTGTTTATATGTAGTAAAAAACTTTACAATGAATTATGATGTAATTTTAGGAAGAAATTTTATAAAAATGAATGACTTGACATTAATGAAATCTACTAAAGATGAAAGAAATTTTGGCAATACTGTTCAACGTGATGAAAATCTTAAAAGAGTAGACAACGGTAAAACAGATAATGAAAACTTCGTAAGTCAAATACTAAATATAGATGTTGAAGATTCTAGAATAGATTATTTAAATAATATTAACCCCGACTTACCGGATAATACTAGGCTAATGATTAATAATATCTTGTCAGAAGCTTTTTCTCGCAATACTAACTCCTTAGTACCTAAAAATAATGTTAAACTAACAATACAACTTACCCGTTCAGACCCTTTTTATTGCACTCCACGCAAATTGCCATACGTACATAAAGAAGAACTTAAAAAAATACTTGATGACCTTTTGAAAAAAAACATAATTAGAGAAAGTAACTCACCTTACGCGTCTCCAATAGTTTTGGTACGTAAAAAGAATAAAGAGCTTCGCCTTTGCGTAGATTACCGCGAATTAAATAAATATACCGTTAAAGATAACTATCCTATACCATTGATCGATGATCTGCTCGACGGTTTACGTAATAAAAAGTATTTTACGATTCTCGATTTAAAAAACGGTTTCCATCACGTCGATGTTGAAGAAGATTCGGTAAAGTTTACGTCTTTCGTAACAGCTTTTGGGCAGTTCGAATATTTAAAAATGCCGTTCGGACTTAAGAATGCCCCGTGTGTGTTTCAAAGATTTATTAATAAAATTTTCCAAAATCTTTTGAAAGAAAATAAGATTAGAATATACATGGATGACATTTTGTTGGCCACTGAAAGTGTTGACGAGCACTTAGAAATTCTGGAATCGGTATTGAAGCTTATGAGAGAACATAATTTACAGTTAAGATTGGATAAATGTGTCTTTTTGACAGAAAAAATCAAATATCTTGGATACGTAGTTAGTGTTGAAGGCATACAGCCTAATCCAGATAATTTAAAAGCAATTCGTGATTTTCCAGTGCCACAAAAGGTTAAACATGTACAAAGTTTCATTGGACTTTGTTCTTATTTTAGACGCTTTGTAGAAAACTTTGCTATAATAGCAAAGCCGTTGTACGATCTAATAAAAAAGGATGTACAATTTAAATTTGGTTCTGAAGAAATGAATGCCTTTGAAACTCTAAAAGAAAAGTTGTTACAAGCCCCAACTTTGTGCGTTTATAGTCCATATAACGATACCGAACTTCACTGCGATGCCAGCAGTATCGGGTTTGGCGCGATATTAATGCAAAAACAGAATGACGGTAAATTTCATCCTATTTTTTATTTTTCGAAAAGATGTACGGATGTTGAAACAAGATATCATTCCTTCGAATTAGAGACACTAGCTATTGTATACGCTCTTCGAAGATTTAGAATTTATTTGATTGGAATGGAATTTAAAATCGTAACCGATTGTAGATCATTAACTCTTACATTAAATAAAAAACTTTTAAATCCAAGAATTTCGCGATGGGTCTTAGAAATGCAAGAGTTCAATTATAAAGTTGAACACCGGGAATCAAGTAGGATGAAACATGTCGACTGCTTAAGCAGGTGCACTAATATCTTAATGATCGAGAACGAAACGTTTGAATTTACGTTAGCCGCGGCTCAAAAACGTGATCCTATTATATGTAAATTATCGTCGGACTTAGAAAAAAGTGAAAGCCAAATGTTTGCCATGATAAATGGTCTAGTGTATAGAAAAAATAAAAACGATGTTATGTTTTACGTGCCAAAACAAATGGAGCATTATGTTATACAAACGCATCATGAATCTCTCTGTCATGTTGGAGCAGATAAATGTTTCGAATACATCAGAAAAATATATTGGTTTCCGGATATGAAAAACAAAATTAAAACCTACACACAAAATTGTTTGAAATGCATAGAATTTTCCGTACCATCAGGAAAAGTCGAGGGTACACTTCACAGCATACCTAAAGGTGAAAAGCCTTTTGAAACCATACATATTGACCATTTGGGTCCATTGTCAAGTTCGAAAACAAAAAAGAAGCACATTTTCCTTATAATCGATGGTTTCACGAAATTTGTAAAACTGTATGCTGTGAACTCCACTCAATCATCCGAAGCAATCAAACATTTAGAATCCTATTTCAATTCATATAGCAGACCTTGTAAAATTGTTTCTGATAGAGGCTCATGCTTCACTTCTAGAGAATTCTCAGATTTTGTTAAAAATCATAATGTCCAACATGTCAAGGTGGCAACGATGTCACCACAATCAAATGGTCAAATAGAAAGAGTCAATCGCATAATAATACCAATGCTATCTAAAGAGTGTGAATTTAGTTCTACAAGCGATTGGTATAAATTTTTGACGAAAGTAGAATATGCTCTGAATAATACTGTAAATCGCAGTACTGGGCAGACACCGAGTATGTTGTTATTTGGGGTCAAGCAAAAAGGTGAAGTTAACGATAAAATAATGGAAAAGTTCGAAGATGATAAGTTTAACAGCATGAATAGGGACTTGACTACCCAAAGAGAAATGGCTTCTGAAAGGATAAAAACAAATCAAAAACTGAATGAAGAATACTATAATAAACGTCATAAAACACCACATAAATACAAAATAGGTGATTATGTAGTGATAAAAAATATTTCAACAATACCGGGTATTAACAAAAAATTGTTGCCTAAGTACAAAGGTCCTTATGAAGTAGTCAAAATCTATGATAACGACAGATACGTAATTCAAGATATACAAGGAATCCAATTGAGTAGAATCCCTTACAAAGGAGTTTGTAGTCCTGCTAATATGAAATTGTATACATTTGGTCAATCTCACGTCGAACAGTATGATGCCTAAATTTCCGTAATAAGAAATAAGCCATTTTAAATTAGAATCTATGTACTGATATTAAACAAATTACATGAAAAAAAGAAAATTGTAATATTATGTATTCACTATTATATGTATTATCTAAATGTAACTTAGTTTTATATGCAGACTTCATAAGTGTTTATTTTCTTTATTTGTAAAGAGCAACTTATTTATAAAAAAAAAAAAAAAAAAAAAAAAAAACATATGTTCTTTTTGCATTCATATTGTAGTTTCAAAAATAATCGAGCCGATTATTAGGTCAGGATGGTCGAGCTGTAGGCTATATATATATATATATTAAACTATATACGTATAATAAAATGTAATAATTGATAAGTTGCTAAAAATAGAAAAATATGATAAGATCAATGTATTGAAAACAAAAACTGTACCGTATGAAAGATATTGTTAATAAAGTTGTTGTCTAGGTAAGACGTGTTTTTTTATTTATGTTGAAGACGTGGACGCCCTACAATACATATCTCATAAAGTTTATTATCTGCATACTATACTTATACATACATATGTATGTTATATACTTGTGTTTGTATTTAAAAAAAAAAAAAAATTTTTCAAAATTCATTCAATTTCATTCATAATTTTTTTTTTTTTTACAATATTTTATTCAAAGTTCAAATTATTTTATTACAAAATATCATTCAAATTTCTAATATCATTCTATACTACAGATTTATCATTTCTTTTGAAATTATTCATTCTGTTTAAATACTCTTCTCATACATTTTTACTATTTATACATCGAAGAAAAATCAATGAAAAATTTTTAAATTTACTGCCACAACGTAAAATTATAATTCTCATATACACTATTATATAACCGAGAAAGTAATATTCTATACAGAAATAGAAAGGTGTACATTTTATAAGAAGAAAATTCAAAGAATCAAATTCGAATTCGATTTTAGTTGTTTTTTTTTTTACCAGAATTCAAATTTCAAAAATATATTTTTCAAAGTTGAAATGAAGTTTATGTCGATTTACGAATGAATGCAATGGTGTAAATGCAAGTATAATATAGTGATAATAGAATATTAAAAATTCAAAAATTGTTTGACACAAAAAAAAAAAAAACATTGAAGAAAAATTGAAGAAAAAAATTTAAATGTGAAAATGAACTTTCAAATCAATCACTAAGATTGATTTTTATTTCATTCACCTATATACATATATCTGCATATGTATGTTTGTAATATATGACTATGTATGAAAAATATTCAAAATAATATACTTACAGTGTTACAGTTATACGAGGTTATGAGCACATCTGTATGTAGGTATACATGCATGAGTTTGATATCTGAATTTGAGTTTGATATCAAATGATGTCTAAATTTTGAAATGAAATTTTTTTTTTTTGCTGATTCAAAAATATCACAATAAATTTTCAGACATCATGAATATGCACATTTTGTGCATTTCCTAGTGTCCTGTGTGTGTATGTCTACGATTGCAGTAAAAATAAATCCACAAATATGTATGAATATTACTCGTATAAGTATTTAACTATAAAAAAAAATTATTTTTTTGAGACAACTGTGATATTGTCTATATATGAACATATCAAATGTGAAATTTGATGTGATATTTTTTCAAATATACGGTATTTGAAAATTTCATCTGACTCAGAGGATTCTCGGACTCGAATGGATGAGCGTATTATTATTAAACTGAAAATAAAACATTGTGAAAAATATGATTTTTGTGTGAATTAAATCGAAATATTGAAGGCAATATGAAAGCTTTATAATAGGAAAATAAATTACAGATACGGCTACAAATTAAAATTGATATACAGTGCGTTTCACTTGAATAGGGCCAGGGCCACCTTTTTTCAGTGAAGTTTTATGATTTATTCGTATTTTTTTCTCGATGGAGGATGTACAAAGTACTAAAATTTAATAATAATAAAAAAATTACAATTTTGTTCAAAAACTATGTGTTTGCAATCATTTACTTCCCTGCTTTATATTAATTTTTATGGTGGCCTTATTCAAGTGAAGCAAGCAAAAATGTGCTTTTTTCTAAGTACCAGTGGTACCAGACAATAAACAGTAAAAATTAACGTTAAACATATAAAACCAGTTATTTTTTTCGTTTTGAAATTCAAGAATGAAGTTGTACTTTAGTTTTGAATTAAAAAAAAAATCAATTATCGAGAAAAAAATACGAATAAATCATAAAACTTCATTGAAAAAAGGTGGCCTTATTCAAGTGAAACGCGCTGTATGTACATACACTTTTGGATGTTATTTGTATATGTAGGTGCACGAATTAATAAATAAATGTCAATTCGGCAGGTCACTCACAACTGTACAATTAATAACAAAAAAAAAAAAAAAAAAAAATTTCGATTTCGTATTTCAATTATTTTATCAATATATAATACCCGAATATCGAATTGAAATATACGTACTTATATATATTTCTTTTCAAGATGAGAATTTATGTACTATATGGCCAATAACCAAAAATCTCTGATGATGAATAATAAAATCAATCATTCGAAATAACAAATAATTTAAAATGAACGTCATTTTTTTTTTTGAAAAAAGTGAAAAAGAAAATTAAAACGAATGAATTTATTTGTTAAAACGAAATCAAAATTTTAGAATTTTATCTTTTAGGTACATTTTGATATCGATCAAAGTACATCTAGTATCTATAGAGAAAGGTAAAGGTAAAGGTTTCTATGATCTCAAAAATAATCTAATCTCTATAAAAATATTTAACTGAAAAATTTAAAAAAAAATTTTTTTAATTTTTTGGGAAAAATTATAATGGCATTTTTTATTTATTTTTGGTTTATAATATATACCACACACGCATATATATGTTATTAGTCACAAAAAGAATTTTTTTATTTGAAAAATATCATACAATATAAAATAAAAAAAAAACTATTTAAAATCAAATTAAATTGATTACGTTTAGCCACAATCAATGAAATTTAAAATTTTGTGGGACTGTATTATGGTGTACTTACAAAATATTAAATTAATTTTATGTATGTACATATGTATGTGTATATAAATGACCACAAAATTTTATTGTGTATCTATATGTATGAATGTATATTAAATAAATACATATATAATCGTAAAATATAAATTTTAAATCGAATTATTTGAAATCAAAAAAAAAAAAAAAAAAACAATTAAAAATGTTGTATGTATATTATATACGTAGATGCACATGTACATATATGTATCAAAACAGACACCTATGTAAATACTGATGTAGAGAAGTAATTTTTTTTTTTTTTCAATAATAATTTTAGAATAATAATTAAAGGATCAAAAATTAATTAAAATATTCCAGCAAAAATGAACAGTAATAATTATTATTTTATTGAACGTTCATATATAGTATGTACATATTTGAAAATTGGTTTCGTTTTATATAGAAATAATCATTTTAATTATGTACATACCTAGTATATGTTTAATGATGTTTTTTCCGTATATAACAATGTATGCGTAAATATACACACAGTTGTTAGATTCAGTGAACGAAAAAAGAAAAATATGAAAATCGATATTTTAAAGTTTCATTCAAAATACCATAATAAAACTTTAAAATTATTCGAATTTGAATAACAAAAACATAAAATAAAGCTTATCAATTTAAAATAATGTACATAAGTATAACAATATTCATTACATTGTGATGCAAATAAAACACTGATATACGATACGATATACATACTTAGTATAGATACAAGCACATTACATGTGGTATCATGTTTACTATATCAAATGATCAATATGTACACATATTATTTATGAATGATTACAATATATGTACATAATTTATACAGATTTGTTATTTGATTTACAATGAATCCAATAAAATATTCTAATATGCCAATAAAGCAAAGCAAATCTATTTTTAAGTAAAATATTTTTTTTTTTTTTGAATTTTCTTTATTTATTATTTTTTATTATATTGTGTACATGTGTATGTTTTTACATAATTTTAATGGTAAATAAATTTTATACAAAAATAATAACACGCACGGGATCATAATATCTTCAGAAAATTAAAATATAAAATTTATATTGTATTCTTGTATATGAGAATATGTACGAGTATAAGAGTATGTTTTTATATATTGTCCATCTATTTCTATTATGTATGAACTTTAAAAAGTATATTAGATTTTTTTTATTATTATTATTCAAAAATAATCAGTAGTACTTCACACATCATGTGTACTCGCATTTTCATTAATTAAAAAAAAATTTGAAAAGGCGAATATTGTACATTAACAAACAACTAACAATATTTAATACAACTTTCTTCTCCCCTTTATGCATACTCTCGAATAGTGAATAGCGAATAGTAGAATACGAATTGTGAATATTGTAATCAAAACAAACACGGAAAATCAACTAACAATATATTTTACTTGCTCCTCCCCCTACCAATAGTATATACGCTAAATGCTACGGCAGTGTTGCCAGGTCTTGTCTTCTATTTTTCCTTCATTTCCCCACGACAGTGACAAAATTTCTCTTTTTTTTGCCCTCACTAAGAAAACTATTTAAATTTCTTATTTTGATACTTTTATTACAAAAAACAAAAATACAACAAATAATAAAATAAAGAATAAAATAACAAAACAACAAAAATAACAAAAATTATTAATTCAAATCACATAAAACAAAATAAAATATAAAAATTTGTAGTTGAATTTAAAAAAAAAAAAACATTATTTGCATAAATTCTCATTCATTTTTTTTTATATGGCATTCTGTTGGCTTAAAAGTTCTGCAGTCTATTTTATCATCATGAAACGAAGATCTTACCACGCAAATTGCATTTAAGCAATCTTCTCCTAAACGATTTCTTTTTTTTTTTGTTTTTACGTTCGTTACAATTGAAAATATTCTTTCTGATTCCGCATTAGAATGTGGAAATGTATGGCGTCATAACGATAAAGTTGTAACAAATTTGGAAAAATTATTTCATTTCTAAAATTCTTGTAGCTTAAAATTTCTTTCTAAAAATAGCTAAATGGTATATTTTGTGGTGCTAGACTTAGATTTAACTGCTAAAATGCAATCACAATGATTAGCAGCAGCTGCAAAATGTAAACTTTAAGACATTTAAATAATCAGATTTTTATTATTGGAATATATTTATGTTTGAAGTTTTGATTTAATTGTTTTTACACTTTGTTTTTTATACTTTGATTTTTTCCTCGTTTTTGTTTCCCTTTTTCCCTTTTTCGAATTTTTGGCTCTGAAATTCTCTCGAAAAGGGATTTTTCCCACGATCTGGCATCACCGCGCTACGGTAGTACGAGTAGTATTTCACATGTCTACGGTAGTACATCATGTCTACCTAATCATTTTTTAATTTTCTTTTGTTCAGAAGTTTACTATAAATTATTTTCGAATATTTATAACTATCATAAAATATTCATTTACGTTATAAAACCACAATGTTTTAGTGTTCAATAATTTTATTTAAATATTTTTTCAATTATAAAAATGTATTTTTCTACATCAAAATTGATCAATTAAATAATTTTTTCAACGCGATTTATGCCTGCATGGAATAACTTTATGAAATATAATAATTATTATAAAATGTTCATATCTAAACTGTATACTATATACTATACATCTATACATAAATTCATTGATATGTATTACATATTTATTTTGAGGTTTAAGTTATTGCATTTCCATGTATACGACTATTTATTAATAATTTATTTTGAATAAAATCAAATATTTGAATTAATAATTCGTTTAATACATATGCTTATACTTTCATACTCCTACAATTTATGCGCATATAAATATTAATAACAATTTGTTTTAGAATGAAAAGATAATATCATGGATATTGAATATAATCTGGTATGATTTTGTATAGAAAATTTACTTAGGACACTTCCAAAATGAACGGCTATAAAATATTATGCGGCATTTGAAAATTTTTTATGGATTATTTGTGTCAATAAATGAATGTGTGTATTAAATTTAAATTTTTATTCAGATACTGACATAATACGAGCATGTACACATACATACATATTCGTATCTATTTTATTCATGTACTTGTTCGATGTTTAAAAATCTCTTCAATGTGAAATGTGCATATGTACGAAGGGAGAAGAAAACCGAGTACATACTTTCAAAGCATTATAAAACTTGAATTTAAATTATAAAAATAAAAAAAAAATAAAATAACAAATATTTAAATTTTTAGTGAAAAAGGCATTCAAAGCAAAAAATTAATAAAAAAAAAAACCAAAAAAAAAATGTTAATCATATAAAAATCAGTTGAAACTAAAAATTTCATTTAATTTTTATTTTTGTTTTTTGTGTCCATCTGCGTTTATATGTATTTGCATGCATTTACTCGTATTTTTTTGTAATGTTTTATTTAATTTTTTCTATATGAAATGCTAAAAATACAGAATAAAACTTAAAATAAAAAATGAAACAAACAAATAAAAATTATTTTCTAAACGTACTATATATTATAATTTTTAAAATTTTTTTTTCTCGCATTTTATTTTTCTATTTGTGATAGATGTATAGGAGCTACCTCATCGTTACGAAGAAGAGAAAAATTATTTTACCCTCTAGTCCAGTATGCATCCGTATATATACATACTATATATTCATGAAAAATCGTATGACTCTGACATGTTTTTTCTCTGATTTATTATTATTTTTCTCTTATAGTAATTCTTCTTTCTTTCTTTTTCTTTGCTCTATTTGTTCCTTTTTTTTTATTTTTATTGTACATATGTATTTTTTTTTCTTCCTTTATCTATATTTTTCTTGTTTGTCACCAATTACTATTATAGAATAGATACTATACGACGACTACAGTCACATCATTTCTTATATATGTATATACATATATATTTTTATCTTGAAGTGTATCAATTTTAAATATAAAAGCCCAAATGAATATATAGTATAACGTATAACTGTATATATTACACTAGTATATATGCATATATGTATGTAAGGACAATGAGAAAACTGTTGATACACGTGTATAATATTCAATTATATATATATGCATACATAGATATTTATGTAAAGCAAAGAAAAATACAAGCAAAGTCCTATTTTGCCTCAAGTATATATAATTCATTTCTTTTCTTGTCTTGTTTGTTTGTTTGTTTTTTTTTTATATTCATTCAAATAAAATGAAAAGGAAGAACGTATACAAATAAGAAAATCACCGACAGTCATATACTATACATATACAAAAAAAAACATACAAATATGAAAATATACACAAATATATTTGTATGTATATGCGTATAGGTATATTTTTATATTATGTATGTATGTATATGTGTTTATATAAGGATAACGAATATCATATTATATGTACTTATGTATACGTAAACAGAAGATTAATTTGAAACAAATTATAGTTATTATTATATACAGAGTTTTTAAAACCATAAAAGAAATGGAATATTATTTTGTTCTTTTAATGAGCATATAAAAAACAAACGTGCGAAGGAATAAACTTTTAAACACACGAATAAATAAATAAATATGTATACCTAAATGATAATTTATTAGAAAAAATAATAACAAAAACCGAAGGTAATCAATTATTTTAGATATCAACAAATTTATTAATAATTTTTCGATATTAGAAAACTTTTAATAAAAATATTTTTTTATTTTTTGTATTTATAATTATTATCATTGTTGTTCATTTCCATATAGATACTAATAAAAATATTGATTGATGCTTATAGACATTTGATATTTTACATTTTGGATTCACTTAAAATATCCATAGCCATATGAAAACAATAGCGTTAACTTACTTGAACAATAATAATAAATTACCCAAAAAATATTCGTACAAATAGATAATATTTTAAATTTTAAATTTCATTTTATTTGCAAAAAATTGTACACATACAGTCTGTCATATAATGCCGTCATGACTTGATCTCTTGATTTTATATAGCTAGATAATAATTTATTCTTTTTATGTGATAATTAAATACAAATCTATCATAATTATTCCTTCACTTTATAGCACACAATCACATACATATAATTTAATGTGAATTATTTTAAATATTGAACAAGAATAATTAAAATTCATTTTCCATTTTTTTTTTTAAAAAATAAAAATTTCACAAATATCGCATATATGTAAGCGCATACACATATGTACCTACTCGTATTGAAAATTAAATTTTCAATCATAATAATATTCTTACATGAAAATCTAAGATAATTAATAATCACAAATTAAATAAAAATTAAAATTTTATTTGATTAATTAGCAATTAAATTTGAATATTATCTGTGACCGATAAAAATAAAAAATTAATTTTCTTGATAAATTAGAAATTGTGGCGTTGTATACCTTCAATAAGAAGTAACATTTGCGGTTATCAAAAATAAGAACACACCACCCACCCTACTACATACTGTCACTGACCACAATTACAATGCAAAATTCAATGAAAAATAATCTCTGTAAATCTTTTTACATTATCAACACAAATATTCAACACACTTCATCGTATAGTGTGTATATAGTATGTATGATGCGTATATATACGCTATATATAGTACTATTACAAAATTTATATGTATATATTTTTACGCAAATATAATATTCTTCGAAAATTGTAATTCAAAGTTAATGAAACTGAACAAATTTCAACGTACATAATAATTATTTTTCAATACGGTTGAACTACTTTATCTATACTATATAATCGTATACCTATATATTTATAGTAAAATTCCACAAAGTTAATTTAACACACCACGATCCTTATACATATATACATACACTCTACATCCCCACAATGAATGAGTCAACTAGAAACAAAATAACCCCCAAACGTATGACTTAAATTATTCTAAAATGAAAATAGGTATATAGAGGGAACTCAACTAATTAACAAACTTACATAATATATTGAATCAAACACACAATAATTCGTGTATATAACTTTAGAGGTACATTATTTAGGATGAAATTAACCATCTGAATGATTTGAATTTGCAAAAAATTACTAATTTTTATTTTTCTCTAATTAAATCGATTTGATATGTTTGCATACAATATTCACACATTACTATTAAATTAATTCACTATTTTACTTTTGATATTAATTTAATATTATACTTCAGTCCTGCAGTATTGTTGTACAGATAAAGCAGATAAATACATACATAGCGTATATATATAAATATGAAACTTTAATATTAATTTATTTCAAAATAATTTAACAACTGTAATTTTTTTTTTATTAATTTTAATATAATATGCCTGCATAATACAATACGTATATACTTTATAGAGAATTTATTGACATCCTTTACCTTTTGTACTACAATTCACATTTAAGAAATATATATATAAATATATAAATATATTTTTAATTGTGTGTCATTTTTATTTAAATTGAATAATAATTTTCAATATAATATTAATGAAATACCTTTTATAAAAAAACATACATACATACATACATATATAATAATATGAAAACATTTAAAAAATCACCGTATAAAAAGTAAAAAAAAAAAATAAAATAAAAAACAATATACAATAATTTAAATAATATGAATACTCACGTAAATAAATGCGAATATCAATTGTACGTAATATAAGAAAAAATGTAAAAAAAATAAAAAAACAACGAAAAATTTGTGTATAAGTACATATTTTATGAATGGCAAATTGATTAAAACAAGAGAGAAAATAATACAATTTTACAATTTAAAAAATAAAAAATATCAAAAAATAAAAATAATTTACAATATAATGTGTACTTAATATATAATAAATGTTTTTGTATGTATGTACCTATATGTAGCTATATAGCTTGTAATATATAAAAATGTACATTTGCTTACATTCATTTAACAGCTTTTATATAGATTATTATGAATTAACTGTATGGTGAAGGATCTGTATAATGTGTATGTATGTAATGTATACACATGTTAAATTCATATAATAAGTATATATGTATATGTATAAATATTTATTACATACATTACATATTATACATTATATTGCACAGTGTATAAAATACACACATTACATTACATTATACATGATGTATGCATGACCAGAAGCAGCTCCGATAAAATATCTACAAAATTTATTTATCCACAAACTATTATATATATATATATATATATATATATATATACACATATGTTTGTACATATATAAATTTTATTTGCCAATTTTAAAATAATTTTCCATCGGATGTTACACATTTAATCTTGTTACATATAATATTTATATGCTTTATTATGTACCTACTATATATTTTTTCTTTTATATTTATATTCATTGCACATTACATCTTATATATTCATATACTATATACCTATATTTATGCAGGTCCATTATAGACCTACCATATAAATACACATTACAGGAATATACATTCATATTACAGAATAAAATTTGTCCTTTTTCTTCCACAAATAAAATACTATATAGATACGACATTTTATCAATTTTATGTACAATTTATGTATTGTGAGATTATATGTAGTATATACATAGAAATATGAACATACATGTGTATAAATAATATACCAAAAAAAAAATTCAATTACGTTATATTATACGAATACGTATGTATGTTGTTATATGTATGATACGAGTGCTATTCAAGTTTTTGAAATAAAAATTTTTCATTTTTTTATAACAACAACAACAGCAACTAAAAAAAAAAATGAAAACAAAAATTAAAAAGCCAGAAAAATGAAAAAAAAAAAAAAATTTCATAAAAACTATAGTGCGTAATAGTATACACGCACACATACAGAGTATAGAGCAACACAATATGTATCTCAATATATACTATATACATATATTATTTATCGAACGATGATTACAAAATTTGTGTAATGAAAAACGTAAACATTTTTTTGCCTTTTTTTTTTTTTGTTGCCTTTCCTAGAATATGTATAATGTTGATTTTTTAATTAAGTTTTCCTTTTAAAAAAAAAAAAAATGAATGAATAAAATAAATGCATATTTGAACTAAAAAAACAAATCAAAAAAAAGTGTAAAATTTAAAATCGCAGTTGTACTATATATGTAGTAGTGTTTATTGATTTCCAATAATTAGCTAACCAAAATAATGAAATAATTGAATTTTGTTTTTTACAAAAAAAAAAAAAAAATTTTCTTCTTTGAAAAAATTTTAATTCATTTTTAAATTTTTTTTTAACAATTTCATTTACCATACACGATATTTATACGAATATAGTAACATTTATTGTGTCTTTGAAAGAATAAAAATATTAAATTTTAATTTAAAAAGGATAAACTTTAGTATAATTTGTATATAAAACTATTTTTTATGCAATTATATATTCTGAGTAGATAAGAAATATTTTAGATGCGGCTGATGGGCACTATACAATATTTGTAATGTGCAAACAATTTAATTGATTCAAATTAATGCATTTGATCAAAAGTGAAAGGCAAAAATCAAAAAATTAATCTGTATCCTTTCAAAAACTTTATTTGATTCACAATAACCTACTCCTCATATATATACACATCTTTTAGTTTTGAAGATATGACTTCTTTATTAGCTATTATGTAAAGTAACCAGCAGACTATATTTTGAAATGTTGACATTATAACATACTCTAATGCTTTGGGCCGTTTTGCACGCATCTTCTCTAGAAATCAAAGACTAATATATAACTATAAGATATTACAGTTAGCGTAATACCGAAGACAGACCAAAAGTTTAAATTATATTAAATCTTTAATCTAGATTAATTTTTCAGTATGTCAAATTCAGTTCTGGATTATCTATTTGTACAACGAGAGTAGGTAGTTAGGTAGGTTTTCAAAATCTATTCAAAAAATAATTTTTTTCAATTTTTTTTTTCTCTTTTTCAGTTATTTTTATTAATAATTTTTACAATAATTTAATTCACATTCACCTTTTATTGTAGATATATCCCTTTTTTATTTCATTTGCACATTCCACAATAAATGATATCCTTTCTTTTGAAACTATAATATTACTGCATCTACATACATATACCTACTTGTACACATATTTTATTTGAATATTCCTACTTAAATTATATTTTAATATTTCTGTAATATAATGCAATATCCCATACATATCCATACAATAGTATAAAGGTACTCATTGAATGGTACAATCCATTCTTTCATATACTATAGTATATGTATACGAGTACATATAAAACGATTTTAAGATTGCATATTATTACATATGATATACTAATGTAACGTTTATTATAAAGAGAAAATTTCAAAAAGAAAAAATATACATAAAACTTATACTACTATACTTATTATATACATACATACATGAATATTATATTATATATATTCGTATCATATTTGAAAACCAAAAATTCATATCATCCATAGTAAATTTCATTTATATACGCTCATATTTTGGTCTTATCCATGCTATTCTATAAATTATAATATATACATGCATTATATGTGTATAAGTATATGCAAGGTACCAATTTAAAGGACATAATACATATTACCACCGTATCTATAGCATATAATATTGCAGTGCTATATATATGTAGTTACTGGATTATATTTAAGTATAAAAGAAACAGAATGAAAAAAAAAAAACGAAAAGAAGAGAAAAGGATAAAATACATTTTTTGTCTATCTAAAATACTTATTATGTATATATATGCACATATACAAATACATCGTATATGTACAAATTATATAAATATGTATGAGTATTTTAATGCTTTTATTTTTAGAAATAAAATAAAATTAAAACAATAGATATACTATATACCTATATAGTATATACGGATTCTAATGGACAATTTAATTAAACTCATAATTCATTGAATGAATTGTTTCATATTTTACTTTCTTTTTTAAGGATTTTTAAATTTTTTTTTTTTTTTGTTTTATATTCCTTTCTGTATGTACATATTTTGTTTTTACATTTGTATATATGTGTATTCCTTTTAAATATTTTTTTTTTATTTTTTTAAAAATCTGAAAATTCATTCATATTTTTTGTTACCACCATTCAAAAGCAACTAATATAATATACATTTTATAGTATAAATTATTATATAATGAATTGTATTTTATTTATATTCACGTAGAATATACATAATTCATTTACATACATACATACATACATACAATATGCAATGAAATAATAGCAAAATACTGAAAAATAAAAAAATCTATTTAAAAATATTATTATTAAGAACAATTTACATGCGGATGGAATATCTGCATATTATATACGAATATTCAGATCAATACATACATATACGATATTATTTTCTTATGTATATTCATAATATGTATGTATGTATGTATGTATTGTATATGTATTTGTATATGAATATAAAATATAATAATAATAGTTTATAACCGCTGCACACAACTGAATAATAATCTATATATATATGTATGTATGTGTGTGGTTTTGTTCAATTTTACCAGTAATTAAACTTCAAAACTTGTGTGTACATTATAACGTATTATAATCACACACACACACCATCATCATCATCATCATCATTATCATCAAATACACCACATACCTATACATGAAAAAAAATACATATAACAAGATTATAATGTATACATAATGTATGTATATAGTAAAATGTGTATACTGTACTAAAAAATTTAATATTATTATTATTATAAATTTCTAGAGAAAATTTAGATGACATAGAATGTGGAATTTTTGAATATAATTTTTTTTTGTTTTTCATACATTCATGTAGGTATGTATTATGTATATCTATGGTATATATTTTATTAAAAATTTATTCATATGTACATACAAATTATGTATGTAATTTTAGTGTATGTATATATTTAATTTAATATATTTTGTAGTATATACATATATGTATATACATAAGTACTATAAATGTGTATACATAAATGTAATTATTGTCTTTGGATTTTAGATCGAAAAATTTCTAGTGTACGAACATATCCGTATTGAATTAAAGTTTATGTTCTAAATATTTACATACGTATACGTATATACTCTAACTCCTACATAAAGTACATTTGTTTAAATTTTCTTATTGTTTTATCGTTGTGTTTTTTTTTTTTAAACTATAAAAACAACAAACTTGCTTGCTGCTTTTATTTTTTTGGCACTATACACATGTATTGTTATCATCATAATTTTCAATAATACTTATATAGTATTACATATATTATATAAAATCTATAGAGTAATTTAAAAGATATATTGCACTTTCTATTATCCTTAAAAATGTGTAAAAATATTATCAAATATGAAGGTATTTTGTTCACAGGAATATGTAAAAACTTACTGTGAGTGCATATAAGAAAGATAATTAATTGTCAGTTAATACTGTTCATATTTGAAACTATAAGAAGAATTTTATGTATTTTTACATAATGATTTTTGAAGTTTGTTGAATCAGTGGCAGAGCAATTAATATGCTACTTAATTTCGAAGTCGCTGTTTCGATTCCAATTCAAAGCAAAAGTAAGAGGTATAATTATTAATTTTCGTTGCCTGTTTCCAACTTTCTTTACTCTTAACTCTACAGCTACACAGCTTTGAATTAAGTAGTGGTAATAGTAATACCAGCTTATTAGAAAAATGCTAATTAGTCTACTTACTATAATCATTTTTTATTAAATTTGTGAAATTCATCAGAAAGTCTTATATATGTATACCTTACTACAGATATGTAATGTTGATCATTATATAAAATTTCAAAAAAAAAAAAAAATTTATACATCATGTACATCATAAATTTATATTTTTATTTCTTATTTTCATTTACTCATGTCGTAAATGAATTTTATTAAAAATCACACATAAATTTATTATACGTGTATGAATTATAAAGATAAATTAAAATATTTACAATATATATTTTTATGTAATAAGAAATGCATATTATGTACCACACAATATCTTTCATATACGTAAAATGCATAACTACATATACATATGCTATTATAAAGAAGAAAACTTATTATCAAGTATAATAATTTTTATACATACAAAAATATCAAACACGAATACCTAAAACTGTATGAATATCCTAATACTTACATTTACCAACGACATACGTAGGTACATATTATTCAATAAGTTATCAAAGTTATGTATGTAATGTATAGTATAGTTGAAATACATTTATAAATGAATGAAATCGTAAAAGTAAAATGCATATAAGTAAAATTAAGAATTTAAAGAAAAATTAACACTATACATTCTGTCCCTCTATTCCTTTTCCTATATCTTTTTGCATGTCTATATTTTAATAATTCATCTACAGATACAGATATGTATGATACATACTGCATACATATGATGTACTGAATTTGTATTACAAAAGGTTTCTATATGTGTAAAAATAATAGTAATAATAGAATAAAATGAATATGTGTACATAGTACATATGAGTATAAAAAAGAAAATATGTATGTAATAATGAAAAAATAGAAACATAAAAGTATCTTTGTGCTTATAAAAGTAATCGTAAAAAAAAATTTTTAACTTTAGAAAATATAAATTATTGCGTGTACAAGAAAGTAACTAAAAAGTTTCTCTATAAAATATAAAATAGATATTGTATACGTTATGAACGTACTTTTATACTTATATGTATCTACATTAGAACTTTAGTAAATATATTTTGAACGATTACTATATATTATTATTATTATTATGACTGGTATATATTATTATTACATGTATTATACTAGTGCATATATTTTTTATTATTATTAATTTTAGTATGATTATGATTATTATTATTATTGCGTATATCATATATGGTATAATGGTATAATAAAATGTTTATGTGTGGTTCATATCATATATGAGTATGTAACATATTAATGTATGTAATGTGGTTAAAAAACAAAAAATGTATATAAAAATAAAAATAAAATAAAAATTAAAATGTGTTAAATTGCTAGAAAACATTTTAATTAAAATTTAATGCAATTTTATATTATTATTATTATCTTCATTATTATATTCGGTAGGTATATCATCATATTATAATATCTAATGGGTATTATAATATAATTTAATGTATGTATATATGTAACATATGAATATGTACATATAATATGTGTAAGTAATTTTTATAAGTATACTATACATGTATGTATTATGAACTTTAAAATTAAATACATAAATAGGTATATTATTATACTATATTTTTGTACATTTGATTATATATAAATATTATAAATATATTCAGTGATTATTTATGTATAGTATGTATTCTTTATATTGTCCTTAGATCACATACAATAAACTACAGTTGATTATATACGTACGTATTCATTCATACACGAAAATGTATAGAATCGTCATACTATACGTGTACACCTCATGTATATGTTATATGTACTTACATATACATGATATCTACATCTATGTATTTACATGTCATCATATAGTGCATATTATAAAATGAAATTAAAATTAATTCAAGCATGAAGTGTGAAATTTTTGTGTTTTAAATCTACCACAAAATTATATATGAGTATATGTATATGCATATATAATATTAGATACATTATGTATATACGAGTATATGAATTTAATATGATTATAATACAAACGTACGCACGGAATGTTACATATTTATGTATATAAAAATGAATATAATTGAATGTGCCTCTAGATATGTGCACATAAAAGTACAGAGGTACATATGTACATACATATATGTGTATTTATTATAAAATACCGCATATCAATATGAAATGTTGTATAGTATATACTTGTATATAAGAAAATGTATATAATATACGAATCTGTATATAACATGCAATAGAGAAGATTTTAAAAGCTATTCTATTCATTCACCTTTTTTTTTTAATTATAGATAATTTACAAATTGAATACACATAATGTATTTTAAATGTTCGATTTTTATCAAATATACGTGAACATAGGCACAATAAACAATAATATTATATGTACATATGTATATAAACACAATGAACAATAATTATATGTAGGTTAGGTACTTACGTTTTTGTGATCAATAAAATATAATATATCTTATGTATGCATACCAAGTTTTTTTTATAATTTGAAATTGTTCACTAAAACTGGAGACCAAAGAAAAGACATAAGATAAGATAAGGACATAATGAAAGTCCCTTTTTAAAAAAAATAATTTTAAAAAATATTCTCCAACAAAAATATTCTCTTAAAAATGTTTGTTTAGTAAATAATAATGAAGAAAAAATTTATGCTTCACAGCTTAAAAAGTGTGCCTTACATGCTCTGTCTATTCTATATAACTATGGAATATTAAAATTTTATACACGTTACCATATGAAAAATATCAAATTTATATACATACATATATGTATTGTAAGAATATCAAAAAAAAATATTATATGTATTTATTACTCTTGAAGGAAACTGAAATTCTTTTCCAGTCTACTACAATGCAGTATATAATTCACACAAAAAAGGAGAAGAGAAGAGAAATTATTATACGCATATATTTCTACTTCTTTTTCCACATCTTATATACTCAAAAGTTCAATAACCATGTTTGTTTACAAATAAAAATATATGTCAAAACATTTGTCTGTTATTTTTTGTGTACACAGGTCTAGTTTCAATCTGAATTTCGTTTTCGTAGACGCCCGTACCACGTAGTACACAGTTTGAACAAGAAGAGGAGAACGGAAACTAGTATTTGCTTATCTTTTTACTTTTCTTTATATTTTCTTCCTATTTCTTTTTCTTAGAAGTAGAAAAGAAAGTAGAAATGAAAAGTAGAAAGATACGTGAATAGTAGTTTGTCTTCTCCTTTGTGTTATTTACTACACTGTAGTGGGCGTGTACGAAGAGAATTTCAAATTGAAACAAGATCCGTGTAAACAAGAAAAACCGATAATTATTTTGACCTATATTTTTATGTGTAGTGTAAACAAACATGATCATATTGATCTCTTGAGTATTTGAAATGTAGAAAGGTACGCGAATAGTAATTTATCTTCTCTATATGAGTTGATTTCAGTGATTAAAAATTTATTTTATACTTTTATTTAATTACAAATTGAAATTCTAATTTTTTTTTTATTTCTAACTAACGAAAAATGTTCATTTAAAATTGCACAAAAATGTTTTCTAAAATGTCTTAGAATGTTTGTAAAAAATATTTCTGACAAATATTGTTTTAAGTCAAAGGATTTTTTCCTTTTCATATTTGCACTAAAAACTATACTCAAAATATGAAAAAATTTGAATTTCTTTTCATGACTTTATAAAATGGTGAACTATAAATGAGAAAAAAAAATGTATGTGCCAAGCAAGAATTTTCACTTATCATTCAAATATATACAAAAAGATATTTATGTTGTATTTGTATTATAAAATCACAAACTATATGACGTTTAGTTTAAAAAAAAAAAATGTCAAGCATGAAAATATAATACCCGAACAAAAATAATTTCTGTTTTACATACAAAACAAATAAAAACTTTTCTAAAGAAAATCATTTTATATTCTCTACAAAATAGAAAATAAGATAAGATATCCTAACATAATATTTCATGAAACAATAAAAATACATGTAGAAATGTTTTTATATTTAAAAAAAAATGATTTGAAAAACCATAAATAAATAAATAAAACTAAATCCATTCTACACAAAAAGTATGATATCATTTCTATTGCTTGTATTTTCATTTTGTTAATCTGTTGCATAACTTTATACTTAAAATGAAAACTGAAAATTAATTTTAAAATTTATTGTTTTTTTTTTAATGGATGTCCGTGTATAATTACGTCCTAAGTCGACTTGAAATATTAATATTATTTGTGTCATTTTTTGGCTATATACGGGTATGTAGTTCCTTGGATGACCCACCCCAGAATGGTCCCCCATTCCTCTCTATTTTTAACATCCTATAGCGTTGTCTTATATCCATCATCTATTTAGAATCATTTCGATAAAATTTAATTTGAAATAATTGAAAAAAAAATATGTACTCGTACATAATAACAAATTAGCTTATTGCTGGATACATTTATACCCTCACCATCCAATTCTAAACTATTTAATGTTGAATATAAAACAGTTTATTTTTCTTATTTTTTTTTTTTTCTTTTACCGCATGGAAAAGTATCTAAGTATATATGGAAAATAGGTACATGCATTTGTATCTGTGTATGTATGTTTAGCAATATACTAAATTACAATTTTCTTGCAACAAAACAATAAAAAAAATATATAATACACCTCGAACCCGGTGTACATAAAAATTATATCAAAACAAGTAGTTGTATGTTTGTAATGTACACAAATTTTTTTTTTTAAGTAACAAAAGAATGGAAAAAAAAAACAAATAAAAAGATAAAAAAAAAAGTGAAAGTAAATGTAATAATAATAATAATAATAAGAAAAATATCTTTAAGATTTTACAAGACATATAAAAATTTACTCATTCCATTTTCCACTTTTTAGAATGAATTACATCTTCTTATTATTATGGTATAAGGCAACAGAAACAAGGACAAAACATAAACAACAACAACAGCAACAAAATAATAATAATAATAATAGTAATAATAACAATAAAAGTTATCTAAAGTATTAAAGAAAAAAAAAATTAAAAAAAAAATCTAAAAAATAAAGAACAGTGAAAAAACAGATTTGTGACATACAGCAAAAAAAAAACACAAGAAAAAAAAAAGAATATATACCTAAGTATGAATGTACATTATTTATACTGCATGTTATCCTGTCGTCTTAGTTTTTAGAGAAAAAAAAATGCATTTCTTATATTAAGCATTTATATATGATAAGGTATCCAAAAATTGTATATAGGACATAATTTTGTAGTTTATAATGCAAATATTTTTTTTTTTTTAGTTTAAACCTCAGCACTATATTTATATAAGTATATGTAGGTGTAGGTATATGATGTGTTATACATATTCACATATGTACATGTGAAAATTTGTAATAAGGCCTGTGTATGGTATATATAGGATGAAAAGCGATGAACTAAACAAATGACTTTTTAGGCTAACATTTTTACAATTTATTATTGTGTTCCTGACAGAAGGATCTAACAACATAGAGGCATTGAAAAAAAAAATGTCTTTTTTTTTCTTAAAAATAAAAAAAAAAACAGAGAATATTAGCATTAGCAATACATTATATTCCTAAAAAAAAATATGAAAAAAAAAAATACGTTTGTTATTAATATGTTATAAGTACATTTGGGTTGGGTGTACATGTATACATATAATGTACAGATTTTATATGTTGGTTTACTGTTTTCTTTTCGAAAAAATACTATACAAATTTTTTCTTACATATAGTTTTTCATCATTATCATCATCATTATATTATTGCAAGTTCTAATAATTTTCTTACCTAACTTTATACAAAGATTTACACAAGGATACAAGTATACAAGTATACAATATGCATGTATGTGTATAATTTATTTTCATTTTTCAAGAGAACATTAGCAAAATATTTTATATATCCTTGGCATTATTATTTTTTATTTTTATTCAAAGACAAAAATAAATATAGACTATACACGTTATATCGTATATTTACTAACGGATACTATTATTATTATTATTTTTAATATTTTAATTCAAAATATGGAAGGAAGGAAGGAAGAAAATATAAAATATTAAAAACATATATTACAAAGATACCTAATATAAATTGTATTCTTTCATACACCATTATAATATGTGACCGATAAAATGTACATATACTTATTATCCTTATATTATGCATATATTTGATATACATACTATTGTATTCAATATTCATGATAAAAAATTTATATCACTTTATCAAAAAAAAAAAAAAAAATAAAAATTAAAATCAATTTTTTTTATAAGAAACATTTACATTCAAAAATAATAATCATAAATATCTACAGTAATATTCAAAATTATATGTACAATACATTGTATATACTTAAATATAAATAAAAACAAAAATGTATTATGTAATGTAACGTAACTATTGAATTTTAAATTTCAATATCTTTAATATCATTTGATCATATTTTTTAAATATTCATGCCTATGTTACTAGGTACTACCACGTACTACGTACTAGCGTATATCGTACTGTATCTGTAGTTAGCTGCCAATTGCTACTACCTGCTAGATGAGATGCTACTACCTATTAGCTACTACCCTACTACTAATTGCCTCTTCCTGTTTCTCGCCTACTTCATCTGGTGTGTAGTGCAAAGCAATTATAAAGAAAAAAAATCTCTCTCTTCCTTCTTGTTTCTTATTTACTTCTTATGGCGTGTGAAGTGAAGCAACAAGCAAAGCAAATATAAAGAGAAAATGAATTTATTCTTTTGAATGAAAATACGAGTGCATGACATTTGTATAGTACTACCAGCGAATATTGTACTATAGTTAGCTACCAATAACATGATTGCTGTTGCTATACTACCTACCACTACCTACTGCTACTACTTATTGTCTCTTCCTTTTTCTTGTATACTTCTTATGACATGTAGTTGTAGTGCAAAGCAACAAGCACATATAAAGAGTATATAAACAAGCAAAGTATAAAGAGAAAATGAATTTTTCTCATAAAGGAAAATACGATTAAATGGTAAACAAGGTACTACATAACATACTACTAGCGTAGCGTATATGATTAGTTATCAATAACAACTTGCTACTCTACTACCCTACTACTTAGTTTTTCTTCTGCTTCTCATATACTTCTTCTGGTGTACAATGCAGAGCAAATATAAAGAGAAAAAGAATTTTTCTCATGAATGAAAATACGTTACGCTTACGTATTGGTATGTAGGTAGGTATATCATCATATATTAGACTGTGAAAAATAGCAACAATTTAAAATGAAAATATTGAATAATATATTACGTTACATATGCATATGAACACTAACTTGTGTCTATCTATACATCAAATATGTACATATATACTTAGTTACATACGAGTATAATAATGTTTGTTACACACTTAAGACAAATACATATGAGAACGTATATCAAAATATTTACTTACATATTAAATGAAAATCTTTTTTTTTCATGTATATACGAATACATTTATGTATGTTATATAATATGATGAGGATCACCAGGTGCAATAAAGAAATTTTCAAAATCATAAAAATGAATCGATTTTTTTTTTATTTGTAAGTATCTACAAAATTACATTATGCGACAAATCGAATTGGATGCCATTTATTATTGTATATCAAATTACATACAGAATTATTGCTTATATTGTTACAATATAGGATACACAAATGTGTATACATTATGATAGTATTTAATATATGAATGTAATGTAATGTATTTTTACTTGATTTATTAAATTAAATTTAAACATTTCCAACCCATTTTGTCGTATTATGTTGTATACATACTCATATATTTACTTATATACTTACATAACTACACAATTCTGATGATTTACATTTTCTACAAATACGAACTATACAGAACTACCCTTTTATAAAATGAAAAGGCATATATCTAATACAGGAGGTCATTAGTGTTTTGTTTTGCTTTTCTACATATTATATATTATACATTACACAAAGCTCAAATTATTTGTGCACGTGCACATACATACTATATACATTATACAATATAATATAATCATATAGTATATGTACAATGTATAATGTTATAATGTGACATGAATGTCGTGTTAACATTTTCCTTTTCTTTTCTCTTTTCATAAATGAAAAACTAACTTTATACTTTTTAAAACAAAAACAACAAACAAACAAAAAACTTGGACTGTATATTTATAATGTTTTTTTCTTGTTTTCATATATCCTTTACCCAGAAAATAATACGGAAAATTAGTTCACTGAAATTAAAAAAAAAATGTTTTTTTTTCTATTTTTTTTTTCTTCCCTTATTCTGTCAACGCATAGGAGATTTATTTTAATGCAAACATAGCTTTGGCACATATAGGACAAAAATAAAATACGGATTATAAGCATAATATGTAAAAGAATTGTATACGTACGCATACGAGTATAGTACAGTATATGTATGTACATACAAAAATGCATGCATATAATATGAACAAATAAAAATGTATGCATGTATGCATGTATCTATGTTGAATGAATTTATGCATTTGAATTGCTTTTGCATATAGATCAAGATGAAATACGTACATATACATATAATACATTTTTTTAGAGTAAAAAAAATGTTCAAATTTTGGACTAAATGTTTTTTTTCTTTTTCTATAATGCTTTTTTTATTTTTGTTAACCAAGTTTAGAAAAAAGGGTAAATTGTGATAAAAACGGATTAAATTTATACTTTTGGAATTTTATCATTTTTTGTGTATTATTTCAAAAATAATATATGACTGAGGTCATAAGCAATTGTCGCTGAGTGTATATATCTGTATCTAGTTCACATATGTATGTGTACATATATTGGCTGCATACATACATAAGTTTTAGAAACAAAAAAAAAAAAATTGTTTTTTTTTTTTTTATAAAAGCTACAGAATATAGAGAGCCGTGTGTCATCTGGCTACATATGAGGAAATTACGTAAGTATATGAGTGTAGCATAACTATACTATAAAATATTTAGTTCTATAAACTTTATATATGTAGCTAGAAAATATTAGGTATGAGATATAATACGGATGATAAGTTGAGAAAAACTCAACAATTCTCACTATAATTTTCTTTCATTTTTTTTTTTATTTCGTCTTCATTGCATAATTTTTTTTCCTATTATTTACCATAATATAATATGATGTATATTTTAACTGCTAATTTGTTTTTATTCCTATGGATTTTACTTTGCTTTTTTTTTCTAATTTTTTATACTACTCGTATTTTCATGTATCAGCAAATTTTTATTTTTTTATTTTTTATTATTTTTTTGTTTCTATTGTCTGTCGTGTCTTTCATATTTTATAATATGTATATGTATCTATAACTATGAAAGAGGTGCCAGCAGATGTTACATTTTTATACTCTATACGGCAACAGCAACAGAAAACTTGCCATAGAATATGAAAGGCAAACAGAAAAAATTCTTTATTTTCTTTTTTTTAACTTTTCTTTTTTTTTTCTGAAACTATTTTCTCTATTTTTTGTGTTTTTTTTTTTCATTTTTTTTTTATGAAATAATAATATAATAGAATTATACAGCTATACACATACAAAAATAATACGTAAAAATGAAAATGAAAACGAACAAGATACTATATGTGTATTGTACAATACCATCAGTTTAGGCAATTATAGTTCAGTTATCATTCATATATTATTATTGTTATTATACAAATATATAAAGTGAGAAAACGTATATTCACACATATAATGCACACATGGACGTTAACTTTTTGCTGTGATTTTCAAAAAAAAATTTTTTTTTCTTTTTGTAAAAATTGTAATGTTAAATTCTTTTCTTTTTTTTTTAAATTTTTGCCAGATACAAATTTTCCGAACATATGCGTGTGTATACTGTGTAATGTAAAAGCCTTTATAAAACTATAGAAAAATCTATTTTACTTTAAAACACGAACATGCATTTTTTTAAGCTTCTATGTTTTTTTTTTTTTTTCAAAATTTTATCTAAATTGCAATGGAAACTTTCATGTGATGTGATGATGGTACACAACTTGCCTACACAGTACATAAAATGTATGCATGCATAGTAATTGAACGACTGAACTATAACTAGAAAATATTTCCGTGAAATGACTGTTTTATTTCCAATAAATCAGTAGGATCCAGTGCGTGATATAACATCATAACATGGCCTAGGTTGTTGTAAGTCCATATATATAGATCACTTAGATGTGACTTATGCTAGAGACAGACCTGAGTTTAGAAACTTTCTAAACCTGTTTAAGTAGATTAACTCTTTGATCTGTCAGCAATCAGCTTGGGCAAGTGTACTGTCACATGAGTCTGATTCTGAATCTGGTCACAGTCTGGTCTGAATTTTTGGTCTGTCAGTACGAAGTCTTAATTTAAAAAAGCTATTTCTAAACTGATTTAGCTAAATCCAATCTGTCAGCACTATTAAATAAAGATCTTGACTTTTGACTCAGTTAAGAGAGCTATGCTTAAGGCTATATAATCAGATAATAAATTTTACTATTTGAATTGAATTTAATTCTCGCATACTCGCATGTACTTTAATTTACTGTCACATCCAAATAATGATAAACTTTATAATAATTTTACATTTGAAAAATCATTTACAATTTAGAGTAGATTCAATAGAGCAGACTATGAGCTTTTAAATTGTATTCATAATTCTGATTAGAGTTTAATATGAGACTAACCTATATCAGTTCCAATATGACAGTTTGAAGAAAAGGACTAAAAAACAAAGAATAATAATTCAATCGAAAAAAGCAGAAAAAAAGGCAGCAGCAACAATTTAATTAAAATTTGATTCAAAATTAAAAAAAAATGATAATCATAACCTTTTAAATCATATAAAAATTGTTTATTAAATAATTATTAACTATTGATTATAATTTGATTTACATTTTATTATTATTTTTATCATTACCTTTTCATTTGTTTTTCATTTTTACTTTTCATTTATGTCTATATATCTTCTTTACTCTTTAACTTTCATTTCCATTCAACACTGAATGAATATTGTATATATGTATGTATGGTACATTATTATAATAACAAAAGAAAATAATATAAACAAAGTATGTATTCAATTTTTATCATTTATGATGTCTGTGGTATTTATTTTATTGTTTGAAAGTATGAAAAATAAAACGAATCAATTATTGTTATTTTTTATATTTTAATTTCTAGTTAAATGTTAAGTTAAATGTTTTTTTTAACTTAATTTTTTGTTCAAAGAATGAATCAAAAAATAATCTATAAAAACCAACAACAAATTTACAAAATAATCAAAAAAACAAAAAGGATGATAATGATGAAGATCTAAAACAAAAACTTAAAAAACAAACTGAGAAAAATATAATGAAACCCATCCTTTTTTTTCTCAATTAAAAATTTATGATGGTTTGTGCCAAAAAAAAAAATTATTTCCTTGTTTTTATTGAAAAAAAATATATAATGTATAAAATAAAAAATATTAAAATTATATATCTACATACATATACATATATGTACTCGTATATTTGAATCAAAAAAGTTCTCTTTCTTGTTTTTCAATTTTTGCTCTTATTGTTTTACTTTGATTGGAAATTTTTATTTTTTTTATTTTTTTCTCATCACAAAATATATTTTTATTCCTTTGAATACATGTAGAAGAGTCGATATAAAAATGATTTCATCATAATAATAAATTGAATTTATTATCGAAGATGCAAAAAAGACAAAAAAAAAAAAAAACAGAGAGAAGAAAAACAAAAAAAAACAGAAAAAAGCAATTCTTTTAGTGATGCATTCACACACACACACATTTATATATATACATATACATATCATTAAATGAAGTTAGAAAACTATTTACTCTTCATAGATAGAAGTGTATTTCACTGTCAGCTATTTTCTTTTCCTTTCCAATGAATTTTATTATTATTTTTTTTTTTTTTTTGGTTTGGTTTGGATATTTTTTTTTCATCATTCATTCCTTTGTTAATATCCGAAATTAACATTTCCTATCTGAAATCTTAATACCTTAAGGTAGATATAATATACATATATGTACTTTGAATATTATATTTTTGTTTGTAGTATATAATGATGGTAGTTATGTCAGTTAAAAGAGTTTATGAAATCTACATAGATTTTCTTTTCAACCTTCGTCATAAATAAAAATTTCTTCTTTTTTTTCAACTTTTTCAATGATAAACTTTTTTAGTATCATCATAGTATATTTTATACATATTTAATATATTTACACACATAAGTACATATATTAATTCAAAGTTTTTTTTTAAATCTGCCTTTACATAATTTACATGTGAAATAAATTTTATATATTTTTTTTAAATACGAGTATTATAGTCGTGTAGTATCTTTTTTTTAAATAAATTTTATTTCGCATTTTGTATATTTTTATTTAGTTATATGTATCTACTATCTACTATGAGAATTATGTACATAGATTGTACATGATTGTATACGTATTTTATTCATTTCAATTAATTGTACTTTATTACGTCGTGTAATAATGTATCATTTTTTTTTATTATGTATTTTTTTTTTGAAATTTATATATTTAGAATAAAGGATATACTGTATGATAGTTGCATTCATTATGTTTGAAATCGATTTTTTTAACTATTATTTTAGTTATCTTTTCTCTACATATTTTGACGCTCAGGAATTCATATACGATCTAAATTACTGAAGATATGAGTACTCTTCTATTAATTGGAATTATCTATTTATTATACAATTTACAATTGCACTCACTCACATGTAAATTGATATGAATTATAAACAGCTGTTGGTAGATAACAAACTTATTTGCATATAATGGGAATTAAACTGAACAATTACGTATATATAGATTGTAATAGCCATAGGAGTTTAGCTATAATTATCAGTAAATATATACCCAGGTTACCATAATTATTGTATGAAATTAAATTTCTGATTTATAAAATAAAAAATGTTCAAAAATTTTGAAAAAAAAAATAAATGCAAATATGTAAATCTATAAAATTCCTAAAAGAACAAGTAAAAAGGTACTTTATAAAGCCACTTATAATGTATACAACCTAAAACGAATTATAAATGTAACAATTTTTTGTAACGTAATATTCAGGCTGGAAAATCCTATCTTAATATTTATAATGTTGTAAAGTTGTACACAAATAGAGTATATCTTAGATATACATCTACTTGTATGTGTGCATGTATTTTCTATGTTAAGGCACAGTGGTTAAGGTTAAAAATCTATAATCTATAATCTAACATTTAACCCTGAATATAATACACGAATAACATATAAGTAGTACATAGTAATAATAGTAGTTACTATAGAGTTGGTGTAAGTGTAATAGGGTATAGTAAAGTACAATATACATATAAAGTTAAAATGCTGTACATAATTCTTCTTTTTTCTATACCTTTTCAATATTATAAATCCTTACAACATTTTAATCTTTTTCTATTACAATATACGATTATGTACTACATGTACAAACATATGTTATGTATTGAATTGTAACTACTTATATGTATACTTTTATATGTATATAAGTAAACATAAATACACATAAAAGTATTGGTATTAGTATTAGTTTTATTATATGGTCTAGCTTTACCTTTTCGATAGTAGTTTTATTATTTGAATATAAATATGTATTTTCAATTTACACAATAACAATCCCACATAACATGTATATAATGTGATGTGATGTAGGGTAACTATAATAAAATCTCATAAAATTAAACAATATTTTTTTAAAAATTTTTTCATTTTGAACAATTAACTTTGAAAAAAGAACTAAATTCAATATAAGGTATCTTCAAAAATGCATCAATGCTTTAATGATGCAGCATCATTGTTGTTTAGTATTCAAAAATGCATCATTTGTTGCATCACAAACTAGATCAAAAATTCAATAATGCATCATGAAGTTATCTGATGCGTCAAAGTTAAGCAAACATGGCATCACAGAATTGAATGATGCAATGATGCTATGATGTGTGAAGAAAATGAAATGTCAAAATAACATTTCAATTTGTGTGTAAAGTGAATTAAGTTTTCTGCTTTTATTTATAAAAAATAGGATAGCAGAACAAATGTGAGTGCATATTTTTAAAAATTAATAATAATTTTTCATCTCACTACCATTTTCATTTTCTTTAGTAAAGAAAAGCAGTGGTCAGCAGTATTTAATCGCAAACTTTATAAACAACACACTACATTTAATACCGTCTCTATGAATCATTCAAAAACGTCAAAAAGTTGCATCAGCATCGCATATGTTACGTATCGCATCAGTACGTAGTAAAAGTCATGATACTGTAGTGATACCGCATCATTACAAAAAAATTTGACATTTTTGAAGATACCCATAATCAAACTTCAAAATTTTAATCTTAGTAGTCATCGCAACATCGAATTTTATGTTGCAAGTATTGTGTTATTGTTATGTAAGTCTCTAATGCAGTGTTAACTTTATGAACCCACCCAATAACAGATAAAATAAAAACAACTACGAAAAAGTTGTATCATTCATTTCAACAGAACTACGAAACTTGAAAACTGAAATGAATCCCCTTAATATATTGAATTTGGACATATATTGGCGGCATATCATCGTCTGGCGGACAAGGTGGTTACGCAACAGATTTTAGTAATGGACTAAGTTACAGCTGTACTGATAGAGTTGACAACTCGATTTGTTGATAAGGAATTCTGCTAAGGAACTCAGAACGCAGGAGGATATGGCCATGTATTGTGATGTCAGACAATTGGTTACCTATGTGAAAGGAGCTCATGCTGGACCATTTAGACGAGTAGCATTAAGCGGAATTTTGGCTGTTACACGAAGACCAAATAAACACGTGTGATAAGGTACAAACTTAATGCCTTACCAAGCCTTACGTACATTACTTAATATTAATACTAATATGATTATTAAATGCAGACACGTTCTTCAGACGAAATTGAAAGTTTGAACACTAGTCAACAAGAAGATAATCGAACTCAAGGAAAATTATTTCTCAAAAAACGTAGTACATCCTCAACTTGCGCTGTAACAATAAATTTAAAGCAATCATGGGTATTAACAAATTAAATATAAATAAGTAATTTGTTTATTACGATAATGCCTACACTACTGCAAATCTATTCTCTTCATCAAACTAATAAATTAATTCGAATGCTTGGATCTGCTTCAGCAATTTTAGATGCTGATGGGGAAGCTCATAAAGTATACTTTTTAAATTACATTTCATTTTTACAGTAAATCGTAATATATTTCATCTACTTTTTCCAGGTTCAGTCAAGCTGTCTTTTTGATCTTCTGCTTAGTTTAGAAGACCCTTCACCAGATCCACTTAACATAGGTGAGGAGCTAGTGAAATGAATGAAAATGATTTCAAAATATAATTTTTATTTCTCCTCAGATTTTCATATCATTTGAGAATTTATGAGCAAAGCTTCAACTAGATCACAGGAATTGTTCGACAAACAAGGCGGAGATTCAAAATTAAGTTAACTTTTGGATGTTAAATGTCACATCAGGTTAACCAACGGACCAACGGCTAAACAAATAGTTTTAAGAATAACAAATAGTTTTAAGAATAACAAATGATATTAGGAATAACAAATAATATCTAAAAAAACGAAATATTCGTACGGGGTGTTAAATATGCGTAATGCATATTGTTACACTTTTCCCCGACTTGGCTGTGAAGTCCAGACTTTATGGTCAGGTTTAATTACCCTTTCTCTTTCGAATTGAATTTGGCTGGGTATTAGATAGAGACACATACATGCGCATGCGTTGCGAGTGTATATACGTATGTATATGATGTACAGATTTATATTTTATTTCGTATAAATGTCATGCACAAATATAACATGTACGAGAGCTCATATTATTATTTCAAATATTTGACAAGAACTAACAATACTATAACATCAATAATGAAATTAGCAACTGTGTATGTGATGCTGCTGTATAATATAAAAAAAAAAGTTTAAAAAATTACAAAATTAAAATACTGACGATAATGATGATGATGATGACAGTACATACGTATTATAATATTTCTACAGACAGATTATACAATGAAAACATTATGCAATAAAATGAAATAAAATGAATTTTATGTATATGTAATATGAAAATCCATGTGTGTACATATCTGCATATATATATATAAGTTTATCTGCTAGTTAATGAATTATTTAAAATCAAATCACATAAATATACGTGAAGATGTATATATAGCATATTCATATAGGATAGTATAGTATAGATGATAGCAAAAAACTCTTAATTTTCTCTAATTTAAAATTTGCTAAATATACTTTTATGCACATATTTTGTCTTATATATAAATTAATGTAAGTAAATATATACTTAACTTTAAATATTCTATAATTTATAATATCTGTCTATATACATAATTCCACTATATACATTTTGTACATACTTATCTTATACTTACTTTTTATATAATTAAAATAGAAAATACTCTTGAAGGCATTTATTTTGAACAAAAACTTTTAAACGTATAACATCCTAATTTTATATACAAATAAAAGTAATTGAAAACTTTTTAACTTCCTTCACTAAATTTAATATCTTCTCTATTATATATGTAGTAATATGTATTTATTTTGTATCCTTCACCTGTATATATAGTAAATAATTTCGTTCAAGATTTAATTTACAATTATTTTTGTTTAAAAATATTTTATATTATTTTATACTCTGTATTTTATTTTTATATTTTTATTTTTGTTTTTCTTTATTATTTGATTTTTAATTTATTTTTATTTACTTATAATTATTGTATCAATTCAAATTCAAATAAATTTTATTAATTGTATCAACAACATTGAAACAATTTGATTTGATTTGCATGTTTAAATGTGAATGAATTTCGTACTACCACAAAAGTTGTTGCTGCTGTTAATAGAGAAATAAACTCATTAGGGATTGACTAATAATAATTGAGTTACTCACATTACTTCTATTTCATTACTTTTATTGCATCGACGAGTAAATTGGCGAATCAATATTTTCGTGTTTTTTTTTTTTTTTTTTTGTCCAGCAAATCTCTTTTAAAGTTGATTAAACTTTGTTTAGGGATAGCAAAGAGGATAGGTAATGAAAAGTTGATAATAAAGTAATGGAAATAAATATTTCTTTTTTTTTTGTTATTTTTACTGCCAAAGGTAAACGAATCAAAAACTTCGTGATTAGTAGACTTGCCATTCTATTAATTGAACTATCGAAACCAGTCAATTTTTCTTTTTAAGTACATCTTTTTATATAAATATTTAACAAATAATTTAAATTTGAATTCGATTTGTTTTTGTTTTTAAAACTTTATAACTTTCCAAATGTACAACTTTTAATATCTTATAAAATATCCAATACAAATACTTTATGATACAAGTATAGTTGTAAGTAAATAATAAATAATAATAATTTTTGGATAAATATATATTCGTCTCGTAGGTATTAAATTTAAAATTTTAATAATTTTGACTTAGGTAACAAATTTTTTTTTTTTTTTCAATTGTAGATTATTTTTAATTTTAAATTTGGTTATTTGCTATTTTGAAAATATTTAAATTTTTTTAAGGATAATATTTTTTTTTTTTTATTTAAATAAAAAATTATTTTATACATACTCGTATATTGCAAAAACGTCCTTTTCTAAACAGACAGATTTGTATCATTTTGTTTTAAAGTATTTCAAAGTACAAATACATAAGTATAAATGCATTACGTAGGATAATTTTAAATTTAATTCAAATGTATGCACATAAGTACTCGTATATTATATATACGTATGTAAATTCATAAAATGAATGTACAAGTATGCAACTTTAAAAATGTATAATATTTAAAATTTTAATAAATGAGTATTGAATAATATTGTTGTATCTACTATACAAATGTGCATGTATAGGTATATACGAGTACTATTTCATATCCATTAAATGAGATAAATATTATATGAATGTTCAAATTAAATATCATACATAATATGCATATTACATAGTATATAGTATACATATATATATAAGTACATAAGTGTATTCTTATGTCTAAATAGTATATGTGAATGTGATAAATATACGTACTTGTATTTTATAAATATTAGCTGTGTTCCTTTCACGTGAGCAAAGTACTTAAAAATCAGTTTGGTTCAATATTTCACTAAATTTTTATATGTGAACTGCTCAAACAATTTTTCAAAAGTAGTTCACTCGTATTTTGTAAGTAGTTACGTTATTTCTTTCCACCAGATGTCTTTTTAGTTTCAGATTATCCAACAGATGGAAATTGATTGTTTAGGTTTGATTTCTTGGTATAAAAAAATATCATATGGATTGTTTTATATAAATCTTTAATATAAATTTTTCAAATTTAAAGTAAAATAATTTTAAGGTTATCTTTTTCTTCACTTGTCAAATTTATTTACATATGTTTCTTTGAATAGTTTGAGTCATTGCTAAAATAATTGCTTAGAAGTACTTCGCTCACGTGAAAGGAACACAGCTATTATATAAATATACATACAGAGTCTAATATATTATATGTATAATATACTCGTACAAGTAAACTTGTGCAAACATTTATATATTATGTACATATATGTATGTACACATTCTTATATAAAGTTGTATGTATAATTTATACGAGTATATATAAACATATGTAAAACTTATCAAAATCAAAGTAAAGAGAAAGTGATGAAAACTTTATAGTAATTTAAAACATTAGTTTATTACATATAAGTACATACATACATAGTTCAGTTTCAGTGTATTTATTATTCTAAATTTTACCTGAACATTATGTTAAATTTTATATTTGGTATAAGTATATATATGTATATATGTATATAGATAGATACTTGTATAATATATTCATTCTTATCCGTATGTACCTATATACGAGTATATGTATGTGACATTTCACAATAGTACATATCACAAATCTATCTTTTCAAACTATAAAGTATATTATTTGTCTACACACCATATAAAATATCTATTTGTCTAAGAATTTTATGTTTTATACTCATACGAATATACGACAATTTTATATTTTATTACAACAAATAAATTTACATATATACATATACATACATATATATAAATACATACATATATACATTTATATATACATATACATACATATATACATTTACATACATATATGTAAATACTTATTATATATGTACATTGCATATACCAAATATACACACAATATTGACTTAAGGTAGGTATACCTATAAGAAAAGTAACAAAGTTTTACATCTCGTAAGGTGTTTCAATTTATTGAATTCTTATGAAAATAGTATCTATATATGCATGTACATACATATATGTATGTATGCATACTATTATGTATATTGTATGTGCGGAGACAAAAATAGGGAAATTTTAATTCTATACCTAACGAATACATAAATGTATATAATATGTAATATAAATTAAAATTTATACATATGTATATATATACGTACATAGATACATACTATATGTATGTGTTTTTGTGAAATGAATGAATATTTTACTTTTGATCAAGTTTGATTTTATATATATTTAAAAAACAATTACTCTTCTGATTTATTCCAATTATTTATTACCGTAAATCATTTTCTTTTAAAATATTCATACAGATATGTATGTACATATATGTATGCATACGATGCACATACATATATTATATGTATACACTACATATATTAAAAAATTTTCATGCTAAAAATTCTTGAATATTATTTTAAAAGGAAAGAATTAAATATGGAAAGATGTAATATAATAAAATGATTCGTTAAAATTAAAAAAGAAAACTTATAAACGTTCATTATAGAAATAGAAAAAACAATTTTTATCTTTTCAGATATCTGATAAAAAATTCATAATAATTACATTAAAAAATGCTTATACATTTTGTTTAGAAAATTAGGTATATAATAGCGTCAATCCATGTTGGGGAATACCACCCTTAATACTTGTTATTCTACTCCATCTATACATACATACTCTTGATTGAGCAGTGTAGTTCATTGACTATAACAGTAGATATCTGTAGTATTCGCTACGATAATACGCGTAGTATTCTATCTATATTCTATACACAATATGTGTACTCGTATTTTCAACCTGGAGAGAAAAAGTTGATTTTCTCTTTTAATAGAATATGCGAATATTGTACATGAGAAACACGGAAAATCAACAAACAACATTTAATACTTACTCCTCTTTCTCTATACTCATTATATGCTCGCTCTGTAGTAGTGGAGTTCATTGACTATAATAATACTCATAGCAGTATACTACAACACTACAAGTCTCATAGTATACATAACTACTACGAGTAGTATTTTACACATCATTTTGTGTACTCATTTTTGTATTTTCATTTTGAAACTTCGATTGATGCCAAGTGTAAATGTAAACACTTAGTATATATGTGCAATTACTAGTGTATAATATCAATTCTTCAAGTGAAAATAAAAAGATCAACATATAAAAGTATGTACGGAGTATTATAAAATGATCCTCGTATATAAATTACTTTAGTGAATATTATAATAATTTCAATATATGTATGTATTGTGTCCAAAACATTATGGGTATAAGTTGAAAATTTCCTATTTTTCTTTAACAAAACTTTTAAATTTGTGATTTTGTGATTTTTGGGTAAAATTATTTTTACCATTATTACATGATTATGTCTAAATTTGAATGTAAATATTTTAGATTTTGTATAAATAATACAATTATTTGTAAATAAATATTAGATTATATATACGAACAAAAATATATTATATACTTAGTTTGGATGTTCATGTTCCTTTTATCTTTTTTTAATTATAATGATGAATTTTCTTTTAAATTTTTTATATAAATAAGAAAAGAAAATTTTACAATACGATTACAAAATCCATACAAGAAAATACATACATAATTTGATAAATACGAAATGAAAAAAAAATAAATTAATTACATATAAGGATTCAGAGAAAAAAGGTCTCCAATTTATCTTTTAAATAAAAAAGGTAATACACAGAAACAAGATATTTTGTGTTTTTTTTTTTCTATATTTTCTTCATTTATTTTCGAATCATATTACTTGAAGGATAGGAATGGAATGAATTTACACGACATGCATACATATGTATGTACATAAATAAAGAACGAATATTTATTGTAATTCGTATTACAATACAAATCCTCTTAATCTATAAAAGTCAAATTGAAATTTCTTTTCAAAAAAAAAATTTTAGAAAATTGAAAAAAAAAAATAAAAATTAAAAACCATAAAACAATAAATAAACAACGGGTAAGTAAATTAATAATTATATTGTACATGTACTTACACATGTAATACTTTTTTATATCTGCATTAATTACATGCATTTAACATTCGTATATAAAATACTATGAGAAAAAGAAATGTAAAAAATTTTCAACATTTTTTTTTTCACCGTTTTGCACACAATTAAATAAAAAAAAAAAAAAAATTCAGGTCAGTTCCAAATAACAAAAACAACAAACAATAATAATATTCATTCATGAATATAATCCTGTATATATGTATGTATACATTATGATGTATATATGTAGAACATATTAACTTTAACTTTAACTACGAACAACAAACAAAAAACAAAAAAATATTAATCAACAATTATTAATTCAGGATTAAAGAATTTCCAATAGAATTATTTCCCATGTGCTCAAATGTATATTATGCTTATGCCTAACATTACTATATATATACTACATGTGCGCGGATATACACCTGAACATTACACACATATACAGGTACTTCTACATGCACACATATACATGTAATGTATTTATGTTGTAATCTAAATATTGCTCACATAGTTATATGTACAAGTACGATATAAAAATATTTTTATTTTGTTGTTTTTGGTTTTAAATTTAAAAAGTTTTCTCGAAATTTCATATGCACGAACAAACAAATAAAACAAAACAAAAACAAAAAAAACAAAAATAAAAATAAAATTTAAAACTTTATACTGCATCTCTTTACTGTATACATTGTGTACATATATGCACATATAAATGTAAATATACATCTAATATATACATATTATTTTACATACAGGTAAGTACATAAACATTTATACATTCACATTTATATTAAAAATACTTTATATTAAAATATACGCTTATATACTCGTATAAGCTTTGGTCAAAAATTGAAAGTTTACAAAATGAGAAAATACAACAAAATATTGTATATACCTACTGTTACGATAATTATTTGTTAAAAATATTTTAAACTTTTTTATTTGTATAGTATTATGTACATCGCTGTATATGTAAGGATTTAAAAATATGTATTAAGATAATATATGTATGTAATGTACATATATGTAACAAATACTATGTGTATGTACACTATTCCAATGTATTTTTATTATATGTAATGAAAAATGTAACCTAAATTCTTTTTCATTTTCATTCAAAGATTATTAACGTACGTATGTAACTATGTGTATATATGTATATAAATACACACAAACACATATGCATATATATACTATAGTATAAACCTTTTGTTATATTGTATATATGGTTTTCTTTCAATTAAATGAAAATAAAAACTTTTTTTAAATTAAACTAAAAAACAACACATACTCGTATAGTAATAAGTTTTCAAATTAAAAGATTTTTAATGCATGCATATCACAGTATCAGAAACAATATCACCGGAAAATATTATACCGAAAATTTTTTTAAAATATTTTAGTAGATCATTTATACATTAATGCTCATACATGTGTTAATTTAATTAATTGTGACGGTATATGCACTTAATGCAGTAAAAGTTATGTGAACTGAGTTTAAACGTTTGTAAACTACATGTCTTTTATTGCATTTAATATATGTAAATTGTTAAAAAAAAAAAAAAAAATTCAATGGAATTTACAATTATTTACATTTTTTATACCTTGTGATGAAAATGTGTTCAAACGGTGATGTATAAATTTTAAAATTTAAATTATTATCTTATTATGATAAAATTATTTATGTATACAGTGCAGTGCAGTACATAATTCACACAAGAAAAACAAAATATAGAAACTATACTATTCGCGTATCTTTCTACTTTTCTTACTACTTCTCTTTTTTCATCTCAAAGACTCAAGAGTTCAATGTCCATGTTTGTTTACAAATGAAAATATAGGTAAAAAAGAATTATCAGTTTTTCATGTTTACATGAATCTTATTTCAATTTGAAATTCTTCTTCGTACCCGCCCACTACAGTGCAGTACCTAACAACGATGCAACGAAGCTTACTTTCGTAAGGTTTTTCTTACTTTCAGAACTTGACCTTACGAACTTACGCTCCCACGAAATTTCCTTACTTTTTCTCCAGGTTGATATTATTTGAAATAAGCTCTCTAATATTCAATTAAATGAATTGTGCAATTATGTGGTGAGAATTTGTATTAGATATTGGATAACTCAATTCTTTTCGTGTACTGTGTCAATCAATGCTCTTTAAAAGTCTCTGTTTTAACTTTAGTTGTATGGTAACACCACTACACCACTAATAATATCAAATGCAAACTATAACCTATAACATTTCTACTTTATCTGCTGAAAAAGTATAATGTCATTATGTCAAATTGTCAATGTCTATCAATATCTATGACGTTGTGTGTGAATTGTGATTGTTGGATAAATTTTTATATTTGTTTTATTGGACATAGTTTAATTATTGCATTTTAAAGTCGTATCAACGCTGTATCGATATAATTGAATTTTTGTTTTTGTAAGACGAGGTTTCGTTTTTACATTCTTACATTTGAATTACCGATAAATTTGCGTTTTTTTTTTCAGTTCCAAAATGAGCCTTTTAAGGTTAGTAATTTGTATGTAACTAAAAGCACATAATAATTTTTTGAAACTATTACAGGTGGGTAACAAGAAAAAGAAAGATAACCGAAGATGAAGAGGCAAATAATGTTAACGATAATTCTACTAGTGTCAGGTACTTACTTATTAACCTAGTTATTGTTAATTTTATTCCTTTTACATAAATGCTTTATATTTAGTGTTGGCCAGGAAGACATATATAAAGAAAATGAAAAAACTGCAATAGCAGTGGGACAGGAAAAGGATAAGAATGATGTCAGGTAAATTAATCATAAATTAGGACAACAGGAAATTCTTCCTTAAATGAAATATATCTTTTTATTATTTCATTTAGTTTTAAAAAGAATTATGATGATTTCAAAGACTGGTTAGTAAAGAAGGATGGGGAGAAAATATGCAAATTTTGTAATTCTACCTTAAATGGATATTACGCTCATTTTAAGAGGCACGCAGAAACTGAAACTCACATAAAAAATGTGGAAAGTTGTAAGTCGAAATTTTCTATAGAAAGCTGTTTAGTTGCTGAGGACAAACGATCTTTAGAAATGAAATACAAAGAGCTTGAAACAAAATTATGTTTGTTCGTAGCAGAGCATAACTTGCCTTTTAAATGATTAGACCATTTAAACAAACTATTAAAAACTACAATTTCGGACTCAAAAATTGTAAAAGGGATTAATATTCATCGATGCAAAGCACAAAAAATTTTAAAAAATATCATAGGCCCAGAAAATGTAAAAAGTATTTCACACCTAACACAAAAGGAATACTATTCATTAATTATCGATGAAAGTACAGATCTTACGTGTTCCAAAAATATCGCCATAGTTATAAGGGTTTTTAACAAAAGATCTTGTGATCGGTTTTTAGATCTTGTGCCCGTTACGAACTCTACTTCACAATGTATCTTCGACGCAGTGAAACAATGCCTAGATAGTCACCATATACCATTTGAGAATATGTTGAGTTTTGCAGCGGATAACTGTTCTGTTATGATGGGACAATATGCCGGAGTTCAGGCAAAAATAAAGGACTTATTACCAAACCTTTTTGTACAGGGTTGCGTATGTCATATATTAAATATAGCTACCAAGACAGCATTTTCTCACATTCCGTCAGTAATTGAGAGGCTTTTGAAGGAAATCAATTATTATTTTTGCCATAGTTCTTCAAGAAAAAAAGAATTTATTGAATTTCAAGAATATTTCGGCACCGAAATCCATGTAATTTTACGACACTGCGACACAAGATGGCTTTCTAGAGTATTAGTCATATGTCGCATATTAGAGCAATGGGAACCATTATTGTATTATTTTCGTATTGAAAATTTCGAAAACGATTATAAAAAAACTGCTACGTTTATAGAAGAGTCATTAGCGGATATTAATGTGAAATTGTATTTCATATTTTTAAAATATGTTTTGAAACTCATTGATGACATAAATATTGAAATGCAGTCTGAGGACTACAAAATGCATATATTCATTCAAAGAATGACCTACTTATTCAAACATTTATGTAGAAATTTTATGAAAAAACAATATTTGGAAAAAACATCAATTAATCAAATAGAATTAAATGAGGAAAAATACCATTTAAAGCTTAGTGAGGTGTATGGTGGAACCGAATTTGATGTGTATTTACTAAAGCATAAAGCTGACATAGCAGAAACAAATAAACAGGAGATTTTATCTGTGATAAAAAAGTTCTACATACGTTTTTGCGAAATACTGCGAGGAAAAATAAATTTTGATAGTGAAATATTAAATTTCTTTCCGAATTTTTCTCCAGTTCATGTTTTAGAAGGTTGTACTAATAGTATTACAGAATTCGTTTTTAAACTGTTTCCTGAACAAGAGCATAAAAATATAGCTAAAATAAATGACGAATACCGAGCTTTAGCAGATCACGAAGAACTTCAAAAATTCAAAAAGCTGTCTATCTCCGAATTTTGGGAAGAAATTGGCAATATCAAAAACCAATTACATCAGCCTGTCTTTTCAAATATTTATAAAATAGCTAAAGGAGTTTTATCGATTCCCCATTCATCTGCGACTGTGGAAAGAATATTTTCCCACCAACAACTTATTAAAACCAAGTGTAGAAATCGCCTTGCAGTTGATACTGTTTCTGCTTTGATAAAATCAAAAGATTTTCTACACGCCAGTGCATCATGCTGCTATAGCTGTAAATTGAATAGTGATATATTAAATCAAAATATCAATTTAAAAGAGAAAGAAGAAATAGTACTTGAATAATGTTTCTTTTAAATTGAATATTACTTATATAATTATTATTCAAATATCTTATTCTAATGTATAATCTTGTCCTAAAATAAAGAATTTTTACATTTTCTGTAAAACTACAGCTAAACTATTTTCTAAATGGTGTGTTAAGAACTTACTACCTAAATATATTGAACTATTTTTATTAATTTTAATGAATATTTTTTCTAATTTTTTTATTTCTGTAATAAAACTTTCACTTGGTTTGACCAAACCACCTTCGGTTATTTGATCAACCCAAGTGAAGGATGAGTAATTTCCACTAATTTCATTGAAAATTTTCAATTTTTTTATTATATATCCTGCTAGGTACTCAATGGCATCATCTTTCAGTTCATTAGTTGATTCATCACATTCTTCTTCAATACAAATTTCCTCAGCGTCAGCAGTTTGTCTTTCAAACACTTCAAATGGAATTTCTTCTGAAATTTCTCGAAGTAAACTTCCAGTTAAATATTGTTCTTCATAAGTTTCATTAGTTTCTTGAATATTACTAAATGAACTTACTTGTTGAGTTTACAAATTTCATTTTTCATAAGGAAACACATCTTTTAATAGATTGTGAAATACGATGGGAAAATATCTGTGCAGCGAACTTAACTTTTTGTTTAGTAGCATCTTTTACATTCAAATGACGCTGGGTAAGCTTGTGGCATATTTTTAAATCGTTAGTTTGTAAGTTGATTAACTCAAATAATGGGGCAGAATTCACAATTTTACCATCTATAAGGAAACCATTATCAAGAAAATGAGTTCTTATCAAATTTAGGAGGTCAGGAGTATCAGCAAACACGAATATTTTCGAATCTTCTGCAACTGAAAAATATTGGTTTTCATTTGAAATTTGTAATTCCTTCTGAAGTCCTAAATTCGTAGGTGCCGTGTCGGATACTGCAGCCAATACAACATAGTTAATACTTTTCAGTTGCAGAATAATCGTTTTCAGAATTGAAGCATTCATACGGGAATCAAATATTTTAATCAATCAATTATTTTTACAAACAAACCGAATTATGCCTGTGCAACAATTTGTTTGTTTACATTTGAACGAGAAAATTTACGTCATTTGACATTCAAAATGGCGATCATAAATATCTACCAGTATTACCTAGAGTTAGTATACCGTGTGTATACATGTAGTTTGGAAATTTGACGTTTCTGCTTACTTTTCAAAAAAGCAACGTAAGGTGTAAACTTACATTCAAAATAACATTCGTTGCATCCCTGGTACCTAACATACATAATATACAAGAAAAAGAGAAGATAAACTTCTATTCATTATCTTTCTACTTCATTTTCTACTTCTCTTCCTACTTTTCTTTCTACTTCTCAAATAATCAAGAGTTAAATGATCATGTTTGTTTACAAATAAAAATTTGGGTCAAAAATGTATCCGGTTTTTTTTGTGTACACGGATCTAGTTTCGATCTGAAATTCTCCTTTGTACACGACTACTATACATACAGTATAACACAAACAAGAAAAGGAGAAGACAAACAACACTATTCTTGTATCTTTCTACTTTTCCTTCTACTTCTTTTTCTACATCTCCTCAATTAGTAGTTTCTCTTCTTATTTTCTTTCGTATATTAGCTACTGCATTGTAGCGGGCTAGTATAGAAAATAATTTAAGATAAAAACCAGATCCGTGTAAACAAGAAAAACTGATAAATTTTTTGACCTATAGTATTTTCATGTGTAAACAAACATGGTCATTGAAGTCTTGAGTATTTGCTATGTAGAAAGTGCAATATGAAAAAGAAGTAGAAAGAAAAGTAGAAACATACACGAATACAATAGTTTCTCTTCTTATTTTCTTGCTTAAACTATGTACTAATATACTCGTAAAAATTTTATCGCAACTGCTACATAAATCTAAATTCATAATTGTATTCAAAATAATTATCAATCATCTGTAAACAAATCAGTGTAAACAAATATTTGAAATTCTGAATATCTCTCTACCATTATTTTTTTATTTTTTTATCTTTATACATTCATTCATATAATATCCTGGAAGTATAAATTTATGCGTATTCAGAGATAAAGTATTTATATTTTATAAGTTTTATTGTATTTTTTTTTTTTAACAATTCACTTTTTTAAATTACATATAGGATAAAACACTGCACAAGGATAATAAATGAAAATGTATATAATACATATATAACAGCATATAAATTTATGTTGACAACATTACATGTGTAATATGTGCATAATTAGTTAATTAATAATTTATTTTAGAAATTACTTATATACGAGCGCATATGTAATGTATGATACAATCAGTATATTATATAGAAATGTACGCAACACATTATATTTTATATACGTATAATTTAATATAGTATTATGTATTTAAATCATAATTACATTTTGACCTCTGAGTACAAATTAATACATATAAATCTTTTAATAGATGCAAGTGCTTAGTATATTTAGTATAATGCGTAAAATATAAATGGAGAAAATAAATCTTTTGATTGAATTATTGTGTAGAACGTTTTATTATCATATCATATTCAAAATAATTGTAACTTTAAGCGAAATTTATATAGAACTATAGATTCTAATTTTTTAACAGTATCTATCTGTAGGTAGATAATACCAAAATAATACATAATATAGTAATGTAATATTATATGCAATAGGCTTCTTCAACAAAGGCATTTCAGATTTAATTATATGGGTAGATGGACTAAGACCACCATAGACTGTAATGGTGATTATTTTTAATAAATATTTTATAATTAATAAAAAATATTGCGTTTAAAAGTTTGTGTATAAATAAATGCATATTTCACCTGAAATCACCTAATATATATACGTGTACAGCTATGTGTAGCCAATTAGAAACGATTTCCCAGAAGAGTTATCTTTTTTGGAAAAAAAATTTTTCTTTGTGAACGATAAATTATTATGTTATACTTGCAAAAATACTTATATCACAAAAAATTTATTTATCTCATACCTTTAAGTACAGGATAGCCAATCAACCAATCAGTCTACATTTTATATGAGAAAAACCAAACAAAAAAAAAATGTACTCTTCTAAATAGATAGTTTCTATATACTTAATTGGTTGCACATATAGCTGTATCTTCTATTTTAAATTGAACTCAATTACCGTACATATGCATATTTACATTCATTAGTTTGTGATTTTTTATTTGTGAAACAATAAAAAAAAGAAGTTAGGGGCTTGAATAGCTCTCGATGGTTGTGGTGTTGGTCATGGTGTTCTTGAGATCGCGGTGGGAATCCCACCCAGTGCGCTACTCTCGCCCAAGTCGATCATTAATTCCAATCAGCTATGAACATATGTATAAGTACTGATGATAAACTGGATGATGATATACCTGATATAAAAATTACTGATCGGCGTGCGTATCTATACATATAATACCATTCATATACACACAGATATTTCACACGTTTATACCTTAACATGCCTTAAAATTAACATACAAATTTTTTATATATATTTATTCACATTTTTCTTTTAATTTTCATTTATTCATTCATTTATCATTTATTATTATTATTATTATTATTTTGTGAAAAAAAATTTTACATTATATCTCATTTTATTTTATTTACTATAATAACGGGTATATGTGTACTCGTATATACTCGTATACATATTTATTTTTTATATAATATGCGATAAAATTGGTATAGTATAATGTCTCAATGCTAAAATTAACAAAATGTTTTTATCAAAATTAAAAAAAAAAAAAACAAAAAGACAATAATAATAATAAAATAAAATAAATTTTTAAAAATTTAAAAAAAGGCATTTTTGTAAAATAATAATAATAAAAAATAAAAGTATACCTATACACACCCATACATATGAACATTTTTAAAGTGAAACAAAACAAAAAACATACAGTATATAAGTCAAAATGAAAATGTGAAAAGAAAAAAAAAATATAAATAAATTAAAAAAATAAATATGAAATTATCCTTTTCATTTCTTTGACTCAATTCGTACAATATTACATACAGACAGATATACAATACAATATGCAGTGTATACAAGTACAAAATTTCGCATAACAATAATCATCATCAATTTATCATTTTGTATATTACTTGGTACTATTCATTCACACACACACACTATAAAATCAAAATTTATTAAAATAAATTTTATAAAGTACACGTGTGTATTTTGCATGAGTATGCATGCACAACATATTGATATTGATGGCATATACAACAGCAGCTGTATTAATTTATAAAAAAATACTTTTGAATGTGTGTGTATACAAAAGAGTATAGCAAAAACAGAAATATATCATATCATCATCAGAAATTGAATTGAATAGTAAGTATTGTACATTGTATAGTGTACTGTAGCTGTAGTAACACGAGTATATGTACATATGTAAAAAAACTCCCCATGAAAACAGCGTAAATTCATACGTGAAAATGTTTGTATTTTTTATTTTTTATTTTTTTAGTTTTTGTTTTTTTTTTACCAAACCTTTAAAATGCAACTAGAATAATTTTATTTTTATTTTTATTTTTTTTTTAATTTTTAGTTTTTATTTTGTATTTACTTCAAATTTTTTTTTATATATTTTGTTTGCCTCCTTCTCTCGTTTGTTACGTGCCATATAACTGAATGGTTAATCCAGTGCATTTATTAAGTCATTTATTCCTTCTGTTCAACAAATTTATTTCACTTAACCTGCCCGACAATGACTAAAAATAAACAATAGAATGATAATGCTTTTTTGTTTTTGCTCATATTTTTCATCATCATCATATGCATACACGAGCATGTATGTATGCACATCTATACGTGGACGATGTACCCATACCTTTTCAGTGTTTTGTTCAATTTTATCCTTTTTGGTTTGTTCCTGTAGAAACTATGTACTCGTATACACGAGTAGAAGAGAGTAATTCTATTTGCTTCGTATATGATCGTATGTACGTATGTACCCTATATAATATGTAATGTATCTACTATGGTTGTAATTGAAAATGAATCGCGAGAATTATCCGTATATACAACATCCATGCATACATTTAATAGTGTGTTTATCTTTTGATTTATTTGATTTTAGTTTTAGTATTTGTAAGTAATTTTTAGTATTTGTATAAAGTAATTTTAGTTTATGTATTAGAATACAAATACATACTTTCTCATTATGTATATCTAAAAATAGCAAAGTTGTATCGAGTAGTAGTGTGCGTGTATCATGCGCAGAAAAATGTATATCAATATATATGTAATTCCATGCCCAAACACAATAAAAATCTAATTGGAGTTTGGGGTATGTTCATGAAAGGAGAAATTAAAATGATATAAAATACTGGGAAATTTTTTATTCTGATATTTAATACAAAAACCATTTAAAAAAGATGCGAATTTTTTAACGAAAATCATTTTCTTTAATTTTGACTGGAGAAATTTCAGTTGCTGAATTCTGAATTTTATTTGTGTTTGAATTGCGCAACAACTGTTCAAATATCCTTTACCACCTTTACGTAAGTATTTACGCAAAAATTTGTATATGAAATTTCTTCTAGGAAATTTTATACGGGGATATATGTACTTAACATAAAAAAAACAAAAATTACATTTCGAAAATGAAATAAAAATAAGGAAAATTATTATTGAAATTTCATTTAATGCCAAATTTTGTTTGTACAAATAAATAACTTCCCAAAAAAGAAATTATTTAGACGTAAACTGCGTAAACAAAGGCACAAAGGTAAGTTGTCCTAGCCTAGAGGATATTATGAAAAATATTATTTTTTCAGATATCGGAAAATATGGAAAAAAAAAGGATTTCGGGAATTTTTTTATCAAAAAGGACCACAGAATTTTAAATACCAAATCTGCGATATCGATCCGTAATGATATTGATAAAATTTCAATACATATTAGGAAATATTTATTGGGAAGGATAATATTGAATAATAATTACTAGAATTACGATAAAATATATAAAATTTTTACTCAATAGAATATCAAAAATAATATAAAATTAAAATTATTTTTCAAAAAGGACTACAAAATTAAAAAAAACAATATAGTTTATTTCAATATAAACATGAATTCCTACATGTGAAATATTCAGAATGATAATCGAAATCGAATTGAAAATTTCTTTTTAAAAAGGACTAAAGGATATTCCATCATTCCATACAGTCCAAAGTAATGAATTTATTTTCAAAAACGAATACAAGTAATATTAATGTTAAAAAGGATCTACTGTATAGGAACTTTTATCAAAGAAAAAATTATTTTCCGATATAGTTTTGACTACAAAATGGAAAATTTGTTTTGATTTCTTACATTTGTTATAATAACGGACTACATTATCTGAGAAATGAGTCTGATAATTTGTAGAGGACAAAGTAGAGGATTAACTCATCTCATTTACTGTAGGAAAATTTAAAAAAAAATTCTTATGTTACGATATTTTAAACGACCATAAAATTGGAAATTCCTTACAAAAAGAGTCTACATTATTTCGGTTATGAGATGAGTTAGGAGAGTCAGTTTTGGAGAATTTGAGAGGATTTAATGTTGGGAACTTTTCTTTAAAAAAAAATATCATTTTCCAGGATATTTAAGGTTATAAAATTGAAAATTTCTTATAAAAAAAGGACTACACAAAGAAAATGTAATTGGCATAGTTTAATTTTGTGAGAAGCACTACATTATCTTTGGAGTGTACATTGTGATCGAGGATTTATTTTGTTGGGAACTTTTCTTTAAAAAAATTATTTAATTTCCTAGGATATTTTGGAACACTGTAAAATTGGAAATATCTTCTAAAAGGATATAAATCTAAAATCTAAATTATCAATAAAATGTTAGATGTTACAGAGAATTTTCTGTTGGGAAATTTTATCAAAAATATGATATTTTACAAGATATTTAGAAGGCTCTAAAAAAGAAAATTTCTTATAAAAAAGGGCTAAGGACTCAAAGATAATGTAGTGATTCTCTCAACAATTACAATTGCCAGCAATTGCAAATATCAAATATTAATCAACAAATTGGTGAGGATTTACTGTTGAGAACTGTTATCAAAAATATATTATTTTACAGTTTTACAGGATATTTTAGACTATAAAATGGAAATTTTTTTTTGATTTGTTATGTAATAATGGTTATAACAACGGACTACATTATCTGAGAAAATTTAAAAAAAATACTTATGTTACGATATTTTAAACGACAATAAAATTGGAAATACCTTATAAAAAGAGTCTACTTTTTCTCAGATATGAGATGAGTTAGGATAGGATCAATTACGGAGGATTTGAAAGGATTTGACAATTTACTGTTAGGAACTTTCCTTTAAAAAAAATATCATTTCTCAGGATATTTAAGGTTATAAAATTGAAAATTTCTTATAAAAAAAGGACTACACAAGGAAAATGTAGTTTCATTTTGAGAAGCACTACATTATCTTTGGAGTGTATATTGTGATATTAGCGAGGATTTATTTTGTTGGGAACTTTTCTTTAAAAAAATTATTTTATTTCCTAGGATATTTTGGAACACTGTAAACTGGAAATATCTTCTAAAAGGATATAAATCGAAAATCTAAATTACCAATAAAATGTTAGATGTTAGAGAGGATTTTCTGTTGGGAAATTTTATCAAAAATATGATATTTTTATTTTACAAGATATTTAGAAGGCTCTAAAAAAGAAAATTTCTTATAAAAAAGTACTAAGGACTCATAGATAATGTAGTGATTCTCGCAACAAGAGCAAGTCAACAATTACAATTACCAGCAATTGCAAATATCCAAGTATCAAATATGAATCAAGAATATTGGCATATTGGTGAGGATTTACTGTTGAGAACTTTTATCAAAAATATAAAATATATTATTTTACAGGATATTTTAAAAAACTCTATCTCTATATAATTGAAAATTTCTTACGAGAAAAAGGACAGTATTATCTTTGGTATTTTTCATTAAAATTGTCTATTAATTGCCAGGATATATTGCTAGGATATAAAAACTGTGAACTACTGAAGTTGACTGAAGGACTGAAGTTTGGAAAAGACATTATACTGTTAGAAATAATGTACAGAGATAGTGTGATTTCCATCATGAGAATTTGTGAAAAAATTAAATTCGCGGTTCAAAATAATATAAAATATTAAGGAAAAAATCCAATTACATTTTAAAAAAAATTGAAAAGACAGTTTGAAGTAAAATTATGAATTTTGTAAAAAAAATATCTGCCAAATATTTCCTAATGAATTTTTAACTTGCTAACCAATGCCATATTGTTAGTTAGCTATGATATTTTTATCATTTTTTTTTTTTTAATTTTATGAAATTGAAAACAAATTTCATTTTTAAAAAATTTAATTTTATCTCCTTCGGGAAAGGTTCTCTCAAAACATTTCAATAGACAAAAAAAATTTCAAAAAGAAACTAAAAGAAAATCATGTCCAAGTAATATACTTTAAATTAATTTTAGAATTTGTGTTATTTTATTTAATTGATATTTTATTTAAAAAAAATTATTTAGCACCACCATTGGAGTAATAGTAGCAGCAACTATAATAGGGCTAGTTGTATTTGGATTATCAATATACTTCGTAGTAAAAGATTCGACTTAAAATTATTGTAATGCATTGAAAATTCAATGATTTGTTCATTTTGTAAGTGTATTTAATCACATATAATATACAAAATTCCAAAAATGTTAATATATTCATTAAAAAAAAATTTTTTTTTTATGTTTTCCAGAAGTTTAATTTTGATGTGAAATTTATTTTTTGTTATGTGGATAAATAAATAAAATTATAAGTGATGGTTGAATAGAATGTTTAATGAAAAATGTTTTTGATTTTAATTTACATCGGAAAATCTAATCGAATTTCTCTGTAAAGCCACTCCCTGGCATTACTCGAAGTTTTAAAATGAAAATACAAAAATATGAAAACATTCATATGATGTGTAAAATACTACTCGCACGTAATCGTACTATCGTAGTATACTACAGGTACAGGTAGCAGGTACTGTGTACAGTTAACACTTAACAGTTCAGTTATAGTTGGTTATAGTGGTTATAGTCAATGATCTCCCCCACTACCGAGTATGTATAGAATAGAGGAAAAGAAGCAAGTATAAAATATTTGTTGATTTTCCGTGTTTGCTTTGTTTACAATTACAATATTCGTATTCTACTAAGGAGAGAAAATCAACTTTTTACAAACAAGAAAAATACGAGTACACATGATGTGTAGAATACTATTAGTACTATATCGCAGGGTTAACTAAAAGTAGGAGGAGGAGCAAGTAATGAATGTTGTTGTTATTGTTAGTCGATTTTCCGTGTTTGTTTTGTTTGCAATATTCGTATTCTACTATCCACTGTTCGAGAGTATGTATAAAGGGGAGGAGCAAGAATAAAATGCTGTAATTCGATTTTCCGTGTTTGATTTGTTTGCAATATTCGCATTCTTCTAAGGAAAGAAAATCAACTTTTTCTAAATAAGCAAAATACGAATGCATAATGCATATGGTGTGTAAAATCGTGTGGAATCGTACTATCGTAGCGTATACTATAGGTAGGAGAAGGAGCAGGTATAAAATGTTGTTTGTTGATTTTCTGACTGCCATCGCACAATTCCGGCGACATCTACAGCGTATACATACAGTAATTAAATGGAACTTTTTACGCTGAAATTTACCAAATTTACGCTGTCGCCGTTGCCCAAATAGATTCCATTCTATTTTTCAGCGACAACGAGCCATCCTGACCTGGATTTTGCAGTAGTAGTAAAGTAATCTATTCACGAGAAGAAGAAATGTAAAAATCATATTCATATAAATGTATATTTTACGCTACAGTTGCGCTTGCGCCCGAACTGTGCGAACTTTCGGCGATATGCAGTAGTTGTCGCCGGAATTGTGCGATGACAGTGAGTTTGTTTTTTTTTACAATATTCACAATCCATACATATAGGAAAAAAATCAACTAAGTATTTCTGAAAAAGGAAAATACGAGTACACATATTGTGTAAATACATACAAATACAAACTACTCGTCTCATACTATCGTAGCGTTAGTGTATACTACAGACTAGAGTAACTGTTATAGCCAATGAACTTCACTGCTACAGAGTATATATATGGTTTATTTCATTTCTAAATAGATATGTATCTATTTAGAATTTTACAAATAATTTTTTAAAGTCTGTAAAATATTCTAACGTATTCTAACCATAATTTTGTAAACAGGAAATATTCATTCGTCCACTGAATATTTAAATTGAACAAACAACAAATTGACGGAAACTAAAGTTGTACAGTATTGTACAAAATTGAACATCACTTTATTCGAAGCTGATAATATAAGTAATTTTTAGTGAAGAAGAAGATGCCAATCAACATAAATTAGTTTGACATTAAACTATTTTGACATTTTGAAATACATTTGATATTTGATTGAATATTGCATTGAACTAATCAAAAATAAACATAACATACGTATTTTGTTATCAATAATTTCAATTTTTTTCATATTATTTCATATAAATTATATTATTTTATTTTAAAAACTATAAAAATGGGTCGGGCAGAAGTTGGTACACCAAAATATTTAGCGAATAAAATGAAAGCAAAAGGATTACAGAAATTACGATGGTATTGTCAAATGTGCCAGAAACAATGCAGAGATGAAAATGGTTTTAAATGCCATACAACAAGTGAATCACATCAAAGACAACTTTTATTATTCGCTGATAATTCTGGAAAATATATTTATAGCTTTTCAAAAGAATTTTCTGATGGATATTTGGAAGTGCTTAGAAGAAGATTTGGTACAAAACGAGTTGCAGCAAATAAGGTACTTTTATATTCATAAATAAATTTACGTATTTTAATATATTAGATATTGTTTTCATTTATAAAAATGACAAAAGAAATTTCTTAACCACTTTTTTTTATTTTATTTTAGGTTTATCAAGAATATATTTCAGATAAAAATCATTTACATATGAATGCAACCCGATGGTTAACACTTACTGATTATGTTAAATGGCTTGGACGAACTGGACAATGTGTTGCCGATGAAACAGAAAAAGGTTGGTTTATAACATATATCGATCGAAGTCCAGAAGCAATGGAAGCACAAGAAAAAATTGCAAAAAAAGAGAAAATGGATAAAGATGATCAGGTAAATTTTGTTAATTAAATAATTTCTATCATTGTGAATTAATTTTCGAATTTTAGAAAATTCTAGAATTCTTAAAATTTCAATGTGTTTTTTTTTTAAGGAAAGAATGATGGAATTTATTGAAAAACAAATTGAAAAAACAAAACAAACTGAAAATACAACAACTAAAGAATATACAGAATTTAAACGTAACGAAGATGATGAACCATTAAAACTCGATATAAAATTACAAAATAAACCGAAAAATGATTCACCATTAGTAATTAAACCTCTAATCACATTGAAAAGATCAACAAGTTATGAAAAATTAGACGATGGTGTATTCAAAAAACCAAAACCATCTACCAGTGCTAGTGGCAGTGGAAGTAGTAAAAAAACCGCTTTAGATGAAATTATAAGACTGGAGGAAGAGATGAAAGAAAAGAAAAATCGTAAAGATTATTGGCTAACTGAGGGAATTGTAGTAAAATTCATTCATAAAACATTAGGTGATAAATATTATAAGAAAAAGGGTGTAATAATAGAAGTTATCGATAAATATCAAGGAAAAATGAAATTTTTTGATAGCGGTGATAAAATAAAAGTTGATCAGGTATCTAATAAAAATCTGTATTTTGTGTAAATTTTTAAATAAAAATAATATTTTTTTTTCATTCTAGACACATTTAGAAACTGTAATTCCAGCTATTGGTAAACCAATAAAAGTATTAAATGGAGCGTATAGAGGATGTGAAGCAACATTAAAAGAATTAGATGAAGATAATTATTGTGTTTCAATTGAAATATCTAAAGGTCCATTAAAAGGTCGAATTGTAAATAATGTACAATATGAAGATATTAGTAAAATACATTTAGATTAAAATTTATAAAAATTAATTTAAGATTTTTATGTTTTTGATTTAATTTTTTTTTTTTTTTTTTTGGCGCAAAAAATTCAAATAATTTTTAAATAAAAGTTAAATCTTTTTAGAAAAAAAAGAATTTGTATTTTTCATAGAAATGTGCAGTATGCAAAATTTCATTTTGAATACAAAATATGTTTATCATGAGTATTATTCTAAACATGAATTATACCCAATATTCAATACAAACTCTCAAAAAAATAAATTAAATTAATTTTAAGCTTGAATATATTCCTTAATATCTCGCACAAAATAAAATAGGAATTTCCTCTAAAAAAGATTAAATAATTCTCTCACATTTTCAGTATTAATATACATATCTAGCTTCTTAATTCCAAAGTCTAATAAATTATCCAAAAATATCAGAAACAAGGTCATTATATTAAAACATTCTAAAATAAATAAATAAAATTTTTTAGCTAAACAAAAAAACATTTCTATCCAAAAATATTCAACAATAATTTGAATTTAAACTAACTGGAGAACTGTTCATTTTCTATTCAAAATTTGAATGTCTAAATTATATAAACAGCTAAAATGAAGACTGAAGTGTAATAAATCCTCTGATAATTTATTACACGATCGTTATTAGATGCTAGACAGAAAATAAAATTTTCAATTAATTTTTTTCATAAAATACAACAGTGTTACGTGATACACTCACACTCATATACGTGATTGTAAATGTTCTGCTAATTTAAATTTTATCATCAGATAATTAATATTTTTTTTTACACGCATAATTTCTCAAAAACCAAAAAAAAAAACAAAAAAAATACAAGCAAACACTATCATTAATTAAATCACTAAAATAAATAAATCACAAGTGACAAGATGCGAATAAATTTTAGCAAAATAAAATGAATTTAAAAAAAAAAAATAACACATTCATGTTTCTGAATTGTATGTACGAGTACATAATATATTTTCACTTTTAAATTTCAACATAATTTTCATTACCTGAGGACTTTTCAAACAAAACAATACAAAATGGGAAAAAAAAACATGATTATCATCATCATAATTTATGATCATTAGAGTGTTTGTTTTTTCACCATCATCATATTTCATTATTTATTTATTTTACCAACAAACACCACCTATCTGATCTGTATCTCCAATTGCAAATGCAAACGCAAAGCATGAAAAAAAACTGTACAATTAATTCTAATTAGAAAAAAAAATATATTACATGATGGTAAAGTTATATACATATGTACAGTCCATTTCATATATATTTGTGCATAGGTTATTTTAACATAACTGTTTACAAAAATATTCACTTTTTAGAAAAAACAAAAAAAAAACAAAACAAAAACGAAAACAAAAACTTAACTAGATTAATAATTTTTCAAAAGTATTTGTGCATCTATTTTTATTTTCAAAATTATTTGTGCAAGTGTCCCATTTGTTTTAAAAAATAACGGTACCCAAAATACAATGTGAAAAATTGAATCGAATCTAATTTAAAGCAATTAAAATAATATTCAGTTGTTCTTTGGACGCTTAAATAGTTAGTTTCATTTTATTTATAATTTAAAAATGCCTAAAAGGATTGAGTTGTCCGTCGAAGTCAGAGCGGCAATCGTTGCTCTCTATAAAATAACGTTAGCGTGAATGGAATCGCTAAAAAATATAATTGCCACAGAAATACTATTCGGTATCAAGTGTTAAAAGAAAAAGCAAAAGGAACAGTGAAAAATATATTGAGAAAGGGTAGAAAAGGAGTAACAACAACAAGAGATGATCGAAAAATCTTATCAATTTGTAAGCAAAATCCTGAAACAACGCTAGGAAAAATTCAAAATACTTTTAATGATGGACAAATTATAAATTAAGTTTAACAACGGTACACAGGAGATTAATAGAAAATAATATCAAAGCATATGTCGTTCAAAACAAGCCATTTAATTCAACCAAAAATAAAAAAGAAAGATTGAAATTCGCACTTGAACATATTTCAAAGCCTGTGGAGTTCTGGAGAAATATTCTCTGGACTGATGAATCTGCATTTTCTCTTGATGGAAACTATGAGAAAAATTTCTGCTTTTCCACACCAGAAATTAAGAAAAACAATCCCATAACTGAGCCAACGAGGCACTCCAATGGTGGAAAGATTATGATTTGGGGTTGTATACCATATAATTGCATTGGACCTATTGTAAGATTACCAGACAAAGTAAAACAAATTCATTATATAGAAATATTAAATAATGTTGCATTAGTTGCTGGAAATCAGCTAATTAATAATAATTTCGTTTTACAACACGATAGTGCACCAACACACAAAGACAGGATGATCCAAAAATACTTCAATGACGTACAACAAAATGTCCTTACGTGGCCTGTGGTCTCCTCATCAGAGTCCAGATCTCAATGTTATTGAAAATCTTTGGCATTACGTACAGTCAAAAGTTTCTCAACAAATTGGTAGAACAGAAGATGAAACCTGGAACGACATAATTAGAGTGTGGAGCGAAATTCCAGAAGATTTACTAAAAACGTTTGTAGATTCTGTCCCACGAAGACTTCAAGAGGTTATTGCAGCCAAAGGGAGTTTACCATCGTTTTAGGTAAATCTATCTTTAATTAATAATGTTAATTCGCCAAAAACTAAAAAATTACAACTAATATTTTCAGTTTAATTCACGGAAAAATGTATATTTTGAAATGCACAAATACTTTTGAAAAATTATTAATAGTTAAGTTTTTGTTTTGGTTTTGGTTTTTGTTTTTTTTTTTTTTCTAACAAGTGAATATTTTTGTAAAGAGTCATACTATGTAATAAAAAAAGTTTGAAATCAGAATTTTAATTTTCCACTGAAATACAGATATTTTTCTACTGTACTGCATTTAAAATAACCTATGCACAAATATATATGAAATGGACTGTATATAAATAACTTTTAACATGTGTAAAACATACGTTAAAAATATGCGCACGAAAAATTGTAGTGGTATTTATAAATAATTGATACAAAACGAACTGCGGTAATGGAAAATAATAAAAAATGTTGTGACTTGTGAACAAAAAAAAAATATATATTTTTGTGATAAAGATAACTTATTGATTTTGTTATTTGAAAAATTTTACTTTAAAAATTTTAAACTAAACAACTAAAAAAAAAAGAAAAGAAAAAAATTACCAAAACCTTGATCATCAACAGCAAAATATAAAAAAAAATATGCGCGTGCATAAATGTGTACACTTCCTTTTTATTACAACTGCCCCTTATTATTAGGAAACAAAATTTGATTTTATTTTTTTTTTTTACATTTTTTTCATTTAGGTATTATATTATTGTATATTTTAATTTCAAGTAGCTAGTACGAGTCTGTATCTAATTTAAAAATTTAAATTAAAATTTTTATTTTTAGCATTTTCATTATAATTACGCACGTATCCGTATGTATGTACAAAATGTACACATTAATATGTATGTATCTATCTACTTTACATGTACAAATTTTATTAGAATATTTACAACAAAACCAAAAAAAAATATGTACAACAACATTATAAAAATATTTTTTGAGAAAAAAGTGAATGAATGATGGATGATGATTATGATCACCGATCGAAAATGTATATATAGCCGTATAGCTATAATGTACTTGACTGGTATGTAAGTAGATCAACAAAAAAAAAATAAAATAAGAAAAACTATTCCGATTCCGGACTCATCTTATAATCATTTGTGCTTTTTTAAATTGCGTTTATTAGATCCAGATCAGTAGGACTGGGACTAGTAGAAATAAACTAATAAACGATCTTATTCTGTCCTATATTAATTTGTTGTAAATACCTTGAATATTTGAATACATATTTATTTTTCGGAATAAATAAGCAATAAAGAAAATATATAATTTCCTTTTTGTCGAACTAAAACAAAAATAAATTAAAGAAATTTATTCTCGGTACATATATTACATATTTTCTTGTAATTATTTACTTATTTTTATTTTAGTGTTTTTTTTTTTTATTTACTCATGTTTTTTAATCGAAAATTTTTAATTTTAATACAACTACTATTTTATTGTAATATATGCATCGTAATTTCTCAAATAAATGGTAATAAAATAAAAATAAAAATAAAAATTTTAGTTTGAAAATGAAAAAAATCTCCTTCTTGAATATTGTTTTTTTTTTTTTTTTTGTGTAATTTTTAACGATATTTATTCAGTGATTTTATTTTTGTTTTTAGTTTTAAAAGTGATTTGTTTCGCATTTAACTAAGTATAAATTATAAACGTTTTTAATTTATTTATCATCGTTTTAGAACCATCTGAAACTCAAAGAGCACAATGCACAATAACGGCCGGAGAAATTCAAGCAAGTGCAGAAGCAACAATGACAAAAACTTTAAAAGGTGTTTGCGGTTCAAGTGAGTTTTTGTGTATCAATAATCGTTTTTATAAATGCGCAAATTCTTGCATGCGTAAATCAATTGCAAGCATTTAAAATTTAAATCTGTGATCAAACTTATGTCGTTAATTGTAAGCATAGTCTTAACTCAATTGCTTTTCCAATAAGCGCAAATACTCTTCATTACAAGAGTGATTTGCAAATTATTTGCTCTGTAAATTTTATTTTATGAAATCAATGATTTTGCATGTCGGTGCTAGATTTTTGATCATGAAGTAGCGACATGCAAATGCAATGCATTGTGCAAATTGCGTATTTGTGAAAATAAACAATTGTTTTTCTTTTTTTTTTTTTTCATTTACCTTCGTCACTTTCGTTCATTTAAAATTGAAAATTTTCTACATATATACATACTATATATTTTGTTAATTTTGTTATATATACATACTATGCTTGTAATTTTGTTAATTTTCAGAGGAAATGCAATTAGCTTTTCAGGAACTTGAAATCAAATTAATGAAAGATATTCAACATATTAAAATGATTTTAAATGATTTACATTCAAATTTAGTAAGAGAAATTTCAAAAAATCAAATTTATCAAACAGATAAAACAACAATTATAAATAATGAAAATGAAAATGAAATTAAAAACACTCAATTATCAGAAATGAAAATAATTACAAGTAATTCAAATACAAAATCAAATGATATTGTATTTCATAAAATTCAAGCTGATTCAGTATCGCCATCATCATTAAATAAAATACATAATAATCAAACATCAAATAATATGAAAAATAATAATGAAGAACAACATAAACATAATCAACAGATTCATCCAGCAACAATTAAATTGAATAAAACCGCAATTACTGATCAATCAAATCATAAAAATCACATAAAATTGAAATCATCACACGAAAAGAAAATAAACAGGTAAGGTTATCCAAACCATCCCAAACGAATCATTAGAATTTTTTTTTTAAATAAATTTAAATTTTCCTGTTAAGTTTATTGGTTTGTTATTGGTTTAATTTGTCGTTGTATACATTCGTTCGTTTTTTAATTTTTAATTATTTTTTATTTTTTATTTTTTTGTAGAGAAACGGAAATTAAAAAATTAAATAATACAATGCTATCTGGTGAAGAAATTAAATTATTTTCATATTATTGGAAATTAGAGAATTTCTCAAAGAAATTATCATCGCATTCAAGAAGAAATAATTCAATTGAATGTAGTCCATTATTTTCGATAGCAGGTAAGTACATAATATTATTTTATACATTACTTAATTAGTGATGAATTTTTTTTTTCATTTTTACATAATTACTGTACATATTTTTTTCCTTCTGTATTTTTCATAATAAGGAAAACAATTACGTATCAAAGCTACATTCAATTATTTACAAAGAGATTTTTTACATTTACAATTGGATCATGTTTCAAATGATATTCATAATAAATTTAAAAATATTGTACTTGAAACTGGTGGTGGTGGAGGAGGAGGAGTAGGATCATCAACAATATTTAAAGAAATCAAAGATAATAATAATAGTAGCATGAAATATTTTAAACATAAAATATCTATTCTTAATCAGGTAAGAAAAAAAAAAAAAGTCTGAATACGCAAATGATTTATGAGCATACAAACTATAAAGACTGAAGATTTAAATGGCTGTTATTTTGATGTATTCTTAAATGTCTGCATTCACATTATGGAAAATAATGCGCAGACGAAGCACAATTTATTCAAAGTTCGAAATATTTTCCTATCTACTTCATTATTTCTTGCAAACAATGCAAGAACTTTGAATTACGAGCGAAATTACTTTGCAAAATTCTGTTTAGGAAATTATTGATTTTAGCCAATTACAGTAAATTTAAAATTTTTTTTTGAATTTCATTACAAACGTAATTTGCGCAATTTTAATTTCAAATAAAATATAAAAACATTTTTTTTTTTTTTGGAAACAAAAATTAATTTCAATTAAACTACACACTACAAAATTTTTTATAATAAAAATCTAGATTTGTAGGAAGGAAAAGAATAAAACAAATAATGACAATTCGAGAAAATTGAAAAATTATCAATTTGTAATTAAAGGCTGAGTTCTAAAATGCATCGATGCGGTTTAAATGCAAAGTAAATAGTTTCTAAAAATTTAATAATTTAAATAGTTTCTAAAAACGGTTACACTGTCATAAGTTTCAAAATGCATTTTTTTTATACAATCACAATCACTTCCTAAATTCGTTTTCCTAACTTCGTTTCAAAATGTCAAATTTAATTGATACAATCACATACAATGTAATAATGATACGCATCATATTTGCATCACTACGGTAATACTACCGCATCGATACTTATTTTTTACATTTTAGAAGTCAGCCTTTATTTTTTATTGAATGGCTGGTTTTCAAAGTTACAAGATACATTTCGTAAACTCGAGATGATCGAATTAAAATATATGTCTTGTTTGCCGTAAAATGACAAGAGGAAGATGGATCATATTCATGAGTCTTGGAAATTTTTGAAAATTTTTGACTAAAGTTAACTTGAGTTAACGCTATAAGAAGTGAAAAAGTTTACTCCATTTCTGTATTTGTAAAACTCTATCTCTCTATTATATATTCTTTGGTTAACTGTATAAATGGACATTTTGACGACGTTTTGGAAGCTGATTTTAAATAAATGAACATTGTATGAAAACGTAAGCTAACTTACCATAAGCAAGACCCTAAATAGATGTGACGAAACGAACGTAAATATTCGTTTCGTCAGTTTAACAATTTGCCCTAAATAGAAACGATTCGAAACGAGTAAAATTGTGTATGAGTATTGAGTAGAAACAAGTAGAAAGAAATGTGTGTAAAACGAGTAGAAACGATAAAATGTACGACCGCTGCTACGGCAATATTCGTTTCGTCTCGTTTCGTCTACATATTGATATTTGACATCTAAACTTATCGAAATTGAAGGAACGTATGAATACGTCCATTTAGGATAGTTCTACGTGCTGTGCTACAGTACTATCGTATGTATCGTTTCGTTTCGTTCCGTTTCGTCCATTTAGGTTATAGCTATAGGAGGCTTGAAACTTTGAAAGCAGTCAATATTTTAATTTCTAAAAAAAAAAACTACATATCTTTTAATACATATTTTAAAATAATTTTTTTCTTCTTTCTTTTTCCTTCATTTTAGATAAATCCATTATCAGATCTTGAATCACAAGAATTTATAAATATTGGTGCCGGAAATAATGGTTTTCTAATACCAACTAGTACATTAAAATCAAATTTATATTCAAAAAATGATACAATCACAATTAAATTATTAATATATTTATGAATTTAGGTGATAATAAAATCAGTATAGTCCAAACAATTTTTTTTTCTTTTTAATTTTTCTTTATACATATTTCATTTAATCAAATCACTAATTTTTAAATTCAACACTTTTTTTATAATACATAATTGCAATTCAAAATATGAAATATAATTATGTAATTTATTGTATTTATTGATTTTTATTGATTTTTGTAACACATAATTTAATTTTCAAATTTCAATTTTGTTTTGTTTTTAATTTTTTTTTTTTTTTATTTTCTACAACAATTTATTGTATTAAATAAATAAATGTAAAATCTACATTAAATTTTACAAAATAACAAACAAATATATTGCATTATACATAATGATGTTAGATAAAAATAAAAAAATTCATTTAAAGCTTACTTCTTGCTCCTTTAGGCCTTATATCAAGGAATGGTCGTGGTATTGAATATAATTCCTTGCTAGATTTAAATAATGATAAATCTGTTATTTTTGTATGTTTTTGTATTGTTGGTGTTGTTGGTATTTCATCATCATCATCATCATCATTTAATGTTGCTTGTTGTTCAACAACAATTGTTTCGGAATTTATTTCATTTGCAATTATTCCAGTATCATTTTCAATATTTTCAGTAATATTATTTAAATCTGTATTATCTGTAGTATCATTTAATAAATCATTATTGGTAGCAGCTATTACATGAACTGCTAATACATGACGTTTTGATGCTTGATTTGCAATGTACGTCTATAAAAGCAGATGCAAAACAAAAATAAAATATTTTTGAATTAACGTATTACATACTTACTTTATTTTTTTATATTTTTTATTTTTTTTTTTTTTTTATTTCAATATTTACCTTGTAATAATTAATTAATTCTGATTTTGTGATATTTCTTAATAATGCAACTTCAGCTTCAGATCTATCAAAATGATATTGTGATGATGTTATCTCATGTAAATAATTGTAAAATTTTGATATTAATTTTTTAGGTTTTTCTAATTTTTGACTTGCCAATCCTTCTTTATATGCTTCAAATTTTTCATCAGACATTTCTTCTAAATGAGTCTAAGAATATATCTCATTTTTATTTTTTGTCGCAAATATGTTACCGAGCACAGAATGCTTAATAGAATAGAATAATATAATGCTAGAATAATACTTACCAACATTGATTTTAAAAAATTTTCAATTCTATCTTCAACATGATTTGTATCTTTTGTTGATTGTACAATAATTCGGATACCAGTTGCTCCGTTTACTTTTCTTGAACCACAGAATACAATATAACCGAGTTGTTCCTTTAAAAAAAAAAAAAACAAAAAGACAAAAAAAAAAGGAAAAATTGTTTTCATTTATTTAATTATTCATTGTTACGTATAAATTTTTGAATTATACCTGTGTTCGAAGTATATTATGACATGGTTCTGATAATATTTGTGCAACTAAATCAACAAATACCATTGATGCCTCTGATTGTGGACCACATTGTAAATATAATTCAACACATGAACTTTTATGATATTCATTTAAACTTTCAAATAAATAACTGTCACCTATTTAATAAAATAAAAATTAAATTTTGAATATTTTTTTCTTTTTAAATAAATTCAATTAAAATTAAATAATTATCAATTTACCATCACATAATTTATATTCACGTTTGTGCATTAATTGTCTAGCAAGTAATGGTAATATTACAGAATTTGTTGATTCTAATTTATTTTTAACAAATTCAGATATTTCTAATGCTTGCTCTTTATTCACATTACCATATATAAAGCATTCAGCATGTAATCTTGAAAAGAAATCTTTCATAAAATGTTGTAAAGTTTCAACAGTGACCACTATGAAAAGGAAAGAAAAATATAATTTTGTTTTTTAAGAAATCAATTTATAAGATTGACCATTTCTTTTTTTTTTTTTTGTTATTCAAATTAATTCAATTAGAAAAAAAAAAATTGTTTTTGGTATGTAGATACAAACTTACATTTCATTGCTTCCAATAATTCATTTTGTGACCATGCATTTTCGGTTAAAATCAATGCTAAATAATAAATAGCATGCTGATATGGTTGTTCAGTTTTAAAATTTTTCAATGTTCTATAATATGATTCTTTTAATATTTCAAATCTTTGCTTATCAATTTTAATATCGAATAAATTATCTAAAGCTTTTTCTAATAGAATTTTTTGTTTATCACTATATCCACTTATCGATACCTATATATTTATATTGCATGCCAATACGTAGAGAAAAATAAAAATAAAATGAAATTTAAAAATAAAAATAAAATTTTCAAATAAATTTACCGTTATTCCATGAGTTGTATTTGTTATAATTAAACGTAATCCAGCTAATTCAACATCATATAAATATTCTTTTAAATTATCTTTAAGTAATTGTACTAACATATATGTTAGATTACAATTTAATGGATCTGTATATACGATAGGATTTGAAAAATCAAAATTCATACATGTTTTTGGTCTTTTATATTCATTATCCTGTTTATGCCATACTCTTAATATTGATGAATCATATATTATGATTGGATGTTTTGTTAATTCAGAATCTTCTTGTATTAAATCAAAATTAGTTGGTATAAATAGATTTGGTGCTGGTAAAAATAAATCTGAATTTAAATCACAATTTTTCCATTGCTTAAAAGGAAGAAGAATAAGAAGAAAAAGAAGAAGAAAAATTAAAAATAATAATGAGTAAAATATTATAGATTATTTTGTTATTGAATTTTTTTAAATTGTGTGAAATATTCAAATTTTCAATTGGAAAATATTAAAATAATAAAAAAAAAAAAAAAAAATATGTACACATATCTATACATTTATATTAGACATAACATTTTTTTTTGTATCTTACCGTTAAAATTTTATTTGGAATTTTTTCACGATAATATTTCGTTTTGTACCATTGTTCTGTTTCATTAGCAATATTTTCATATTTTTTACCAACAATTGATATAAGACATTTATCAGGCACAAATTCATTTAATATTTCTGTTATTAAATCAGATCGAAATTCAGATAGTAGATGTGGTGCAGATAATACTTCACGTAATGGATATAACTGGATTGATTGTACAATATTCGAGACAAGTGTTATTGGATTTTCTTTCTCTTTAAAACGAAATACCAATTCATTTAGATTTTTAATTTCATCAAATATTCGTTCTACAGGTTCTTTTTCTTGAAGCATTTTTATATACTGCATACAAAAAAAAAAAAAAAGAAGAAAATTATAGAAATTGAAAATTTTTCAAAACAATAAATTTAATAATTTTTTTTTTGTTTTCTCTATACATATACTCACTTGAAATATTAGCATAATTATTTCATCTACATGCTCTAGACCGTCTTGTGTTAAATCAACAGTTATATTAAATATACCAAAAGCTCTTGGAATATTATTATGAGATGATACGAGTCTACAAAATAAAAAAAAAATTATAAAATTTATTGGATATCAACAATACTAAATGCTAATTTTGTAATTTCATTATAATAATAAAAAAAAAAAAAACTCACTGATTACACCATCCTTTTTTACGTAATGCTGATAATATACTACCAGCACTCTCATGACCAATTAAATGGCTAACATAATCATCTGGCTTTAAATTAAATTGTAAAAATTAAATTTTTTTGTATTATACAGTATGATGGACGAATAATAATAATAATAATAAATACATAATATATATGTAGTTCATTTCTTACCGCTGATTTATAATGTTCACATAAATTTTTTGTTATAAATGTTATAGTCAATGTTCGGACATCTTTAATTGGAACAATATAAACTTTTGTTGCATACGCATCTGATTTGTATGGTTGTGAACTCCATTCTGGTAATTTAACATTTTTATTTTCGATTTCAGAAAATTTTGATATTACCATTTTCTCTAATTCATCTAGAGATTCTATAATTCGAAAAAACAAAAAAAAAAGGAAATATGTATCAAAATGTAATTTTTAAAAAAAAAAAAAATAGTAAAAATTAAAATATAATACATAATAATAATATGTATGTAATACCTTTTCCAAATACCGCTAATGACATGATATTTGATGAATACCATGTTTCATAAAATTTAATCAATTCCTCTCGTACATTTATATTCTCTTTTTCTGGTTTAAATTTTAATGTCATTTCATTTCCTATGGGACAAAACATTCATTATTTTTAAATTAATATTAAATCATTAAAAATAAAATGAAATTATTATATAATAATTTTTTTTTTATACCACTTCCAAATCGATTATATGGATGATCTGGATCTGCTAATGATTTAATCATTTGCTGATATCTCCAGATATCAGTTGCTACATTTTTTTCATGTTCAGAATCAACCTAAAAATATGTATGTATATTTATGTAATAAGGTGTATACCTACTCTACTCCATATTCAAATTTGAATTTAAAAAAAAAAAAAAAAAAAAATTCATATTTATTTATATTTTAATTTCAACAACATACTGCATTTATTTCACGATCTGTAGCACTTTCTGTAAATAATGGTGATATAAAAAATTGCGAAAATCTATCAAGTGCACCATCAAATTTATCTGGATTTATTTCAAAATAATATGTTGTCATTGTTGGTGATGTTGCTGCATTACTATTACCACCATTTTGTGATAAATATGTTGTATAATCATTTTCATTTGGATATTTTTTAGTACCAAGAAATAGCATATGTTCACAAAAATGTGCTAAACCAGGTAAATGTTCTGGATCACTCATATATCTGGAGGGGGTATATATATATATATATATATTTTTTTTTTTTTAAATAATATAAATAAAAATTTAAATGTAATATAAGCAAAATTATTATTAAATTATTATTATAATTTTATTTACCCAATTTCTACAGATAATGCAGCAGCAGAAATATCTGTTGTTGTATCACTAACCAATAAAACTTTCATACCATTTTGTAAAATTAATCCTCTATATTCTCGATTATCTTGTTGTGATTTTACAATGTTATCATATCTATGAAAAATTCATTATATTTAATATGTATGTATTTAATTTCAATTGATTTTTAATAGTAATGAATGAAAGAGAAATAAAATTTATTTAAAAATTATTTGTAAAAAATACTGATTCATCGGAGATTTCGATTAAAATTTATTTCCTTTATTAGGATAAATAAAAATTGAAAATTATTGTAATTAAGTGTAACTTAAAAATAAAAAAAAATAACAAAAAAAAAAAAAAAATAAATAAAATAAAACATAATGTACATTATATAGCTTTATGAATCCATGCACATTGTACATGCATAATTACCTGGTGATATCATTTAATGAACCTTGAGTTGATGTAATTGGTAAATTATTCAAACTGGAATGATTTAATGTTGATTCATTCATTTTGATCGAGGAAAAATTCTTAATGATGGAAAATTGTCTTACTGAAATTTTTGTTTTGCTGTGAATATAAAAAAATACAATAAATGTTAGATTTTTTTTTTTAATTTCGTTACATGCTCTATATGCAATATACTACGTGGATTGTGGATATAGTATAGTACACACCATACATGTATCAAACATCAAACGTAGTCCTTGCAATAGTGATTAGTGATAAAATACAACTACACATTAGATCATTAGAATAAATTTTATTTAAAAAAAAAAACCAAGAAACATATTTTACCTGATCAGATGTAAATTTTTGACTGAACATAATAATTTAGTTGAAATAATTTGAATTTGTCGCGGAATAAACATTTAAATTAGTCAACAAATCGATATGAATTTTTTTTTCTTTCGTTTAAAAATGGATACTTTTTAAAATGAAACAAAAATGAAACTAAAAAAATATATGACAAATTTATAATAATTATTATTATTATATGTATCGTTATTTCATTTTTTTTATTTATTTATAATTAAGTTTTAAGGCCGATTCAACAACGACACTCAGAAAAGAAATTGTTTAAAATAATTAGTTTTATATTTAACAAAATATAAGAGAAAAAAATCATATAGTAAAGATCACAGACACAGACAGATCTATATGAAATAATGAAATATGAGATGCAATAATGCATAATATATGACATATGATATGACATGACAAATAATTGACATTTTCGCTTTTCTTCTTTCTGTCATTAATAAATTGCTTCTTCTTTTATTTTTTGCAAATTATGTGGTGATGTACATAATTGTCATTTTGTGACAATGACATAACAACTGAACTAATTTTTGAAGCGACACCATTTGGTGAACATAAAAAACAAAAAAAGTTTAGATATTGTTTTATTTTTGAACAAAAATCATACAAAAATCTACCTCCAATATAAATGAAATTTTCATTTTTATGGTTCGATTTATTTTTATAAAAATATAAAATGAAAAAAAAAAATGAACGAATTATAATCGTATCTACAGCGTTTGGTGACCTCGACACCACTGGTTTTGCTCCAAGATTTCACATTTCTCTATCCTACGCTGCACTGCATTTCTACACAGTTTGTAAATTTCGATGCGGTGATTTGTTTTTCCATCTGGTGTACATAATATAATTTTTTTTATATATCATTTTCTGCTCTCCTTAAAATGTTGCCCAATTATTGGTATTCTAATTTTAATTTTCTGTACTATATTTACGTCTTGGCACATATAATTCGTCCAACCAAAGACAATATATACTATATAAGACGTTCCAAGTTGATAAAATCTGAAAAAAAGTACACGAGTAGCTAACCAGTAACATTTTTTCTAATATTGCTCAGTTCTCTTGCTCATTAATTCCAACTATTTCCTATTACTACAATTGCATTACTTTCTGTAATGATTGAAATGTTTTCATATGCGATGCTCTATCTATAGTAATTGATTATTAAAGAACCAGTTTTATTATATTGATAATTGTTGTGTTGTTGTGTATAATATCAATAGTATCTATATTTATTGTCTTTGGTACAACTCATTATTGTTTTGAATTCTCCATCATAGTCCATTAAACGAATTATACAAATGTATTATTATTATTTTTCATTGGCACAACACAAATACTTCTTATAGTATGATGGTATTTGTTTATTTATTTATTTTATCATTCATTATAAATATAATTTGAGAATCATAATGATTATTTTATATCTTTGTATTTATAAATGTTACACTTTATTTAATATGAAATTATTCAATAGTTCAATATATAGTATGTATTCATATATTTTTTTTTAATTTATGGAGTCATTCGTATTTTTAAATTTGGACCAAGAACATAATATTCAGCAGTTTTTGATGGTTCACACGATATCTGAAAAAAAAAAATATATATATATATATATATATATACAAAATTTGAGCCAGTAATAATAAATAAATATTTATTACCGTTTGATTTGGATCCAAAACAATTTGCATTAATCTATTTTCGATATCATATTTTTCTCCACTCACTTCATTTGCATTTTGAACATTTAGATTTGATAAATTATTAAAAACAGCTAATTTATTAGCTGGATCAAATTTTTTTACGAGTTCTGCCGAACATAAAACTGGATGATTCTGTGTTACAGTTATTGTACTATTACTATTACTAGAACAATTTGGATTTATTGTAAATGGAATTTGTTGCGTAACTTCATCTCCACTTTGTGGATGTTGAAATGTAATTGTCACTGGATAAATATTATTCAGTGGTGCCCATGTGTTTTCAGGTAATAACTGTCGCCGCTGATCAAGTGGCTGCTGATGTAGTTGCTGCTGATGTGTTGGCTGCTGAAGTGATAACTGCCGCTGCTGATGTAGTTGCTGCTGATGTGGTGGCTGCTGAAGTGATAACTGCCGCTGCTGATGTAGTTGCTGCTGATGTGGTGGCTGCTGAAGTGATAACTGCCGCTGCTGATCTAGTGGCTGCTGATGTAGTGGCTGCTGATGTAGTGGCTGCTGATGTAGTGGCTGCTGATGTGATGACTGCTTAGGTAATAACAGTCGCTGCTGATGTGATGACTGCTTAGGTAATAACAGTCGCTGCTGATGTGGTGGCTGCTGATGTATTGGCTGCTGATGTAGTGGCTTCTGATGTATTGGCTGCTGATGTAGTGGCTGCTGATGTATTGGCTGCTGATGTATTGGCTGCTGATGTAGTGGCTGATGATGTATTGGCTGCTGATGTAGTGGCTGCTGATGTATTGGCCGCTGCTGTGGTGGCTGATCAGCATTCAATTTTTCATTGATTGTAAATAAATTTGAATTAGATTCAGGATAATTATTACTCGTCGTAGAAATAGAAGAATTTTCATTTTTTTTTCTGTAATTTTTTATAGCATTCCTGGTTCTTTTTCGAATCCAACGAATCACTTTTAGTTGCTCTTCTGAAAAATCATAACTTGATATTTCTTTCACATAATAGTATGTTTCAAGAAATATGATATCTTCCAATGATATGGGAATATTATTTGTGTATAGCATATTTTCAAAACTTTGTAGAAAACTCTCTAATTCTTGTAGAACTCCTTTCTTTTCTGCCTCATAGTCTACATTATTGTGTGATATTAAATTTGTAATGTTTTCCGGTTCATGATCTACGTTTGATGTTAAATCTATTGTCTTTTCTGCTGCATAAACTATATTTGATGTTAAATCGTTTCTATTTTCTGCTTCGTAATCTCTATCTGATGTTAAATCTACAATTTCTGTATTTTTTTCACAATTTTCAATTGACATTGTCATTGTCATTTCACAAGTTGATGTGATGTTACTATTATCATCATCATCATCATCATCATCGATCAAATTTATTACAGGAGTTATAGAAATAGATCCTATTTCCATACTTAAATTCGTATCATTCTTTCGAAGTTCTCGTATGATATTTCTAAGTGACGAAAATGTTGTAGAAAATTCTCCTGAATTACTAGTTGTCGTCGAACTTATAACTGGAGAATTTGCTTTTTTTATAACATTAATTTGATTATAATTATTACGATTATCAACTATTCAATTAATAAAATTCAATAATAAAAAAATAAAAAATAAATAAATAATAATTTGATATATTTCTAAAATTAATACTCAGATTTTACATTATTATATAAAGAAAATATTACTTTATAATAATATATGTACTTACCTTTAATCCGTTTTTGTTGATTTAAATTCTCCTCAGGAAATTCTATTTCATTTTCTTCACAATACAAATCTGTAATTTCTTTTCTTTTTAATTGTTTATCAAAATTTTGTTGATTATTTACATTTGCATTTTGAAATTTTTCTGAAAATTTCCTAAAATTAAAAATTTTGTTTACAATATCGTTTTCACAATTCTTTGCTGCACTTTCATTATTACTAGAATTTTGAATATTTGAAGAATCTATCAAATTAGATTCTGTTATATTACTGTTAATATTTTCATTCGATTTCATTTGATTATTTTCTAAAGATTTCATATTACTATTTTCGTTTTCAACATTTTTAATAGAATAATTAAATTTTATAACATTACTACCAAATTGCTCTTTATTTGTTCGATTTTGATAATCATTAAATATTTTATCAGTCTTTTTATTATTGTTAACAAGATATTTTGAAATATGATTTGTTTCATTATTCATGTTGTCTGATTCATCAAAATTTTGAATATTATTAGAGATTTGAGGAGATTTCATTACATTTTTATCATTGATAACTTTATTATCCAAGTATATTTCATTGGTTTTTTCAATTAACATTTTATTTATTTTTTCAACATTTCTTACTTTTAAATTATTTTTAATTTGAGTTTGTATTTCTTGCTCTTTTTCATTTGATACAATTTCCATTGATTTTTCATTTCTATCGCATAAATTTTGCATGCCATCATCATCATTATCAATATTTAAAATTTGATTTTCTATATCATTTTCAATTTTATCTGTGATTTCACTAGAAAGTGTTTGTGTTTCATTTATATTCTGAATATTTAATTCTTCAAAATTTCTTTCGTATAAATTTTGCATGCCATCATCATCATTATCAATATTTAAAATTAGATTTTCTATATCATTTTCAATTTTATCTGTGATTTCACTAGAAAGTGTTTGTGTTTCATTTATATTCTGAATATTTATTTCTTCAAAATTTCTTTCGTATAAATTTTGCGTGCCATCATCATCATTATCAATATTTAAAATTTGATTTTCTATATCATTTTCAATTTTATCTGTGATTTCACTAGAAAGTGTTTGTGTTTCATTTATATTCTGAATATTTAATTCTTCAAAATTTCTATCGCATAAATTTTGCGTGCCATCATCATCATTATCAATATTTAAAATTTGATTTTCTGTATCATTTTCAATTTTATCTGTGTTTTTACTAGAAAGTGTTTGTGTTTCATTTATATTCTGAATATTTACTTTTTCAAAATTAGCATTTACAATCACCGTCTTTCGTTCAATATTTGCCTTTAATGTGTCGATATTGATATCATTTTTATTAAATTCCTCTGTAATTTTTTCATTTTCATTTTTACATTTGCATTTATAATTTTCTAAATTTTTTAATTCATATTCAATTTGATGCTCTTTTATTTTTGAATCAATATCGATTACTTCCAATTTTACAATTAATTTGTTACGAGATTTTTTTTTACCAATTTTAATCTTTTCATAATTTTTGCACAATTCTTTTTCAGTTTTATTCACATCATTTTCATTCATAATTTTGGTGATTGTTTCTGTTCTTATTTTTGCTAATGTTGATTCAAATTCATGTTTTACATTTTTATATTTTTTTTCTAATGCTATTCGATCAAGTTTTTTAGATCGTTTTATCGATACAACAACTTTTTTAGTTAATTTTTTCGATAAAATATTTGTACTCTTTGTTATTTGATTACTACGGCAATCATTATCAACATCATCAAAAGATTTCGATTTATTGACATCCACTGCTGATGAACTACTAGCACTATCTTGATCCAACATCTGTTTATTATTATGATTATTTTTAACTAAAATATTCAATTTAAAAAAAAATTAAATTCAATTAATAATTTTCGATCATATAATAAAAAATAATAAATTTCTTACCCTCATCATTATTTTGTTGATGCTTTGTTTTTAAATGAATATCTAAATTATCCTTTCCGATGAATATTCTTTCACAATTGTTACAATTATAATATTCTTCTTTAAAATGTATAGTCAAATGGTTTAGCAAATTTATTTTTCTTGAAATTAACTTTGAACAATAGTTACATTTATAACAATTATTGTTTATTTGTTTATAACTTATTTTCAAATCATCGAAAAATGTTCTTATAGCATGAATTTTATGGTGTAATATAAAATTTGTATATGAATATATTTTGCAATTACAAATTATACATTCATAATAATCTTTTTGTAAATTATTTGATAATTCTTCCTTCATGTTTAATGTTTAAATTTTTATTTTTTATAATATGAATAATAAATATATAATATGTAAGTAAATTATATGAATTGGTAGTAAATTAAATTATGTAGAATTGGTTTGGTTTTGGTAGTATGTCTATGTATGCTATTGCTAATTGCTATGTATGCATATTTATTCTTTTTTACGAAAAAAATTTCCCTCCTTTATAACTCTCCTCTCTATAATATTTATGCATGTAAAATTAATAAATAAATAAAACTTAAATTTAATTATTCTTAAATCATTCTAATGTTACAATATACATAATTTTTTTTTATACTTAACTAATAAATTTAATGTTTATTATTATTATTAATACAATAAAATGTAATATACAATACAATTGAACAAATTCAATCAATTTAATATTTAATTTTTAATATTAACTCTAGTATAACTTTAATTTCTAATAAATTATACATACATATATAAATATAACTCGATTTCATATTCTATTTCTTTTCTATGCTACCTACCTACCTATACACATATAAAATAATATAATACAATACCAAATACAACCTACAACGCAACATACAAATACAACCATATACAAAATACAACAGTAAGTACGCATATTGCGTTACGATAATGCGATTACATATCTCCAATCCAACACTCCATATGATCATGATGCCCACATCCACAAAGAGAAGAGTATATAAAAATAAAAGACCTTTATATACTTTTTGTATCTGTATCCATGTCCTCCATGTCCATATCCATCATATACAAAAAATAAGAATAATTAAATAAATTCAGCTATGCTATTCTATTTAAAGATATTCCATTTCATTAGAAGCTGTCAGAATTGTAAGAATGGGTGAGTTCCTAAACGTCAAATTAAATGATCATCGTGTTTCAAAACAAAACCTCCTGTCAATTAATTGACAAAATCAAAATTAAGTAAGTAGCCTTACAGTTACAATTCATGAGTAGTTATGAATTTGTGATGCAATATGCAATGCGAATTAGAATTTGTTGAAATATGACAGAAGCATGAAAGTTGAACAACGTTAAAATATATGTAATAAATTCTAATGACTATCGCATGAAAAGTATAAATGAAGTCGACAACAGAACAGAAGAGATGTTGGTTAGCTTTCAACTTTTCAAGTGCAGGCGGCAAAGCATAAAAGTAAAAAGAAGAAATAGTTAGTTTAACAGTTCGAAAACAATAAGCGACAAAGAATAAACATAGAAATTTAGTTTAAAAATTTGAAATTATTATTAATTTTAAAATAATTATTTTTTTACTTCAAATAAATTTTTATTATATTCCTACAATATACATATGTACAGAATATCAATTGTCTGAAGTTTCTGTACACGTAAATTAGGCCATACAAAAACAGCTTTGGCTTTACATGCCAATTATAATGCAAAACAAATTTTGACGTTTATGAACTAATCCTTTGTGGTGTGAACTTGAAAATAAAACATAGAAAACAACGTGACGAATAACGATGTATAATGATAAATCAAGATTTTTATGTGAGTGTGCGTGTGTGTGCCGTTTTTCAATTTTTCTTTTGTCGTTATTCGTTATTCTGTTTGTGTTGTGTTGTGTACCATACCAAAATCTGAGGAATACTTATTGATTGACTTTAAAATAAGTGAATTAATTTTGATTACTGTTTTTTCGTTTGGTTGATTTGGTATTGCTGTATTGTTGATTTTTCTTTTGTGGTGGATGGACAAATAATTTCTTAGGTTAACATCAAGATGATTTCTATTATTTCTTCTTCAGTAAAAAAATTATCAATAAGAAATTCATTATATTCTTTTATGACGAGAGAATTACATATAACAGCCATCGTAGATGCAGCACGAAAAGGAACTCGTGAAAAAGCACGTAAAAAAAAAGTGAAAGTGGAAGTTGAAAAGGTTGGGTTCATTCCGCATAACTTACGAAAGAAGAACAAGTAAAAATAAACAAATTATTATTAGATGTCTCGTGAATTTAATAATAATAAAAATTTGAAATTATTTTAGAATTGAATTAATTAAAATGAATAAACATGTTGATGATTCTTGGAAAGCAACACCTACAGATAATTGTTATATTGGTAGATACTATAAATGGAGAGTGTTTTCTGTACCAGAAGCAATTGAATGTCATCGAGAAACACATCATCCAACAATTTATAATGTACCAGATGCACCTTTAAATGTTCATATCGAATTAAATATGCAGGTAAAAATGAAAATTATTATTTTATTGAAAAAATATTCAAACAAAAATAAAAACGTTTGTAGGGTGAAAAATCAACAAAATTCATGGATAACTTTAATAGAATGGCAATGATACCACATAAATTTGATCATGGAGAACAGAGGCAAATATTAGTTTTTGTGAAAAATGATGTACGTAAACAAAATCTGCAATTTATTTAAATATCTGAAAAGTTATATATTTCATAATTTTGTTTAGGATTTAATTAACGAAGCAAAAAATTGTGGTGCAACTTTAGTTGGTGGTGTAGAACTTATAAAACAAATACAAAATGGTGAAATTCTATTATCTGATTATCAATATGTAATAGCACATCCAAATATACTGCCAGAACTTGTATTACTTCGTGGATTAATGAAACGTAAATTTCCAAATCCAAAAAATGGTACACTGGGACCAAATATAACAGAAAGTATTAAAAAATTTGCATATGGCATTAGTTATTCGGCAGTAAAAGATGAATATCAACAAGATTATTGTGTTATAACCACTTGTATAGGAAAGGTATTAAACTTATACATATTTAAAAATTTTCACTAAAATTATTTTTGATTTAAATTTCTTCAATTTTGTTTTGTTATTAGTTGAATATGGAAACTAAACAATTAGAAGAAAATTTATCATCATTATTGTCTGATATAAATTCAGTAAGACCAAAACGAACCGGAAAATTTATAACAAGAGTTCTTCTTAAAAGTCCACCAAGTAATGAACAAATAAAAATAGATCCATTCGTTTATATTCCTGAAGAGCATATGAAAAATAAAGATGTGTCGAATGATAAGAAATCAAATCAGGAAATTGAAGATGAAATTGATGGTGATGATGATGCTGAAATTGAAGAGAAAATTGCAAAAAAAAATTAAAATAGTAAAAAGGTTAAGTGTAATTAATTTTAAAAGCAAATTAAATTGATTTTGTTATTAAAAATTCGAATTTATTGAATTTTAGGTAAACTAAATAAAAAGGTAACACTTTACCATAATTTTCACCACAAAGTCAAATCCTCCTAAACCTTAACTGCCTTAACCTCAAATCATTATACACTTTGTACATTTCTTATATTTTTAAACAAAAATAAATATAACCGCAACCGCACCTTTTGTTTTTAGAAATACAGTGACAGATCAGCAAATAAGCACAGCAAAGCAAATAAAGGATTTTACTGCTGGCTGAACATTTAAATAAAATAAATAAATATTCGATTCAGGATTCAGTGATTAAGTGAAATTAAATTTAAATCTACTCAAAAACAGCATGTTTGCTGCTGATACCTGAACCTGAGTTATTGATAATAATTTTTTTCAAAAATACATACAAGTAAATTTCATTTACTTTTCAAAAATTTTAATTCATCATAAATCATGTATCAATCATTAAATCAACAACGAACCTTAACATATAAATATGTTCAGATATTCCTTGTTATCTTATCTTATTGGTAATTGAAATTTTTTTATTTCCTTTTAAATAAAATAACTTTATGTAGGCATCTTTAAAACAATTTTTTTTTTTTTTTTTTTTTTCATAAATTTTTAGGATCATATCAATTCTTACGGTATTCATTAATAAATCACTTCTGAGTGGATCAGATGTTCATATAAATGCTCCATTATTTATTACATGGTTCCAATGTGTTATTTCAACAATAATTTGTATTTTAATGAGTATTGCATCAAAATTATATCCATCAATGATTTCATTTCCGTCTGGTAATCCATTACATTTACATACATTGAAAAAGGTAATTCTCTTTACTAAATAATTGTTTCGTTTTATAACAAGTTATAATTACACATCACATGTATATAGTATGTATACAAAATTCTAAAAGTTACTTTTTTAAATGATTTCTCAGGTTATACCTTTATCAATTCTTTTTACAACAATGATATCAACAAATAATTTATGTTTAAAATATGTTAGTGTTGCATTTTATTATGTTGGACGTTCGTTAACTACCGTTTTTAATGTAATCTTTACATATGTAATATTAGGACAAAAAACTAGCCCAAAATGTATTTTGTCTTGTTTAATAATTATTTTTGGTTTCTTATTAGGTGTAGATCAAGAGAGTCTTACAGGTAAAAAAGAAAATATATAAATCAATTTTAATTTTAATTTTTATAAAAAAATTTTTTTTTATTTTATGCAAAATTTGTTTTTAATTAGATTCATTTTCATGGAGAGGAACTATATTTGGAGTACTTGCATCCATTAGTCTTAGTTTATATTCGATATACACCAAAAAGATATTACCATATGTTGGTAATGAGATTTGGCTTCTTAGCTATTATAATAATTTTTATTCAATGTTTTTATTTTTACCATTAATATTGATAAATGGTGAATTGAATGAAATTGTTTCATTTAATGGATTATCAAAACATGAATTTTGGATAGCAATGTTAATTGGTGGTATATGTGGATTTGCAATTGGTTTTGTATCAGCTCTTCAAATAAAGGTAAATGTAATAACAATAATATTTTTTGTATAATGGTGTTATAAGATCAAAACAATCATAAATAATTTTATTATTAAATTTAGGTGACTTCACCACTTACCCATAATATATCTGGTACAGCAAAAGCATGTGCACAAACAATTATAGCTACACAATGGTATCACGAAATAAAATCTGTCCTATGGTGGACATCGAATTATATAGTACTTTTAGGTAGTGCATATTATGCTAGAACTAAACAATTAGAAATGGAAAAAGAACACAAAAGTGTACGTATTGAACAGAAAATTTAGTATATATTTAATTATGTTAAAAAATATTAATTAAATTAGGATTCATATAGAAGTAATAAGATTTTTTATTTTAAATTTTGTATATTACAAATTTAATAATAATGATAATGCAGAAAAAAATTTGAATGACAATTGGATCTATTCATTTACACGAAGTCTGTGACGATTTTTATGTACGAACTGAACTGGAATTGGAAAAAATATGATATTTCTTCCGGAAGCTTTCCCCTGCCTGTAATTTTAAAAATGAATATGTGTAATCCTTTTTTATTTTCTAAATTATGTTCTAAGTTAAATTAATTAATATTAAAAACTCGTTATTTTTGAAAAAATTATATTCATATGTTACATATTTATTAGTATTTATATGTATTTGAAAACATCCATATATTTATTTAATATATTATTTTTTTAAACATTTTTTTCTTGTGAACACAAAAAAAAAAAAAAAACAGAAAATAAAAATACATTTATTTTACGTTTCCATAAATATCTACTACATTCAACAGATTATATAAGTTTATTTTATATGTTTGTATCTAAAAATTTCGGTGTTGTTTTCGTTTTGTTGATTTTAATTTTGATTTTTTTTTTCTTTTTTTGAAATTTTTATTATAGATTATACATAAAAGCTTCATAACAGACAATATAATATGATTACATACGATTCATTTAAATATTAAAATCGGATTAAATAGAACATTCAAAAAATATTTAATGCCTCTTGTTAAATCTCTAAGTCTTGAATTTACAATAAAATTTTCTTTATTTTTATCAATTATTTTCATTGATTTTAAATGTTTATTATGACATGTTATGCATGTGATTTCAATTAAATCAACAACTGGTTTATTATTACCTAATACCATTTCGATATTATTTTGTGTAGTTAATTGTCTTACATTCAATAATTTACCTCTAAATAATATTCGATCTGAATGACTTAAATATTTTGTGAAATTTTCAAATTGATGCGATGCTCTCAAATATATTTCAGTTGGTGTTGTTAATATACCAGAATGTATACGAGTTTTTATTTCATATTCATATTTATTCCATTTGTTTAAATTACAACGATTATTTTCGGTAATATAATTTTGTATCTCTTCGCATTGTTCAGAATTCAATGATGAACAATCAATTTCATTTTTCTCACCATAATAACACATTAATAAATTTTCAATAGATTTTGGTAAAAATTTTTGTATAATTGATGCTCTTATATTTGTAACTTTTGTAATTTCAACATTTGCTACTGATCCTTCCCATTTAATATTTGCTCCCTCTAAATATGAACAAAGTATTTGTGTTCGAATTTTATTTAAATTTTCCCATGTTGATTGACCACAATAATTATAAAATGTATCCCATGATATAAAATTATCACGTGATATTGGTGGAATCATATCATCACCATTATGACGGTTAGATGATTCGATACCTTGTTTTTCATCTGCTACTGCTAATAAACTTTCATAAAGTGAATTTTCTGCTCTTTTCATTGCAAAATTTGATGTCATATATGGTAATGTTAGAAGAGTTGCAGCAATAATACAAACAATAACCTGATTGATTACGAGAAATATATACATATATATAACAAAAAGAAAAATGAATAAAATTTTTAGTAAACATTTTAAAGTTTTTATTTTTATGATCATACCTGTAATGTTGTCACATATCTTTGTGTTCTTTGATTTACTGCCATAAGACATGATCCGATTACAGATAAAATTGCCGCAATTATTGTAGATATTTTACGAATATTTGGATCTGTTAATCCTAACCAATCGACAGTTACAAAAATTGGTATCATTAATGTGACAATACCAAATAATGGAAGAAATAATAAAATTCCAGCTAAACCTAATGTTGCTCTCATTAATCCAAACATTGTTGCTGATTGTGAACTAATTATACACATTTGAAGCCAACTTAAAGTAACACAATGTGGAATTAAATATGTGTATGTTCCATGCCAATTTGAACGTCTTGCAAGATGAATTAAAATTCCAGGAATAAGCAAATATAATACGGCACGACAATTAAGACAAAATTCTATACCATTACCAATTACGAATGAACAAAATGTTGGTACTTTTAAATCTAAAAATCTCCATCCTGTCGTTACCACAGAATCCATTTCGTATGGATATTTTGCAAGTACATTAACACCAAACGATATTAAAATTAATATATCCGGAAATTGTCTTCTTGATGTATACATAAAAGCACACATTGTTACAAAAACTAATATAAATGATAGAACAGTAATTTCTGAATGTGGTAACCATTCATTACTAATTACTGGATATATAACTAAATTAGTTACAAATGCACAAAAAAAATATAAATACGATTTCATATTATTACGAAGATATTGATTTTCTGAACCATTTGCATCCACATTATTATCACCATAACTTAAAAATAATCCAGACCATATTCGAAAATCAATGAAATCATGTTTGGTCTTTAACATTTTGAATGTTGACCAAATCATTATGCTTAAACTTATGTAATACACAATAAGTGGTAGAAGAGTCATTACATTATCACTGGAAATTAATGTGTAAATAAAAGCTATAAATAAAAATTTAAAATATGAATCTTTTGTCTCTGGGAATGATGATATTATATTCACGAAACGATGATATAGTAATGTGAAAAATACAATTGGATGAAAGATTAATCGATGAAAGCATGGTATATGATCTAGACTATTTGGATGTGGTACAGATACAGCAATTATATTATTAACGATTGGTAAACGACCATGTGAATAATTAATAGCAGCTGTAACTAAATTTGCTTCAGTTATAACATTCTGTTGATCATAATCGTAATGTGTTCTATTTTGATTTGATGATGACGGTGGCGGTACATATACATGACCATTATCTTTAATTTTTTTATCATCGTTATCATTATTATCGACGTCACCATCACCATCAACATCAGAATTATCATTTAAATTATTTCTACGTTTCCTTTTCTTTTGTAAATTGTATATTTTTCTCATTTTTCTTTCTAATTGAGCTGGAGTTATATGTTCTTCACCATTTGAAAGGCATGCAAATAATTCTCTGGCTGCTTTACGTGCAGCCCTTTCTCCTGGTGACATTGAAAGGCATTCACGTACATCAATTTCATTATTATCATTAATTCCACGTCTTTTATTATAACAATCACGTAGCAATTCTAATGCTTCTTCATGTCCTTGTCTTGCAGCACATAATAACCAATAAATTGCTTGTGGATTTGAACTTGATTCTTCATTTACTACAATAAATTTTATAAAAAATTAAAAAAAAAACTATTATGAATTTTATTTTAGTAATATAAAATAAAAAACGAAATTTTTACTTAAATTTTCTAATAACAATTGTTTAGCAAAATCATATTGAACATCTGGACATCCATTTGTTGCAAAATGATTTTTTAAATTTTTTAATGAATTCTGATCTGTGTGAAAAAATTAAAAATTACATATGTACATTACATTAACTACAATTTGAAAAATGAAATTATTTTTCTTTGAAATTTACCTTCTAAATCCCATTTTCGACGAGTAGAAGTACCCGCTGGTGCTTTTTTTGTCCAATTAGCCATAATATACGATTAATTTCAATTAAAAAAAGGACATTTATTTAATATTTATAAAATAAATATATAGATTTTCTTCTCTGGCAATCGGAAAAAATGACAAATTTTTATTTATTTTTTTTTTTTTAACAAGGACAACTCAACTCAATGTGTTTTCAAAACAATAAATGAATGGTGAGATGATAAACTTTAACCAGTGTTCTTTCAACTGTTCAATTTCAAAAATGAAAATTTAATAATATAATGGTAATACTGACCACTGATCAACCACTAACAAGATGTGACACTCCTTTTTTTTTAATTTACCAACACACATAAATATTTAAAAATAATAAAAAAAATCAAAATTCAATTTACAAAAACAGTACAGAATTAATGTACTTATTTCAAATCCATATTTCCTTATAAACCGCCGTAATGAAGAAAATATACAAAACAATATGTACATGTGAGCAATACAATTATATTGTACATGTATACGATTTTTTCACAATGCATTTTTAAAGGCGATCTGCAACTTTTTCACTGTTTTAGTACTGGTTAGTTAGACAATGTAAATCATAGGGAAAATTGGAACTGATAAGCAGATGTTTACATTTTTTCATAATGTATTTTTAAAGGCGATCTGGAACTTTTTTTTTTGAGTACCTGACCCGTCATTATATCAAGATATAAGGTGATTCATATAATTTCTGAGAATTTTGAAGACAAGAAAAAGTTTATTTTGTTAAGCTGTATATTAGAGTAAGAATTTATTTTATAATTAAGAAATTTAACAAAAATGTAAAAACATTTGATAGCAAACACAAAATTTTTAAGTGTAATGCATTTACAATTAATTTTGTTTATTTTAGATAAAAAATTTTTAATAACAAAATTTGTACTTTTTTTAATGAGTATACCCTGTAATAATGTTATATTTTTTAAAACGGTTGGTGTTGCAGTTCCATTTTTTTTGTATCTTTTTCCTTTTTCGTACAAAGGCTCTTAATTACTATCGACTTTTAGCAAAACCGTTTCGTCAGTTTGAAATGTGTATGAAACGAGTAGAAACGATAAAATGTACGACCGCTACGGCACTATCCGTTTCGTCTTGTTTCGTCCATTTGGCATTTAAACTTATCGAAATTGAACGATCGTAAGAACACGTCTATTTAGGCTAGTTCTACGTACCACAGCACTATCGTATGTATCGTTTCGTTTCGTTTCGTCTCGTCACGTTTATTTAGGTTATAGCATAGCTTACTGGTATCTGGTAGTGGCGTAAATATGTACAATACAACAACTGTCAACAACTATTTTGGATTTTGTATCATTTGTACACCTCACAGTTCACAGCTGATGAGTTGATAAAGTGGTGTCTATAGTTGTATTTGATGTTTGATATTTGTTTTTGGTTGGTAAATAAAGTAGTAAAGTAAACAAAAAAAATGCATAAAATATAAAGGTGTTATAGATGAAGAAGATTTAAATTTTTCATTATCAATTTGTAGATTTGTTTGTATTCATAGTATGGCAACAGATGAAAGAAATTTTCGATCGGTTTATTATGAAAAAGTCGGTTTTAGAAGTGTTGAAGAAAAGAAATCATTAAATCTTTTACTAGAAGATAAACCATTAAATCGTGTCAAACTAAAACAATTCTGTTTAAGTTTTACAGTGCCGACAGCGCAACGAGCACTCTTATGGAATTTAATTTTAGGTAAGTGTACAGCTGGATAATAGTTTTTGTATCTTAATTATAAAGAAAGAATGTTAATGATGAAAAGAAAATTTAAAAATATAGGAGTACTACCAGTCTATCCAGATTCAAGAGAATATGTTATGACACAAAGAAACATGGTATATGAAGATACAATGCGAGCTGTAAAAGTGATGCGTTATGTTGATGAGAATACACCAAAATCAAAAGTATTTTATGCAATGTGGCTATTAGAAAATAAAAGACTTCATCAAGATTTTTCCAATAATGTAAGATTTCTAGTATTATGTTTCTATTTTTTTTTTTTTTTTTTTAATAAAGATGATTTTTTCACGAAAATTTCATTTTTCTTTTTCAGCAAGACAGCAGTTTTATTGATATAACTGAAACTCTACTACAAGTATTTGAAAATGATGTAGAAATCTATTGGATAGCCAAAGAATTTTATGTATTTGCATCAGAAATAAAAAATGAATATTTAAAATTAAAAGAATTATCATTAACATTACTTGAAAAAGAAGATACAATACTATACAAGTAATATGAATTTGATTATCATAATAATTTTTTTTCTAAAAATTTATTTTTTACATTTAAAATATTCCAGCCATCTCGAAAAACAAAATATTCTACAGAATTTACCATTAGAAAAATGGTATGGATCATGTTTTGCTGGTATTGTTAGTGAAGCAGCATTAATACGAACATGGGATAAAATTTGTGGTGGTTCTAGAAAAATTGTTGTATTCCTATTTTTGGTATTATTTAAAACATTACGAATGAAATTAATGCGTTGTACTAATGTACAGCAAGTTATTGAAATAATTGAAAAGGTTTTATATTTTAATATGTACCTAATTAAATTTTTGTAAAAAAAAAAAAAAAAAAAAAAAAAAAATAAAATTTATAATTTTTAATTATTTTTGTTTAGAAAAAGGATGATCAAGAAGATTTAATTGTAAATAAAGCGATTGAATCATGGCAAAATTATAAAAGTCATGCAGAATTTATACTACATCGAAAGGATAATAATTGATGATTAAAAATGAGATTATATCACTGCATTATTTTATATAAAAATTTTGAAATACATTTAAATTAAACAAAAAAATTTTATTATTTATAAATTAAAAATCAAAATTATTTAATATTATTTCTAATATAATTTAAAATTTAAATCTAATAAAATTTAATAATTATTGGACATTTTATTTAGCTGCAAAATAATTAAAAGCAAATAATAAAAATATACAACTTGAAAATTTTAAATATTAATTTTTTTTTTAAATAATTTATGTTTATTTTTAAAGATGCAAAACAAAAAAAAAATAAATTGTGATCATTTATATTTCTTTTCAGACTTACAAATTATAAATTATCACAAAAAAAAATATTTTTTTTCTCTTTTAAAAAATAAAGGACCTGAGAAAAAATAAATTTCATTTTTAAATTATGTAATTCAATTCAATTACAAAATGTATAAGATAATTTATGGAAGAAATGTGTAAAAAATAATTAATAAAAATTAATTTTTTGTCATTATCAGTTATTCATATTATCTTTTTTTAATTTTTTCATTTAATTTAATTTAATTTTTTTTTGTTTTGTACAAAGTGTTTCGGAGTGAATAATAACGAATTTGATTTTTGAATTAAATCTTTGATAAAACAGCAGTCTATTTCATTTTTTTTTTTTTTGTTTTCAATAAAAATGTTTTCTAGAATTTTTTTCTTTATACCATGATACAACAAATATTGTAATTGCGATTGCTGATAACATTCCAAATAATAATAAAAAGAATATTTTTGCATTTGACATTCCGGGTTTTGGATCTTCAACACGTTCTCTGGGCGGTGCAAATGTTAATGCTTTTGGAATTAATTTCATTCGTTCTCTAGCTTGTTCTGGCTATAAAAATAAAATAAATTACAATCAATATTAAATATTTTATTGCAAAATAAATAATCATAAATTAAATTATAAAAAATATACATATATATTTTACTTACTGTGAAATCAGTATCTAAATCAAAGAATTTAAAATAATGAATATCATGATTATCTGATAAATCACCAGTTGTTGCTGATACACCAAAATAATAGCCAGTTGGAAGTTCAACACCATGCACTTCAAAACATTTTTTCCATTCATTTCGATTTTCTAAATCAGTTGATACTGTTAACACATCATTTTCGTATCTAATACTGATTTGTGTATCATAATTAACATTTCGGAATCTTGCTTCACAACCATCAAGTTGTGTATGAGTACCATCCATATCATGATCATAATTTAATGTTCCATTATTAACCATGGCACTGATATAGGGATGTTGATGCTGTTCATTTGTTTTTTTTTTTGAATAAAAATTAATGATAAAATAATTAATCATTTTTAACTAAATGAAATGATTAAACTTTAATCTAATCATTCAATAGATTAAACTTTATCGGAATTTACGTGATGAAAAATAAACTCAAATTTTAAATATAAACACTTACATTATGAGGTCCGTTATGATTACTGTACGTGTCAAAAATAATCGCTAAACCACTAAAATGATTTTTACTACCAAATACAGGACCTGATTCCATTCTATCTTTTGTATACCAAATAACGAAACCGTCACCAAAAAGTTCTGTACCTTTACCATGAACTTTAAAATTAACATGTATTTCCCAATTTTTAGATAAACACGGCTAAATATAATGTAAAATATTTAAAAATTAATTATTTATCGATTCTCATTTTACATGAAAATGTAATTATGTATTTCATTTTCGTACCGAAACATTCCATATCGCTCCACTTTTTGATTGTAAATCTGGTGTTAGCCTTATATAGTTGTTAGTAACCATTGTATGTCCTAAGAAATCCCAATATGGCAAATTCATTCCAACTCCTAGTAAAAAACATAATCATGTAAAATTGAAATTTTATTTTATTTTCCTCAGAAATAACTTTTGTTTTTACATAAATTTATAAATTAATTCACCTTTCGCTATTATTTTAGGTTACTTTACCTTGATACGGCCGGACTAGAGAATGCTCTCGTTTTAAATAATCATTTGAACTATATTCTGCGTTTGATCCTAGGCCAAAACAAAGTATTAAACTAATCATTATTAATTTATAACTAATTTTTGGCATATCTGTTGTTAATTTCCAAAATGTTCTATGATAAAAACTATTTGCTATTGGTATCATTTTTGACGTCTTAGAAAATTTGGTTTTCTTTTGTTTTTTTTTCGCTATGATTCTCTGCGTGTGATGTTAAATTCCTTCTTTATTTAATTTAAAGTAAATTAATATTTTTTACAATTATTTCAATTCTTTTCTATGATGATATATAAAATATATAGATAGATATAATCCATGGATATAATTCTCCTATTTATTTCACGCTTCTTTTCTTACGCACTTACGTATATCGGTATGTAGTTAATGTCAATTATTTCGTGTATAACATAACTTATAACACTATAATAAATATTAAAACAAATGGTTTAAATTTAAACAAATAGACAATATAAATATTATACGTATATATCAAAGACAGGGACAGCATACAAATTTCTAAGGCCGTGCGTGTATGTTTATGATTAGCAATACGGTGTACGCAGGCAATGTAATCATTGGAATGGCAGTTCGAACTGTTACGTAAATCAGGTCGTTAAATGGTAAACAAATGTACGTTTGTATAGTTGTGATGTATGTATAAATTGTTTCTTGTTGTTGTGTTAAGGTACCCGTCCACGATGCAATTTTTCTTGCATGCAAGACGATTTTGACAGATAAAATTGCACGAAATATTTATTTCGAAGTGTACGCTGCCTAGAAAGATGAAATATTGCACAGAAATACGTATTTCATGCAATATTTCTTATTGCAAGCAATTTTTTCTATTGCATAGTGTACGCAGAAAGATATGCAATATTTCGCGCAAGAAAAATTTATTCAACTCATTCAATAAATATTTCTCTTGCATATGCAATAAATTCAGCTGACTAAAATGTATTGTGTTGCTGTGTTATCTATCATTCGTTGGTTGATGTTGTGTTGTGCTGTGACTTCTTGTGAATTTGGTATGTATTTTCTATTATTATTATTATTATTATTAGCAAGGTAGGCCTTTCAACTCTTAAAATATGGAAAAAAAAATATGAAATACATATTTGAAATGTAATGTATATGCAAGAAAATAAGAATTTCGTGTAAGTGCTCGTGCAATAAAAATTTCTTCCAAAGATATTTTTTTCTTGCATGATAGAAATATTGCATATTTTTCATGAAATATTGCGTCGTGTGTACGAAGTACTGCAAGTTTTCTTGCACGCAAGACAAATTTCGCGCAAGAAAACTTGCATCGTGGACGAGTACCTTTATTCTGACGACCTGTGTGACGTCTGCCGCCTTTACATTGCCTTAGAAATGTGTAATGTGTATGCCGTGGTACACAGGTAAAAAATTATATTTAAAATATAATGTAATATGAAGTTGTTAACGGTTTATATATTATATTGGTAGTAATTGTTGAGTTTTTTCTTCAAATGGTTTTTCTTTTTATTAATGAATTCACCATTGGTAACAAAAATGATAAATAACGAAATACATAGTTTGAATCTTGTAATAAATTAAAAAAAAATGTCTTTTTATTGTTCTGTTCTAGATAGATCTAAAATATATCATAAGGATTATTTTTTTTTATATAGATTAGTTAGACAGTTGAGGTTGACGACAAGAATAAAAGATAAAAGGTAAAACGGTAAAACCCATATAAACCCTATCTACCTATCTTACCTAAATCATGATGATGATGAATAACCGATGACAGTGATAATAAGTTAAAAAATTGAATTTTTTAACTTTTTTTTTCAGTTATTTATTCGGAGTATTTTCATTTTGTTGTGTTTTGTATTTTGGTTGACATGTAATTAAAGTGGTTAATTTTTATATGAGGAAAATGAGAAAATTAATTATGGTGAATTAATTTGATATTTTGTTATTTGTTATTGTTGTTGACTGAAGATGAAGAAGTGAAGAAGACTGAAACAAGATGGTAATGGTGGTAATGGTAAGTAGGTGTATGTCATGTGTATGCTCTATAGCTATATATAGCCTACCTGTTCTAGAAGTTTTTATATGGTGAAAAAAAAAAAAAATATTAAAGTCATATTGGTATTTTGTTTGTGCAGTGATAATTTTATAATAATTTATAATTTTTACGAGAAATTATTGTACATTAAATTTTTTTTTTTTATATAATTTATATAACAAATTATATAAATTTATAAAATAAATAAAAAAATACGGTTATCGATGTGAAATAATTAAAAAAATATACTTTGAAATATTTAGTGAAATTTTAGTTTAGTTTTAATCAAAATCATATTCATTCATAGATTCATATTCATACGTATGGTATAGATAGATCATTGGCTTTGGCATAAAATAGAGTAAAAGAGAAATCAAATGTATGGATTTATTTAAATTTTAAATTTTGAATTTAAAATAATTGAATAAGAAGTAATATAATTTATTAGTTTTTTTTTTTTTGGTCTTTGGGTTTTTGCTTAAATGGTAAATGAATAAAAAGAATAATTGAATGTGTGTGAGTGGTATAAATATAGATTGTATTGTATTATATTAATTATCGCATGAAAAAAAAGAAAAGCCATTGACCAAAATACGTAAATTATATTGTATTATCATATTATTATTATTATCATGTTCAAGTGTATAGGAAAAGTACGGTGTTTGTGTTAGCCATTTTTTTTTAATTGAATGAAATATTTTTATTATTCCTTATCAAAGTTAAAAAAAAAAATGAAAATTAAAATGTTTAATTTTTAAATGTATGCAATTTAGCTATTTGTATATTGTATCTTAATTTGTAAAAATAATTAAAATTTATTTAAATAAAAACAATATAACAATTGAGGCAGAAAAAGGAAATATTATGAGATTGAGATGAAAATGAAATTGAAATAAATGGTGGTAATGCTAATGTGTTGGTAATGTGGTGAATTTTCCTATTAATACGAAAAGAAAATTAGAATAGAAAGAGTGAAAGAGAAAAGAAGTTGCACTAAAAAAAAAAAAGTCAATAGGAAAATAAATTGTGTTGAAAAAGAAAAGGAGCGTGGTTCATGGTATATATAAGTATAAGAAGTAAAGGATTTTGCTTGTGACAATTTATTAATTTTTGAAATATGTAATACAATTATTTTAATTTAAAAAAAAAATACAATTTATATTTAGTGAAAAAACAAAATTGAAAAATAATAATTCTTTAAAATAAATGTAGTAAGTTAAGTCAATTGTGAAAAGAATCAAATTAAAATATACAATATTGGTGGAATAAAATTTATAGAAAGTACAATAAAAAAATACTTATATATATAAAAGAGGAAAAGAAAACAAACGTTAAAATAATCAAGGGATCAAAATATTACATTACATTACAGTTTACTAAAATAAAAATAAAAAATTAAAAAAAAAAAATAAAACGAAAAGAGAAAGTTAGTGAAAGAAATTTAATAAAAAAATTTGGATAAAATTGTTCAAAAAAAAAAAAAAAAAACAAGTAACAAAAAGAAATAAATACAAAAGACAAATATAAGGATTTAGAGACCATTTAATTAAGGGTCTCAAAATTCCAGCCGATTTAAAATCAATTGAAGAAGTAGATGAAGGTTTGCGTCCCATTCCTTCGATTACTTAAATATTATACATAATAATAATAACAATAATAAATATTTTTCGTTAAATATATACATACATATACATATATGCTATATAATAAATATATGTAATTTCATTTTGCACCACCACCAAAGTGGAAAGCCTTCCTTCGATGCCACTCATCATCGACCACTATTTATATTATATTGTTATAATAAATAAATAAATAAATAAAAAAAAAGCCAACTAGCTACTTACTTACTATACTACCTCCAATGCCAATAATAATAAATAATCACCACGCACGCAGTACATTTTGTTGGTGTTCTTTTTTAAAAATTTAATTTTTAATTTTTGTATTATTATAATTATTACTATATTATATACATATATGCATATACATAATTTTACTATAAATATAATACTCGTACATTTAATATTATACATAAATATAATGCTGATTGGCTGAGTTGTTTTTAAGTATAAAAATAATAAATGCTCTTCTAATTATAATTTTAAATAATTAATTAATTAATTTTTTTTTTTTTTTTTTTTTGTTATTGGATTGGTTATTCTTACATATATTGTATATTTTATTTGTGCGTTCTAAATGATAATTAAAAAACGAAGAAAAGTAAAAATGAAAATTTATACAACAACTACTACTGCTACTATTTACTACATTAAAAATGTGTTTATCTGATAAGAAGAGGTCAACCATTTGGATATTATTATTATAATAAAATTTGTTATTATCATTTTTGTTGTTACTACTACTACTACTACTACTACTACTGTACTGACATAAATGTAGCTACATTAATTTACTATTTGTTGCAATCAAAAATTACAAAAAGAAAAGAAAAGAAAATAAATAATTTAACAAAGAAAAAAAAATAATAAAAATAAATAAAATTATAAATAGTATTGTGTTTGTGTTTTTAACAATAAGTTTCATATTTTTTTTTTTTTTTTGTTCGTTTTGTGAATTCTAATTTATTTTTTTATCCAATTGGCAAATTTTAATACAAATAAAATTCGACAAAAAACAAAGAATTTTTTTTTTTTAAAAAAAAATTAAATTAAATTAAATTAAATTAAAAAAAATAATAACATTAAAGACACACATTCAAAAAAAAAAATTTTACAATCAATAAACAAATTAATTAAATTAAAATTGAATTTGTATGCTTTGTTGTTGTATAATATCCTGAATAATTTGACCTCATCATCAATAATATAATAATACATATTAAATAATAATTACTTGTATACCATACATGTATTAAATTAATATGTACTTACATTACTCTACATTTTATATTATATTATTTTACAAACGGGATAAGTGAAGGAAAATTATTACATATTGAAAAAATTTAAAAATTTAAAATTAAAATTGAAAATACAAAAAAAAAAAAAGACTTCATTCATCCTGAAATTACTAGTATTACCATAAATAAAGAAAAACAAAAAAAAAAAAAAAGAGTTCTTACAAACTATTCATTAGTTTTTGGATGATTCTACTTCTTTTTATATTTTTTGTTTTATGGTTTATACTTCAAAGAAATTCAGTTATAATGAGAGGTTACTACATTTTTTCAATTATTTATTATATTCATTTTTAATTCTATTTAATTTTCTATCCTGTTTTTTAATTTCATAATTATATTATAACATATTTATTATTTATTTATTTTTTTTTTCTCTAAATTACATTGTAGACGTATATATACATATATACATATATATATATTTAATTTTATTTTATTTCATTTTATTTTTTCTGAACATTTTATATGTAGGTACCATATTTTATATTTGAACTGAACATTTAAATTATCTACCAATCATTCTTCTTTATTCTCATCAACATTTTATAATAAGCATTAAAAATTACTAGTACACTGATTGAATTACTGTATTACTACATATAAAGTGTTGTAGGGCATTCTATATACATACATTATGCTATAAATTTTATAGGTATTCATTTTTACAAGGAATTTTTTGGTTGGTTGGTTTTTTTTTTTTAAATTTTTCAATTTATAATTATTTTTAATAATTATTGTAAGGTATTGTATTAAATATTTCATTCATTTATTTTCTTTTTTATATTTTTAATTAGGAAAACACATATGTTATTCATCAGTAATAATTATAAAAGACTGTGTATACATAACCTATGTGTGTAAATCTACCAAATAATAAACAATAAAACAATACCAAACATAAAATTCAATAAATTCATTATTATTATTGAATTGAAATTCATAAAGAACAAAGGAGAATTCAATACATGACATATTATTAATATGACAAACAAAATAATTGGCGTAGACATTCGTTGAGAATTTTTGAATTAAAATCAGGTTTTTTTTTCTTTTTTTTTTTTTTCAAAATTGTTTTAAAACTGTAAATTTTTAATCATACTATGCAAATTTCATTTTTTTTTTTTTTTTTTTGTATTAGGTACATATACCTACTTATTTTCTTTAAGTTTTGGTTTTTATTTATTTAATTTTTTTTTCTGGGTTTTTTTTCGTTATTAAATGTTTAAAAGAAAAAAAAATTTTTTTTGCCACACATACCTATAACAAAAAAAAAATTTTTTTTTTATTTTTTTTTTTAACCATCTTTGTCGTCATTTTAACAAGAATGTCATTTCTATGTATTTGATAATGTATGTATGTATGTGTATATGTACTTTGTAGTTTAGATTTAACACAAGAAGTAAAAAATAAAAAAATAAAATAAAAAAAAATAGCTATCATATGTTAGTTATGTACATTTCTAACTAACAATATTACATACATACATTTGTTGTCTATACACATTATTGTTTGTACATTTTTGTATATTATTTATTTTTATATATAGGTATACGAGTATAGCAACGTAAAAAGAACAGAAAAATAATGGTATTTCCAGATTTTTGTTCTTTATTTACCTTTATATAAAAAAAAAAAAAAAAAAAAAATTGTTTTGATAATTATGTACACATATGTATGTACATAATATAACACACGTAGTACGGTTACGATTTCCAAAAAAAAAAAAAAAGAAAAAATTAGAAAAATAAACAGATCATATTTATTTTTATTTTTTTCAAGATTTTGACTCATTCTACAATCTATCTACCTACATACATATACATTTTATGTTATTATCTCTTACCATGTTTTTGTACTTTACATCAAAACGATCTGAATCAAAATGATCTAAGATGAAACGATTTGAAAGTTCAGTATAAATTACCACGTTTATACTATACATCAAAACGATCTAAATCGAAACGATATAAGATGAAACGATCTAATAAAACCGGTTTTACAGATGTTTATACTTCTAGTTCGAATCGATATGAGATAAAACGAAATGGAATGAAATGCATTGCTGCCACAACATTTTTGCATTTTGAATAAAATATGTAAACAAAATTAAAATTTACAAATTACAACTCAAAGAACGATCACGAAATGAGAGGTTAATTATTTTAGTTTAATAATTTTTTTTTTTGAAAAGTAGTAAAAATGATTCTCAAAACGATATGAACGGTTTATACCGATTTTCATATCGTTTTGACAGCTCTCAAACCGCTTCAATTATGGTTTTTAGTTAATGCGATTTAAAAATGATAAAACGTTTTAAGGGACGTTTATACTAAACTTTCAAATCGTTTCATCTTGTATCGTTTTGATTTAGATCGTTTTGATGTGTAGTATAAACGTGGTAAATGTCTCTTAAAACGTTTTGTTTTATCATTCTTTAAATCGTTTTAACTAAAAACCATAATTAAAGCGGTATGAGAACTGTGTCAAAACGATATGAAAATCGGTAGGTATATACCCGTTCATATCGTTTTGAGAATCATTTTTACAACCTTTCAAAAAAAAAAAAAAAAAATTATTAAACTAAGATAATCAACATCATCTCATTTTGTGGATCGTTCTTTGAGTTGTATAATTTGTAAATTTTAATAATTATTCACATATTTTATTGAAAATGCAAAAAAATTTTGTGGTAGCACTGCATTTAATTTCATTCCGTTTTATCTCAAATCGATTTGAGCCAATAAGTATAAACGTCAGTAAAACGGGTTTTATCAGATCGTTTTAACTCATATCGATTTGAATTAGCTAGGTAGTTATATCGTTTTGATGTGAAGTATAAAAATGGTATCTGTTACCTATACTTGGTAGGTACTTTAAAAAAGTTTTTTGGTTTCTTTAATTTTTGAATATAATATGTAGGTATATATCTACATATTCGAACTCTAAACCAAAGTCTAGAGTTTATGTATACGACGTGTATTATTTTAGCAGTAACAGCAGATTATATACATACATATGTGTATATAAATATAAAATAAAAATTTATATAAAACTGTACATAACTACATAAATATGCATAAATATTATAATTTCACATTTTGTATAGGTATACTGTCTTGTCTTTATATACCTATACATATATTATTCAAAAATTTCTATATAACCTATACAATGAATATTTTTAAAAAGCAAATAAGTAAGCTACAATAATAAGTAGCTAAGCTATACCACCTATTCAGATATTATTTTTTAAACAAAACTGACTGACCTATATTATAATATTATAAATGTTATAAATGTTATATGTTACTTGGAATTGGAAGAAAAATGAAAAAAAATAAATTTAAAAAAGAAAAAAAAAACTGTTCGTTTGCAAAAATAATTGTTAAAAAGAGATTGAAAGAAAAAATATCATTTCTAAAATACAGACATACATAGTATGTATATATCTTACCTATTTATACCTTTGTATAACAATAACTGTGTATTTTATATGAAAAATATTTTTTTTTTTTTTTTTTTAAAAAAATAAGACTATTAATTAATTTGAATAGAAATTAATATAAGCTCAAAATAACTACTATACATTATAGGTTACATATCCTACAATATACATAATTTGATATACATATGTGTATTTATTTAACATAAAATATACGTATGTACCTATACCTACCTAATGTTACGCATATAAAAATAATTATTATTATTCAATTTTATAGAAAAATTGCCTCATAATTTTAGTACATAATAATACATAACGTTTAATAATATTAATTACGTATTCATTTCTTTATTAATAAATAAAATAAAAAAAAAATAATAAACAATAATTTTATTATTTAGTAAATAAACAAACATACTCGTATGTAAACGTGTACATATTTGTATATACATATACATATATGTATGTACATTTACGTATATAAAATTTTCGTTATCAATATTACAAATAATTTTTAATTAAAAACAAAACATAAAATAAATATATAAATAGATATGTAATGTCTACATTATAAACAAATCGTTGTCGTTCTATGAAATGTCACAAGTCCATTTTTTGTTGAAAATGAGTTATACTATTGACACACTGCAGAGATAAACCATGGTTATCTCAGTTTTTTGGTTTATCTTTGCGATAACCAACTTTCAGAACTCGGTTAAATTAACTGAATTTCTAGAACTCAGTTATCTTTGACGTTTGTGTTATTTTTTTTGTTTTTATATTATTATTTAAACAGACTGTCAAACCAAATTTCAGCTAACATGCTGACTAGATGAAAAGGAATTAGTGTTTGAATTTATTTTTCGACAAGAGTGTCGTATGAATAGCACATGAACTAGTTTACCTCAATTTAAATGTGTCACCCATAACAGGTTATCGATAAACCATTTGAGATAACCATGGTTTATCTCTGCAGAGTGTCAATAGTATTATATACTTTTTCCTTGTGGAATGCAACATTGTTCCAATCAAAAAACAACATCGTTTCAAACAAAATCAACATCGTTTCAAATCAAAAGCAACACGTTTTCATTGTGTTTGATTGGAGAAATTTTGAGTTTGATTGGATTCCACTGATTATGAAATGAATCATATAAGTCATATTTTATCTGCAAAAACTCTCTAGATTCTCCTAAGTATGTAAGGTTTAGATTTACTGAGATTGGGAAAATGCCTAAGGTCTATTTCATATTGAAAAGCGGTGAGCGGTGAACGTTGAGCTGTAAGCGTTGAACGGTGTGCGATGAACGGTGAAGCTTTCATATTGAAAAGCAGTGATCGTTGAGTTGAGAGAGTTGACAAGTAACATTTTCGTATTGGTTTATTACAGATTTTTAGTCTTGCTACAAAATGGTTTCAAATATTTGTCGACAGTAAATTCTTTTAAGTTAATTTAAATTCCTTATCTGAAAATCCTAAATGATTCCCAATTTCTTTCCATAATTTTTCTGTAACTTCTCTTTTTTTATAGTCAGAATGACGATCATCCCACAAGCATCTTCTAGATTGCACTTCTGAAATTAAAACTTCACGTTGCGAATTTACTCAACTTGAATTTATCTGTCGACATAACGAAATCGTCTTCACTATCAAAAAATAAAATTACAAGTACAACTAAACAGACAACGCATAAATTTACCGCTCACAACCAAGTCAATCCGAGCTGTGAAAACACCACTCAGCGATACAGCTCACCGCTCACCGCTCTTCAATGTGAAATCTTTCGTATAGATTGCCTTGCTGAGCGGTATTTTACATCTCAGAGCTCAACGCTCACCGCTTGTCAATATGAAATAGACCTAAGTATATGTATTTTCAGTATACATTGGTTAGTTAGCCTTAGCATAGTAAAAACTCACTTATATGTGGACCTAGCAATTTTCATCAAAATGGACTTGTAACTTTTCAGAGAACGACTACGAAATACAGCGTAGTACTCTCAACAAGATCCTATCACAGTCTTTTTTTTTCAATTTTCATTTCAATTTTATTAAGTTATTAAGTAGATACCTACATGTAATTTTTCATATTTTTTCCTTGAATTCCTTCTGAAAATTTCTTTACAAATATACATACACATACATACATTGTATATGCGATATAATATAATTTCATTTATGTACAAATGATATTATTAATTAATTTTTAATTTTATTATTATACATTTTACGTATATACGTACATACATACATACATACATACATACACACACATATTAAGTACATAGTACCTACATTATTTAAAAAATTATAATCCATATGTTATCTATATTTTTATATCAATAAATAAATAAATGCATAGATACTATACTATTTTCAGAAATCGAAGTCAGTATTGTGCTTATGGAAATAGTTACCCGATGAGGTTCTGATAACTTCACATATAATATTTTGTAGGAAATTCTGATAATATATCTCTGTCAACCCTGAAGAAGGTACTTTTTAAAATATGTTAACAGGATGTTCCAAATTGTGCATAAATAAATTTATAATTTTGTTCACAAATAATTTTTAAAAGGGAGATTGTGTACAAATTTCACATCCCTGTAAATTTATATTTGATAAAAAAGTAGCATTATTTGAAAATATCATAAAAATGTTCGGTTTTTAAGAGAAATTTTAATTTTTGTTTGCTGATTTTTTCATTTCTAATAATGAATCACCCTGTTTTTTTTGGGAAAAAGAAATACACCACCCCCTTTGATGTTGCCTATCACACAGCGTGAAGGCAACTGATTTAATCAGTTAACACCATTTTGGTTATATGAAAAATAAAAAACCGAACTATAAAATATGAAGTCGTTGCGCAGCCGATGTCCACTCAAAGTATAAAATGTTGATTGATTCGTGTCAGCGGGAAGATGGGCATAAAAGAAAATGATGATAATTCAGGGTTACCGTAGCTACTGGGAGTTTTGATTAAATTTATAAAATGAATATGAATTTATGATTAAACCATATTCAGTATTTTTAATTTTATTTATAAAATTATGTGTTCAGTATCAATTTGATATTAAATTTTGTATACATACGTACATACATTCATTTTCATATTTGTTTATTTGTCCGTTTTCTTCTATTTTGTTTCCTTTATGTACTTGTTAATGATTTCGTTACGTTACCGTTACATTCTGAATTTTATTTTTTGTTTTGTCTTTTCTTAGAATAAGAAAGAAAATTATTTACAATACAAATTCCTATCATATTATTCAAATCAGCTTGTTATTATATGTTATTTTGTAAAGAAATGAACATATTTCATAAAATTTCCCAAAATGTCACAAAATTACCTGTTTTTTTGTAAAATCTAAAAAAAAAAGTTTTTTGCAAACTGGTAGCCCTTCATAATATAAAATTTAAAAAATTTCCCTCGGATTTAAATTGAGATCTGATCACCCCACACACAGGACAGATTTATACAAACGCAATGTGAAAGAATATAGAAAAGCATGCCTATCTTGCCTGTACTGACTTCGATTTCTGAAAATAGTATATATTCACATTATATACACGTTTTATACATACATAAGATATGATAGTTCATGCGAATATGTATTACCTACAATAAAAAATATGTAATCATATAGAAACAGAAAAAAAAAATATATTTCTTAAATAAAATTTATCAACACCATATGCTATTGTAAATTTATACTCGTATACATTACCTTAATTTTCTAAAAAAAAAAAAAAAAATATAATGTTTGTATATAAAATGGATAGAAGCAAAGATACTACATACCTATATGTCATCTTTGTATATATAGTATCTTTGATAGAAGAGAGAGGACAAATCGGGTTTTTTTTTTTTTGTTCTAATCGAATGAACGATAAAATTATTATTATGACAGTAGCTTTTATTATAATAATAACTATAATAAGCAAAAATTTTGAAATTTAATGAAAATCCAATGAAATAGGTACATTACACTTTAGATTAAAAAAAAAAGTAAAAAAATAAACATTAGAAATTTCTAGAAGATTTTATTTAAGGTATACATACACATACCTACATGCCTCTACCTATATGTATATTAATTATGCTAAAATGCTTGAGCATACATCATACCTATGTATATAAAAAGAAAAAACAAAAATCAAAAACTCATTAATAAAGTTAATTTATTATGATTTGTCTTATCTCTTTCCCTTTTTATCATATATAGTATGTACGTACGTACTTACATATGCATACATACATTAATTTATGTACATTTATGTATTACAATGTGTACATATTATTTATAATAATTATTATTCGTAATTAAATCTTAACTAAATTTAAATATAATATGTATAATATCCAAGCATTTTAAAGTAATAAGTAATAATTTTTTTTTTTTTTTTTTAATTTGAAAATGCATGAAATAATAATAATAATAGAAATAAATTTCACTTTTTAAGTAACGCAAAATGTATATATATGTATAATGGTATTGACACACTACATAGATAAACGATGGTTATCTCAAATGGTTTATCGATAACCTGGTGTTGGTGACACATTTAAATTGAGGTGAACTAGTTTATGTATTCATACGACACTTGTCGAGAAATAAATTCAAACACTAATTCCTTTTCATTTAGTCATCATGTTAGCTGAAATTTGGTTTGACAGTCTGTTTAAATAATAATATAAAAACAAAAAAAAAAATAACACAAACGTCAAAGATAACTGAATTCTAGAAACTCTGTTAACTTAACCGAGTTCTGAAAGTCGGTTATTGCAAAGATAAAACAGAAAACTGAGATAACTATGGTTTATCTTTGCAGTGTGTCAATAGTATAAGTCTTTCGAAAATCTTAACTAAATAATACGATAATACATTATTTGAAGAAAAAAAAAAAAATACAAATTTTTTTTTCATTACAATCACCAAAAATTTTTTTCTAATTTTATTTTAATTTTAAATATTAAAATTTCATTATTTAAAAAAAAATTAAAAAAAGAAAAACAAAAAGTTTAAATCGTCTTATGTGATTCACTGTACATTATATGAAAATAATTAAATTTAAAACATATTCAATTTTTGAGAGACTTATTTTATAATGCGTGCGTATACTCTTACATATAATAAATATTTAAAAAAAAAAAATCTTTTCCTAAAACAATAAAAATTTTAATAAAATAAGCTAAAATTTTCGGCTTCTCTTAACTGCATTTATTTTTATATTACAGTGTGTTTCACTACAGAAAGTAGTCAAAAAAGAAAAAACGAATGATTGTTTTGACTAGGTATAAACTTTATTTTAATCAGCTATATAAACTCTAATTCGCGTTATATTCAATAGCTCGTCCAGTCTCCACTCCCTTCAATAACATGGCGGCATCTTTCATCACAACTTTCCACTAATTTCTTGGCGTACTCCTCACTAAGGTTCTTCCAAATTCCTTTTAGCACACGAATTAAATGATTTGTGTTTTTTATTTTTAACCCCCGTAATTTCTGCTTCATGTAAGCCCACACATTTTCAATAGGGTTAAAATCTGGGGATTGTGAAGGCCAATCCATAGTATTGATCCCATTTTGAGATTTCCACTGGGTGCAAAGTTGACTCCGATGTTTGGGGTCATTGTCTTCTTGAAGAATCCAATCTAAATTTCCGTGTCCAAACCAGTTATTTGTTAATCGTAACAACCCATTTTTATATATTTTGGTCATTCGTTTCGCATCCAGTATCCTCGTGAAGCATATCAAATAACCGAACCCCTTTTGACAAAAGGCCCCATAAACGTGTGCCTTTGCAGGGTGTTTTACAGAACGTTCTATGTATCGATCAACTTTTTTCATCCAAGCACGTCTCAAAAGATTTGAAACGAGAAAATAAGCCTCATCCGTGAAGACTACATTACTCCAATCTTGGTTAATATTCTTTCGGGCCCATAGTAACAATTTTTCCATATGGGAACTTGTCAATAAAGGTTTTTGCATCGTTGACAAGTTTTTATTTGAAATTCTTTGAGACGTCGCTGAATAGTTGAAGTGGACATGTTTATACCCTTTTTCGATAATTTTTTATGTGCTTGTCGAATCGATATTGAATGATTTTCTAAAAATATCTTCTCTATTGTCTTATCGTTGCGCTTTGTTGTAGATCGAGGTCTGTCCTTTTTATGCACGTCATCTACAAAACCAGTTTCCAGCTGACGTTGATTCCATATTCTAATGAAGAATCTTGATTTTTTTTTAGATACCTAGCTGCTTCTGCTACGGTCATTTTTGGTCCCTTAGGATGGCTAACTATAAAAATGCTGCTTCAAACCGCACTTTGTAATATGAACTCATTTCACTTTTAATATTGTAAAAACTAATTAATGCCACTTACAGCAAAAAAAATTATACTGCGAATTAGAGATTCGATTGCTCCTTATATAGGCAAAAAATTTTATCTGTAACTAAATGGTTGTAGATAAAATCGAGGTTTTTCTGTAGTGAATCACACTGTATATTACACATTATAAATAATTTCAAAAAAAAAAAAAATGTAATAAAAAATATCCTTAAATATTATGTATAAATATTAAAACAAAAATCATCTTCAATTTCATATATATGTATTATTATTATTATTTTTTTGTTGTGTCCTATTTCATTTTTATATTATTAAAATTTGTAAATATATTATGCTTTTTTTTGTTCTCTTCAATTTTATTATGTACTTTCTTCTTTTTTTTTTTTTTGATAATAAATTAAAAAACAAATAAAAAAAAAATTTTTTTTTTTTCAAATAACTAACATATTAAAAACTAATTTTTTTTTATTTTCTTTTTCTTCTTTTTTATGTATATTTTTTTGTTTTTGCCTTTAAATTTGAATTATATATAGGCAATTTCCACAGAATGTCTCGAAATAAAGACAAATATGAAAATAACAATTCAAGAAGACAGCAAACTTTTATGTCACAGGAGGATATTGCAGCTGGTAAAAAGTCTGTGTGGACTGGAATTGAGATAACAGGTAAAAAAAAAAAATGATGATGTTTGTTTGTAAAGATTAAAAAAAAAAATACTTTTAAATGCAAAATTTTAAAAAGAATTAATATTAATTGGATTTGTTTTTTATTTAATTTTTTTTATTTTTTTAATTTATTTATTTATTTGTCTTTAATAGGGTGTGTAAGGAATATAAGTCCATCATTGTGGCATTTTAGTCATCTCACTGCCCTCTACTTAAATGACAACCATCTATTTAGACTTCCAACTGATATTGGTCTTTTAACTAATTTAAGAACATTAGATGTGTCTAGTAATAAATTGAGAAGTTTACCAGCTGAATTAGGAGAGCTAATTCAATTAAGGTAATTTAATATACATTAATATGTAATATGATGTATTGAAAATTTTTTTAATTATTTATTTATCAGTTAATAATAATTTTGTACTTGTTTTTTCCTTTTTTTTTTTTTGTTTTCTTAATAATTTTAGAGAATTGTTACTTAATAATAATCTATTACGTGTTCTACCATATGAAATTGGAAAATTATTTCATCTTCATGTATTGGGATTACATGGTAATCCATTAGGAAAAGAATTTCTATCAATTTACAATGAACCGAATGGAACACAAAAATTGTTAATGTATATGCTGGACAATTTATCTGGTAAGTTGATGAAAAATAATCTAATAATAATTTTGCAAATTTTAATTATTTTTTATTTAAATATTTTATGAATGAATATTAATGTTTTCACATAAAATACGTTCACATAAAATACGTACACAATAATATTATATTATGCTGGATAAAATCATAAAATTTTGCGATAGTGATAGATGAAAAATAAACAATAATAATAATAAGCAATAAAATATAAATTTTATGTATGTATGAAGAAGTAGGTGGTGTTGGTAGGAGATTTTATATTTACATAAATATTATTTTATATTATAGTCTCTATCAAACAATAGATGTCGCTGCAATCAATAAATTGTATTTGATTTAATCAAAAAATTTGATTTTTAAAATAATCGTTATAAAAGAGCGAAAATAAATTATCGTGTAGAGGAGGGGGAGAAAAATAAAGATATTAGAATTTATAAAAAATTTTTTAATATTCGCGTTATTTAATTAAAAGAATAAATAATAACTTTATATATCGTCTTAAATTTAAAACGATTGAATAACAATGATATAATATTGAAAACAGAATAAAAAATATTGAAGAAAATTAATCATATGAATTGATAGCGTTCTAAAATTTGTTGTAAGAAAAAGGATTTCAACATATAAGTATATAATGTATATATGTACATAAGAAGAATTGAAAACTTGCTTATAAGTAGGAGGCACATAATATCATTACTAGATACTAGATACTAGTTTAAAATTAGTTCAAAATAATAAAATGAAAGCTCTTAATTATTTGGGTTATCCATTTATTAGAACTGTTATTTTTCCCGCAATAATTACCTAGAATTATTCAAAATATTTAAACTGTTTATTATTATTATTATTTTTTCTGTTTTAAAACAATAAAAGTATTTACCAAGAATTTTATTAATAAATTTTGATATAATTTACAAGAATGACTTATGTAAGTGCACATACATATATACACATAAATATTTATACGTATAAGCATACACATAAATAATATTTCATCTTCTATACAAAGATCATTGACTTTTTAATTAAATTTTTAAAGTTTTAACGGAAAATATACATATGTATATATAAAATAAAGTATAAAAATATGAATTTATATGTGTGAGTATGTATATAAATACATACATATGTTGTATTGTGTAATTCATTTTTTCTTCTTCTTCTTCATCATCATAATTTTTTTTTTTTTTTTTTAAAAAGGTTTCTCATATTGTTTACATTTCTAACGAGAAATGTGTAGATTTTTATTTCTTTTTTTATTTTATCTAAAATTTAGTTGTATATACATATTGCTGTATGTTATACAGAAGCCATAACATGTCATTTATGTATTATTCTGGCTTCAAATTTTCAAATCATAAGAATAATATTTACATTCTTATTATTATTATTATTATTATTTGATAGATGATGAACTTTTTGAATAAATGTATGTACACATATTATGTAGATGTATGTTTGTTACATGTAGATATCTAAGAATGCATTATGATTACGAGTTATTAGTCAACAAAAAATATACTATGTGTCCGTATATTATAAATTTCAGGTACACATTCATAATATGATCAAGTGTACCCCTCTAACGTTATTGTTATTAGGCGTACTTTAATCTACTGTAGGTATATGCATATAAAAAAATTTTTTTTTATCTGTTCTCATTTTTAATTTTTTTTTTCCCTGCATATGTAATCTATTCAAAACATTACCGTAAATTAAAAAAAAAAAAAAATTAACAAAAATGTGATAAAAATTTTTTTCGGTGTAAATAGAGTCCATCGAACTCATTACATCATAACATCATAATATGATATAAATATGTATGACGAATTTAATATTACAAGTACGTATACATATGTAAGTATATATGTATATATACATATTTTGTAATATAATAAAAAACGGACCACAGACAGGTTAATTTAAATTTTTTTTTCTCTATTTCTTTTTTTTTTTTTTTTGTTTAATATTTATTTTCAAATTAAAGCATTGTTTGAATTTGTCATACAAAATTTTACATACCTATTATGTATAAACAACATTTATGTAACGTAATAATATGTATGTACGTAATACGTAAAATACACATAACACTTGTTTGTGAATACAATTAGTGAATTTAGTAACGTATTTTTCTTTTTCTTATAGCTTTTAACTTTGTAGCATACATATATGCATAACGTCATAAAAGTATTAAACTCCGAAACAAATTTTTTTTAGCGATTTACATATTATAGAGATTTATTGATTCTTCTTATAAAAAAGATGAAATACATATTTGAAAATAAAATATTTCATGAACATTATTATACAAGTATAAAAATTATTGAAAAAATACGCGTGATTATACATACGTATATATAAAAATAACTACCTTCATATTTACCTTTTGATTTTTTTTTATCTCAAATTTTTCTTACAAAATTTTGCAAACTAGTACAACCACCATGAAAAATATAGGCTCATTTATAGTAATTGAATAAATTTATTTATTTTTATTACAATAGCTAAAAGTGCATATTATTCCCACATGAATTTTTTTAATTTTTTTTCATTTTCATGTTTTCAAATGAATGTAATTTTATTATACGTGCACTATTTCGTCTCCCCACATTTTTTGTCGTCTATCTAGGTATATATTGATTATTTTAAAATTTTGTATCTGTTGTCTTGTATTGAAATAAAAATTTTCATTTTCTTCATGATATACCTATATATATACCTACCTGTATATCTTTAAATCTAAACACTTGAAAATATTTTTCAATCCTCCTCATAATCTCCACAATATTAAAGTTTCAGTTATATTATTACTATATATTATATGTATATTTTTTTTCTCTAAAAAAGCATGGTTACTCATTTTTTTGTTGATATTTAGTAAATAAAAATTTATTACACACATATATTATAATATAAATAAATGCCTACATGTCTATGCAACATAAAACGATTGTGTAATCAAAAGTAAAATAACATTTAAATATGAACTGATGAAATACAAAAAAAAAACAGAGAAATAAACATGAGTATATATAATAGAAAATACATTTTTTTTTATTAAGCTTTAAATGTTTCAGACACATTATTTCACATCTAAGAGAAATGTTGCTAGTATTTTGTGTTTAAGTCATATCATATTTTTCCTCAGAGCAGAGCTCAGACCACAAAGCTTCAAAGAAAATTTTGAAACGCTTAGTTAGTAAGGTTATTGAATATTAATAAAACCAGGTAGATACGTTAACGTACGTTGTGGTTGTACGTATGTATTCAATTCATTTACAAAATGAAATTATTATAAAAGATAAAGTCGAACTTCAGCTTGACTTAAAAATTCACCACGGTCGTGTAATGTTTTATTTAATATTAAAAGTATTGTATGAATATGATGATGATGCATGAATACTGTACTAAACTACAACTATAAAACAAACTACAACTGCAAAATAAACTACAAAATATCAAATACAAACTAAAAATTTGTAATTTTTATAAATAAACAATCAGTCAAGTAAAAGTAACTAACTAGACTTAAGTAGCTCGTGTTTGTTGGATTCAGTTGGTCTTCGACAGCGACAGCGATAAAGTATTCAATATTATTATTAAAATTTATTTGAAGATCTTTCGAATTCAACTATTTGTCGTAATTATTTCGAAAAATTTATGTAGATTGATAGTGAAAGGTGTTATTTTTTATTATGTATTTTATTTGATTTGTGTTCGTGTGTGAATACGATGAAATGGATTCAATAAATTCAATATTACCTATACTGTGCATAATGAAATCATAAAAAAAAGCAAAAAAAAATAAATTTGATATTTTGTATTATGAAAAAGTAAAAGTGAAAAATAAAAGAAGAAAAAAACATAATAAATTGATTTTAATGTGGATTTATGTGTTTCTTTAAAAAATAGCAGATTGATATTAAAAATACAATTATTATAAAATTAAATAAACAAATATTGAATAAAATTTATTGAAAATTTTAAAAATATTTAATATATCAATGAAGAGAAAAAAGTGCAATGAATTTGTCAGTATCATTAATGACAAATGGTTGTATGAATCAATATGTTATAAATCCATATTTGATGACACATAATAATCGTAATGGATCTACAGCTACACAAATTACATCTTCCAATTCTGGAGGATATTATTCACCTTCACAAACAATTCAAATGCAACAGCATCAACAAAAACAACAGCAGCAGCAGCAGCAACAACAACAACAACATTCTAATACACATTTACCATTATCACGTCAAAATTCATTCAATATGATAGGATATTTTGCACAGAATCCAAATGGCTGGACAGGAGTACCTTTAATCTCAAATAGTATGAGAAGACCACGAAAAGGCAATAATAATGGATACAATAATCACAATAATAATAATAATAATAATAATAATAATAATAGTAACACTGCATTTAAACAAAGATTATTAATATCGAATTCATCTGAATATGATGAAAATGCAATGTCACGTTTAGCAATTCATGCACATGGTGCTCCATTAATTTTAGCTGGAAGACATAGAAATCGATCACAAAAATTTGTGGTACATAAAACAGCATCATCATCATCATCATCATCACCAGGAAGATTTTCTAATCAAATGAAAACAAAATCATCAGAAAATTATATGAATACTACGAATAATAATAATAATAATTCATCAGAAAAAATAAAATCAATAAAAAATTTAACAGTTACTACAGATACAATATCAGTTACAAGTGATGAAAGTTCTTCGAATGGCGGTGGTGGTGTTGGTGGTGGTACAGCAACTGAAACAACACTTCCACGTATTATAAAACCAAGAAAAAGAAGGAAAAAGGATCGAAAAATTTCAAATGGATTATCTAGTACAACAGCTTCAGCTACAACTACAATACAGACTACTGCTACAATTAATACTACTACTAGTTCCTCATCAATATTACATCAGAATGTTTCCAAAGAAACTAAAAGTAATAATAATGTGATTAATAGTGAAGTAGATAAAAAAATTTCGTCTATATCAATGCCAGAAATTCATATAAATACAGATTATATAAAATCTTTAAATAATAAAAATAATAATAATCAAATATCAGTTATTGATCAATTAATATCGATTCCTTATCAATTATTAGAAAATGAAAATGATAAAAATGAATTTAATAATTCGTCTTTCAAATCAAATTCAAAAATACAATTAACAGAAAATGATACAATTTCTAATAATAATAATAATAATATAAGTTCATGTTATTGTCGTTTATGTGATCCTTCGTGTAGAATATGGGCATTTCCATTACGTAGATCATTTTCAGATAATTCAGCTGAAATTGAAATACATCATCAGAATAATAAAAATGTCGGTGTGATTGGTTCAAATCGTCCATGTTATAAAAAAATTGAATGGAATAATAATTCAAATTTAAATCGTTTTAATAATGAAAATTTTATTTTATCAAAAAATGAAAGTTTCTCATCAAGTGATTCAAGTGAATCGAATTGTGATTTTTTAAGTGGAATTGATTTTAATGAAACATTATTTAGTAGTAATTATAATAGAAATAACAATAATAGTAGTGGTAGTAGCAGTAGCAGCTGTAGTAATTATAGTACTAGTAGTTGTAGTATTAACAATAATTGCAATTACAATAAAAATAATTTTGAATTGAAATCGATGTCATCAGAATCATCAGAATCAACAACATCAGTTTCATCATTATTTTTAAAATCATCAAATAATAACGATAATATAATAAATAAATCAAATAATAATAATTTTCCAACGGCTGAATCACTTTTAACAGAAAGTATTAATGAGATATCAATGAGATTAATGGATACACTTGATTTACGTAATACAAATACATCAACAACATTATTTTCTTCTAATGATATTGTAACAAATAAATTTTCTGATCAATTATTTACCAGTGACAATAATTTAATATATAATTTTGATACATTTTTATCAAATAATGAAAATAATTCATTTTGTTGTACAAATAATGATTTAAACAATAAATTATTAATTAATTCAAATCAAAATGATGATGATGATAATAATATACTTATAAATCAGACAACAATGATGTTTAATAATAATAATAATTTTATTAGTGATAAAAATTTTGTGATTTTCACTGAACAACAAAATGAAAATAATATTTTAAATAAATTGTTATTTTGATATGACGGTATGGCGCAGCAAACGAACAATGACAACAACGTAATTCAGTTACAACTAAATGGATAAAAATGATTAACAAAGGATACAGATACAGAATCATCATTATATTGGAGGTTTTATGTGATCGAATGCTTTTCCCTTTTATTTTTTGGAATATTGATTGCAGTAATAAAGTTATACATATGGGACTAGATGCAGATATTGATTAGATGATTCCATCATCATAAATTAAAGATAAAAAATAATTTCATTTTCATTTTTATTATTTCTATCATCATTATTGATTTTATTTTCGAATTTCGAATATGAGTATACTATTATGTAGACTTCAAATTGTTATAATTTTTTTTTTTTTTTGTAAACTCTAAACAATAAGTTTATTTTATAATAAGTAAGTCTATTTGAATTTTTTTATTAAAATTATTTTATTTTTTTTATTTTTCTTCAAATTCAAATTACATATTTAAATCAAAAAAATAAAAAGCATAAAAAATATATATGTATTTTATACGAAAAATAATAATAATAATAATAAAAAAAAAAAAAACACGATTAAATTAAGAAAAGAAAAAGTAAAAACAAGCATTACATTAACTGTTGCTGCTTCATACTATTGTATTGTCTGTTGCTCGCAAACTTTCACTTTTTTTTGCTCATTATACACGATATAGGTACATATTTATATGTATTTGGTTTGGTATCTATATTTGTAGCATCGTATTATTATAGATATGTGAATGTGAATCACATTGAAAATTTTTCAATTGTATTTTAACCATGTATATAATATGTTACTGAACTCTGCGCAGCGGACGTACATACGTACATCATATTGTACTTAGTACTAACACCTATAAGTGTTGTTTATACGTATTTATCGTAATACATATATCGTATAAAGTTTTGAATGGATGAATATAAAATTTTTTTTTTTGCTTTTCTTTTATTTATTTATTTATTTTTTTTTTTTAAATTTTTGTTTTCATCCATTTGTAATTCAAAATAGAGCTACGGGCGTAAATAACCAAAAAAAGAAAATTTTAACTTAAAAAATTTTTAACGGAGAAAGAAAGATGATCATTATTATTATAACGATCTGATACCATGTGTATTAGTAGTACATAATGTATCTACATTTTTATGTATTCATGATTATTCACGATTATTATGTACATGTACATAATATACATACAAGGTATACAGTATTATACAAATTTGAAATAAATACAAATAACATAAGTATGTAAAATTATATTACCGACCGGTATAGTATACATAGTTAATCATACATACATACATTTTTCGGATTATCTTTCTGTACATGTATACATCTACATAGATAGGTATCATAGCGTCATATAGATAGATAGATAGGTACCTCGTTGTCGTTGTTCGGTGGGTGAAAGTGAATAATGATGTGTCTGTCCCGCCGTCCAATATATTATAATGTACATACATAATATAAAACATTCATTACATGTAATATAATGCATTAAAGTTATGTACATACTTTTATTTGTATGTAGATATATGTATATATATTTTTTTTCATATGTTCATCATATGCCATTTGTTATAAAAAAAAAAATGTATTATATTTTCGTTACTCTTGTATATTGTATAAATACATACATATATGCATTTCTATATGATGAATGAAAATGTATTAAATTAATACAACAGTATATGTATTTTGTTATTATATTATATTATTTGATGACTGACTGCAACGTGATCAACAGAAATCTTTCGCTCTCTTTTTTTAAGTGAATCCAAAATAAAGGAAATTTTATTTTTATTTTTTTTTTAAAATGCTTTTTTTTGTTTTTTTACAAAAGTTATAAATTTGTAATATTGGAAAGTTTGTTTTCCTTCATTGACATCATCATTCTCATTATCATATAATGCTATAAATATACTAAAAGAAAAAAATACATAAATAAAATTAAAATAAAATAACTAAATTTATTATTTTCATTGAACTTATAATGGGAAAAACAAAACAGACGTAGATAATAAATAATGTGATTGTTGTTCATTCTGGAAAATAAAATGAAAGAAATTACTTTCATTCATATAAATGTACGCGTATATTGCTACTAATTGCAGATTTTTTTTTTCTTTTATTTTTTAAAATTATTACATACATATGTATATGTATTCATACCTATAAAATGTATATAACATACACACAGACACATACAGTAAAATTTATAATCACATAGTGTATAGAAACTTTTATTTTTATAAACTTTAAAAGAAGTGAAAGTTTATCAAAAATTTATTTTCAACTTTTCTTCTTCTTTTAAAAATAAAAAAAATTAAATTAATGATATGAGAATTAGAAATTTTTATTATTATACTTTCATAATAATGTATATAAATGTACAGGTACAAGTGCAGGTATATTATGTGCAGTACACATAATCATAACTTGTATAGAATTTTATCAATTTAATGGTTTCATAAAGAATTTAATTAATATAGATATTAATTTACAAATCAAAAAGCATAAATTTATTCTGTTATCAAGAATTTATAATTTTATTTTTAAATATTATTCCGTTTTTAATTTTAAAATGATTAAATATACATACGCATGTACATGTGAACATTTACATATTTTATTTTCAAATTATTTATTAACAAGTTAATAAAAATGTTTTGGTTATAAGAAGTGAATGTAGTACATAGTACCAATAGTATATAGTGATGAACAAAACATAGTGCAACTTTGAATTAAATTGTTTCGTAAAATTTTTCATATTGCAACATTTTTGTTTTTCAAAAAATATATCGAAAAATTGGTGACCGGAAATAAGGCCGAGTGAAATAAAGCCACCTCGGCTTTATTATCTTTTCAAAGGGGAAATAAAGCCGAAATCACAAATTTTCAACATTTCGGCTTTATTATCTTTTCAAAGTGGAAATAAAGTCGAATATGAAAGAGAAACAATGCGACACTTTATTTTATTTCTAAATATTATGTTAATTGTTAATTACATTAAGAATTTTCTATATACAGACATACACGCACTATCAAATTTGCCTTTTACAAATGCACAGACACACACATGCACACGTGCATCTGTAAAAGGCAAATTTTATAGTATGTGTATTTCTGAAAAGAAAATGCTTAATGCATACACTGTCAGATTTGCCTTCTACAAATGCAAATAAAATATAATTTTTAACAATTTTTTGCTTTTCTTTTCAAATTGTGGTAATAAAGCCGATCGACATTATTTCCGTTTTCAAGAGGAAATAAAGCCACTTGAAAATTTTCAAAAAATTCGGCTTTATTTCCACTTTGAAAAGGTAATAAAACCGAGGTGGCTTTATTTCCCTCGGCCTTATTTCCGATTACCCGAAAAATTTATTAATTAAACATTAAACTGTCGTGAAATTATACAAAAATGCACAACAATTCATCTCAAAGCAAAATTCCACAAAAATTCCAAATTAATGATGATGATGATGTCAACATTTTATTCAATTTTCAGTTTTGTTTAATAATCAGATTATTAATTTTTTCTTCCATAGGACTACAGATCTAAATGATCCAAGGCTTTCACCGAAGTAATTTCTAAACTTATTACTACTTATCTATTCTCCTAACCTACAGTTTAATGTAGATTACGAACCACTGTGTTGCTGACAGAGAAGTTAGCTCATTTACATGATACATGATAATGTTTAGGGATTAGACTAATCTATTATTAGAATGACTTAATAATATTTTGTGTTTTATCTTGTCGTTATAGCAAGTATAGAGTAAATAAAATTTTTAAGCTATTTTTCTCAGCAAACTGATACTAAATCGATATAAATGTTAAATTTTAATTATATTTTTGTTTATCACTGTATTTTCGATTACGCATATACTATATGTACACTCATAATACCTATCGTACAATATTACTGAACATTGTTATATTAGAATACATTTTCCGAACATTAATTAAAGTAATTCATGAATATGATAAATTATGTAAATTTCTTAATTGATTTCTTATAATATATGTAAAAGTGCATGCTGTATTAATAACAAATTGTACATATATGTACCTATATGCAAATTAAAGTATGTACATGTATCATTTTCATATACATTATAGTTACATAAATACATTATGGGTATACATATTATTTATGTATTCGTATTGTATCTGTTTACTTCTTATATAATCATAAACCATCTAATTCAATTTACAAATAAATAAAAATAAAAAATATGTATTATTTTATAATATTAATGTAATAAATTGTGAATGTAAATGTGAAATCAACGAAAAAAATATTCTTTAGTTTTTGTTTTCTTACACATGTATACCAACCGTTGTAGGTACATCAATATAAATTATGTACTTATAACTAGCAGAGATGTACATATATACGAAACGTACACTTGATCCCATGTGTAGCACTGTGTAGATGTGTAGTACTATATACTCCTCGTACTCGTACATGCCTTTAGTATTCAAAATATGTACATACTTTCAAACGTTTGATTGTAATTTATTATAAATTTAAAATGGACTCAATTATATTGCATGTGTTACAATGATTTTATTATTTAATTTATTATTTTTATTTTATTTTATTTTAATTTTTTTTTTTTAATAGTTAATTCATACATACACTTGTACCTTGTTACATACTTTTTATTATGAATTTAAAGTCAATTAAGATACCAGTATAGTATACTCTACCTACCGTCTACACTACTCGTATGTCTATAGAGTAAAAATACTAATTTTTCTTGATGGTAATAGCAGTAGTAGTAGATGAGCATAGTTATTTGATTTTTTAGTTTTTGCACTTTTAAAAAAGTTTAATTGCAACACGCAACATTTTCTATTTTATTTTATTTTTTTTTATTTATTTTTCTTGCATTTTGATCTCCTACCAAGAATTTCTGTACTCACTCCTTAAGTTACTTTTTTTTTTTGTTTTAATGTGTAATTTAATAGACAAGTGAATCCATATATCTACGTACATATAACTATAACTACTCCTTTTTTTTTTATCATTTGAATGCAGTCTTTATAAATTTTCGCAACAATCATACCTTTCATCTTACATGCATGTATATACATACATACATGCTGCTGTATATTTATCTTAGAAATTATACATCTTCCATATAAAAATTAAAATATTATATGCACCACATATGGTGTACGTATACACTGGGATAATAATACAGATAAAATATGTATCTAAGTGGTATAACGATCAAGCTGTATACAAAATATAGATAATTTATATGAATGTGATGATCATTTGTGTAATATAAACATAAATCGAAAGATTAATAATAATTTCTTTTTTTTTTTCGTTTTCATTTTTTCTGTTCTCATCTAATTTTCTTAATGTTTTTCATTTTTTTGAATATGTATATACATATATATATATTTTTTTTCTAATAAAAAAAGTCATCATTGTGGGATACCTATATGCGAAGATATATAGAAGAATGTGCATTTGATTTAGAGGTACATACATATATAGTGATGATGATGATGATGATGATGATGATGATGTTACGGATTTCGATTAAAGATTAGACCGATTTCATGTAAATAACAGAATGATTTAAATGTTAAAAGAATTACCGGCATACCAACACATTTTATGTATGTACATATATATTCATATATGTATTATACAATGATGTACGTTATACGTACATACAAAACGTATAATATTACATTACAATGATTGTGCAATATTTTTAATGTTCGCGCCATAAATTTAAAGGTGCGGCAAGTTAATATCTTTTTAAGTGACATAAAATATATAATTTCTTTTTTTCTTCTCATTTTTCTTCATTTTACTACATTTTTTTTTTATTATTATTCTTCTTTTAATCTCAGAGAGTAGTGTCGTATATAAATTAAATTTCTTCATTAGCATCAGCAGCATCCGATCCGATTTTTTGTTTTTGTTCTCAAATAATTCATTTAAGATTTTACATACATTACATTACATATACGTATACGTACAACGGTATAACCATGTACATATGCATGTATTAACTTAGAGGTATTATACAGGGGTACATAAAAAGTTGTTGTTCCGTTCTAAATAAAATGAATGCATATATGTATGCACATTATTATTTATGTGTAGATTCACATGTGTAAGTATACTTAATTGATAAATGAGTAAAATGAATAAAGTAATTTTAATTTTATCTTTTGTTTTGTAATAAATATTGTAAAAGAAAAATTTGTTTTTATATCTATTTTTTGTATTATTACGCGTTATAGTGTGTTAATTTAATATTAAAATTTTTTGATATCTTTTGATATCTTCTTAATTCCATTATTTTTGAATTAATGTACATGCGAAATCGTTTGAAATTTTTACCGATACATGTATACAGTTTTACACACAGATTTAATGCCGTATAATGTAATAAATAATAATAATAATAATTATGCGAAACAATGATTGAATTTCAAATCTCATAAATTTATCAATATTACTTTATATAAAATTGTTGCCAGATCAATTAAACATTTGTATCATCAATCTAACATTTATTTATTTATTCTAATAGACATTGAGTGGGTTCAAAAATTCAACAATGCGTTAGTGTTGCAAAAGAAGCTTTCGTCAACAGTTCGAAAACTAATCATGACTATAATCATGTGTTCATTTTTGCATTTTATTGTTAACACTAAAGGTAGAACTATAATCGACGTACCTGACATAACAAACATAAAAAAAAAATAACGAATGTTAAAACGTAACATTTGGTTAACTATAATAATATAGATAACATACTAAACATAAGCAATACGAATTTCACAAAATGAGCTTATGGCTTATGTTACTTATGTCATGTACGCTCTCGATTGTACTGCTTATGTCGAGCTTATGTTAAACGAATTTTTAACGAATGTCGGCAATGTCAATTATAGTTTAGCTCATTGATTTGGCTGCGTTCGTAGCACGACATATGTCATAGTCTATGTCAGCTATGTCGATTATAGTTCTACCTTAACTTATCACAAAGTCAACATTTGAATCATGATTTTTGATGTTGCAATGAATAAATAACCTCAAATTCGTGACGTTTAATTGATTTTAAATTATGAACAGAAAGAAAACAATGAACAGTGAATTAAATTTCAATATTTTGAATTTGGTTTATTTATTAAATTTATTTTTGATTTTTGTGAATTTTTTATCGATTTGTAATATTTTAAGAGATAACAAAACTTCAAAGCTGTCAAAAAATTAATCAGCATCATCAAAGCATCGCAACATAAATAATCAATGTTGCGCTAACACTGAGGCAACACTTCTGCAACACTGCAAAATCATGATTAATTTTTGAACCCAGCCATTTTTATACATATATGTAAATGTATCTATGTACGTACTATATACATATATCAGTATACCTAGATCATTAGTTTTCATTATCATCCATATTTATTAACTGTGGTACATCACAAAATTTATATATTTTAAAAATATAAATTAACTTATTGCATGCAATAATAGATTTTATCAGAATTCATAATACATATTAACAAAATTTATAATTTACACAAGTTTTATAAAATATATTTTTTATTATTACCTATTGCGTTATGCAATTAAAAAAAAAAAAAAAAAAAAAAAAAACTTAAAATAAAAATAAATAAAAAACTTGAAAACAATACGGAAAAATCTAAAAACAAACAACTGGTTCTTATTAATATAGTATATCGTATCCGTATTTGTAGTTTGTACTGATAACGATTAAAAAAATAATATTTTCTTATATTATTGTTTAATTTATAAAATAAAATCTTATTATAATTATATTTTCAATACAATCGAATGATTAATTGATAAATAAAATTATTTTAACAGAACAAAAAAATATTGTAATATAACGACGTGTAATCAAAGATAATAATACAATTGCATTGCATTCATAAATGTTCGTATATTAAATTAAAATTATTTCATGAAATAATTTCGAAATTGGCAAAAAAAAATATTTCAAAAAATTTAATATCATAATAGCTGCTTTCAATTCAAGATAAATAGAATACTCGCATAAGGTACGATCGTTATTTGTGTGAAAGAGAGTTTTATTTTGTGCTAAATCATCTTCTCGCAACTACTCATACTCATGAAAAATTTTTCAAGTAGATGCAAGTAATTACGAATAATTTTTGTGTCGTTCGTTATAACAATTTATCCTAGTCATATTTTTGGTACTCGCAAGTACTTGGAATTGCTAAATCGAAAGCAGCTAATAGTATGTAACAACTTTCTAGTGTGTCTACAGACATAGATACACTTTGAAACACTTTGTGTATCTCTGTGTCACTATACATTCCATTGAGCTTGGCCTCCCTTAATATGTCTCTTCATTTTTGCCTATTATACGCTACCACTGTCCAATTCTGTACGTTACATGATATTTCCTCATTGACTACATCAGTCCAGTCCATCTATGTAAGTATTGTTTCACCGCACCACGACTATAACCTTTCCCCTTCATTTTAAAATACACTCATAGAACCGTATTTAGTTTTGATTTCGAATAATTAAAAAACTGGAAATCGAAAAAAATAAACAAAATCTGAATAAATAAAAGAAAAATCTAAGAAATAAAACGTATCGATGACATTTTGATACAGAAATTTTCATGAAATTTTATTTATTGAAAAATTAAAGCGTATCATGTATAATGTACCGAAAATATTTTTAATACAAAGAAAAATAAATTACAAAAAATTTATATGTAATATCTGTATATTTATGTATACAGAAAAAAAAAAGTGAAAATATAATATACAGATAATAAAATATAGATAATAACATTAAAAATATACATATTCATTTATTATTACAATAAGATTTCTTTCTTCCTATGTATATATAAAATATATTCGTATTTTGTATTATGTATACCAGTTAAATTTTTTTAAATGTTTTTATATGTAATCTTTATAAAAAATAAGAAAAAATAATACATATACACACTGTACTGTACAGTATCGAATGAACCTTCAATTTATGGTATTTGAAAAAAAATATCGAATAAATTATCGGAGAAAAAGGGCTCTCTCATTATAAGAGTTTATAATATTATGTATATACATACATATGTACAGAAAAACGATTATTTATTTATTGATGTTATTTGTTGTTGTTGTTGATGATGATGATGATGATGAAAAAACTTAAATATACATGCGGACATTATAAATTTAATTTCTTTTTTTTTTTTTAATTTTTTGTGTTATTTTTGTAACTATTTTTTTTTTAGTACATATTATATATAACTTTACAACTTTATGTACATAAATATGTATTTTGTTATCTACATATAGTAAAAATGAAAATTTACTTTTTACGTATCTATGACAAAGCAAAAATTTAAAATAAAAAAACGTTGAAAAAATTTTTTTTTTTTTTTGTGTACATATAGATATGTATTTAAATTGTGAAATATCATCATTTTTCAATGACTTTTAAAAGTTGTAATAACACATTATTACTATATTGATATCTGTTTTTTTTTTGCTTTTCTTTTCCTTTTTATTTATTTATGTTTTCTTTGTTTTTTTTTTTGTTAACAACAGCATGAACTTAATTAGATCTTTTCCATGATTTTATTTTTTGGTAAGAATATATTATGTGTACATATATGTATACATATAAACGTATGCATGTCTAATACAAACTACTATATACTAAACTAAACTAAATGCATTTCCATAGTATACCAGTATCTGTATACAATATATCTGAATTGATATCCATATATATGATGATATCATTTATGTATTTAAAAGAAATATAAAATTTTTTACTGTAGTCATTGATTTTTTCGAAATTTTATTATTATTTATAGTACATATATGATTTAACCATATATGTATATAAATAAATGCATACACGTACATATGTATATTCAATAGAATAAATAAAAATACGTTCAGATGTATATATGCATTATATTTAAGGAAAAATAGGTACATACTTATATACAAATTGAGAAAAATCATTACATTTTTTTTTCATTTTCATTTTCTGAATTTATATATGTAGTTGTGAAAGTCTTATAATAATACAATAATGTACATAGTGCATAAATCCATGCATATGTATATATACTCATATAATACTATGTTTAGTACCTATAATATAAAATAAATTATAAATAATAAATTATAAATTTTTATAAAATGAATGTAAAACGAATTCGATTTTTTTTTTAAACTTTCACTTACTCATCATCATCATCATCATTTTCATTATACATATATACTCGTACACATTATGTATACATATCAACAAACAGATATATGTATATGTATGTATATCTATATCATATCATATTAATATACTTTTACCTTTTAACCACAATAACGTTAACATCGTATATTTTATAGATTTATCTTTTAATGTGAATGACGATGATGATGATGATGATCATTTTATATATCATTTTATATACGGTTGGAAATATTCGATGCAATTTTATATGGGCGCACATTATAATTACACTGTACACCTATAGATATTTAAGAAATTCAGAGATTTTTTTTTTTTTTTATTTTTTGAACGGAAACATTAACATCGATATTTTCATTGTTATTGTTGTTTTTCTATTTTGAAAATCAAATTTTTTTTACAAATTTTTCAATATCTAATATAAATTTATTATTACTTGTATTTATTACTATATTTATGTATGTATATGTATTTCTTTCATTTATTAATTTTTTATTTTCCATTTTAAATGATATTTCGTTCGTTATTATGCCTTATCTTATATTCATATTTGATAATAAATAATATTTTTTTTTTTATTATCACTTATAAAATTTATTGATTCGAAATAATATTCTATTCACATATTAGTAGATATATATTTAGATGCATATTAATACCATATTGTATTACTTTTGAATTTTCCAATAATCACATATACATACATAAATATTTTTTTTGTATATTATGTATGAATGTATGTATATGTATTTATAATCTTACAGAAGCATAATTTCATAAACTTTCTTTTTATAATTATACACATATATACCTATATAAAATTCATTTTTATATTTTTATTCGATTTTCTTATTCTGTATAAAGAAAAGAGAAAATTTATATTCGATACTTTTATTTGAAAACACATTTTATAATAATTTCACTTTTATTTTATTTACTTGGACAGACTTGGACTTTATTTTTGGTTTAAAATATATACATATATATATTTTTTTATTATTTTTACTATGTAAATTTTTTTTTATTTATTCTCCCAATAAAATTTAAACAAATTTTCTCTTCGATTATATATGTACGTAATTTAAATTTAATATCGATGATTGATTTATAATTTGTTTGAAAATATGATACATACATATAATACTACCGTATTATATACATAAATGCTACTATCAATATTTCAAGATATATATTTATGCATACACGATTATATGTATTTATGTTCAATAATTTGAAATATAAATTACATATTATAATTCTGTTTTAATAATAAACTTTTACTAATTATCCATGTTTCATATTACCTATTCTAATTTTTTTTTTTTTGTAATCAAAACCAATTGAACCATCGTCACCCATCAACAAATAATGTAATGCTTGTTTATTTGTTTATTTAAATTTAAATTAATTCATATGAAATTCTACTAAATTTAATAAATTAATTAATTATATGAAAAAGAATTTGGAAAATTTATGTCATATTTCAGTTTTCAGTTTTGGTTTTCAGTTCAATTTTCATATAAATTCTTTTGATAATGATGAACATTATCATTTTCAAATTTCTTCGTTTTCTAATTTTTTCGTTTCAATATAGTTGTCTTTTCAAACTGTCATATTTACAATAAAATTATTGTTGGATTGAAGGTAACTAAAAGAAGTAATTCACCTCAGAAATGTATGGAAATGAACTAGGTATACTCAAAAATTGAAAAACTATATATACATAATACATAATACGTGATAATACGAAGAATATGAAGTTTATGTGACAAAACTGAAACTGAAATATGAAATGAATCCCTTCTACTCTACTATTATTATTGAATTTTTGTTTTATGTATATAGGCACTTGAATATTTTACGATATTTTTTTGATTTTTAAAATATTTGTTTTGTATTTATGTATAATTATAGTTTAAGAATTCATTTTTTATTCATAATAAAAATAAAAAAAAAATGTAATAAATTTAAAAATGTAAAATAATAAATTAAATTTTTTTGTAATGCGCCAAGGGAATTAATTGGGTCTATAATGTTTTGTATAAAAACAAAATTGGCGTAGTATATTTTTATAAATGTATTTTGGGTTTTATAATACATATACATACATATATATATTTTTTATTTTTATATAATACATATAGACATAGTAAAATTTAATGTACGGGGTATGCAAATTTAAATGTGTAAATTTTCATATTGTAAAATGAAAATATGATTAGATAAATAAATTTTCTAGCAGGATTTTATTTTTATATGAATAGTAATTACCTACATACATTTTATTTATGTTACTATCATTTATTACTATTCATATAAAGATAAATTAGAAAATAAATTTATAATGTACGTAAATTGAATTTTTTTAATATGAAATTTTACACGTTTTCATATCTACCTTTTTTTTTTTTTCATTAGTTTGTACTAGTATTTATAATTTTTTTTTTTTTCAATTAGAAATAAAGAGTAATATGTTTTTATAAATTATGTATATTTGTTAAATGAAAATTATACCATTATAATAAAATATGTATGTATGTAGATATAAATCAAAGATTTATATTATTCCTTACATATGCATATAAATATAAATTGATAAATAAATTATTGTTTTTTTTTTTGACTTTAAATAATAGTCTTTATGTTTGTATTATTATATCATTATTTATTCAAATCGAGATATGCACTATAAAAAAAAGAAAAAATTCTATAGCAAATTGAATCAAACAATAGATAAATTTGATATGTAAAAGAGCAAACAAAAACAATACCTATTGATTGTAATATCTTTTTCATTTTTTCTTCATTTAAATAATTTTTAAATAAATATAAATTCTACGATCTATACGACGAGTACATATATATAAGTGAATTTGTTTTTTTTTTTTTTAATCATCAAAACAAAAACGAAAAATCAAAAAATTCAAAAAAAAAAAAAATAATATATATTACCTACATATAATTTTTTTACATTACTGAAAGAGAAAATTTATTATCACTTATTATACTGAATTATGCACGCATATACTGTGTGTACCTCTACAATTTCTATACGTTATTTGAAATGAAAATACTTGTACTTGTATACATAACGATTTTTTTTTATTTATTTATATTATTTTTTTTTTTGTCGTCGTCATCGTCTTCTTATTATGATCATATGATTATGATGTGTGTGTTTCATACACTATACTATATTATTATTATCAATATTAAATTTCATAAAGACGGATGTAACCATCATATCATGGACAATGATTATACACTTTGTGTTTAAACTCTTGGTTATGGCTCTACATTAAATAAATATTGAAGATTGGAGTATAGGTTAGGTTGTAGGTAGGTAGGATGATAAACATTGCATTGCAGTTGCAGCAACCACAGAACACAAAATTGATAGCTATACACAACATTTTTATACCTACATAAATGTTTCAGCTTCCGTCTTGCAAATAATATGAGATCAAAATGAAAAAACAAAAAAACAAAAAAAAAGTTGCACAAAAGATTGTTGGTTACGTTTTCAAGTTAAAAAAAAATAATAAAAAAATAAATAAAATCAACTTTCAGTAGTATATTTATGATCGTGTCCGTATGTAAACATGTTTCTTGTTTTATTACAAATAAATAAAATAAATATTCCAATGTTTGAACATTAAGTAAATTACATTGATGTTAAAAGAAAAAAAAAATAAACAAAAAAGTAAATAATAATTCATATATTTGATTTCAATTTTTAAAAAATCAATCACGACAGATATTATACAACAATAATTATCGTAAATATATTATAATATGTATAGATGATATTAATCTTCTTTACACATAACACACTTACATATACATATGTATAAAAATGTATAATAGATATAAATTTCAGAAGTGCATACATAAAAAAGCAAAATATAATCTCAGAACAGTAATTGTTCCAGATCAAGATAAGCATGTTCATGTTTTTAAAATAAAGGCAACAAGAGGCAACAATCATCATTGATTTTTAATTAGGTCAGTCAAATCATAGATGAAATCGAGATCTTTTGCCATAGATTTGTTGTACAACATATACACACTTATATTCATACAAATTATATACTATATTATATGAGTACGTATTAATATACATACATAAATATATTGGTATGTTAGTTTTTATTTACAATTTTATTTATTTATTTATTTTTTTTTTTTATTAAAAATATCATGTTACACTTTTTTTTTTAAACTTATTATTCTTATTACAAGTATCTGACTGCAATTTTATAGAAAACTTGCACCTATTCACCTACATACCTCAATATAATAATAATTCTGCATGCATGCATTTTACATTATATACCTACATTATGTACTTGTATATATTTTATAATATAGTAAATTATTAAGAGTATTGAATTTAGTAATTGTTGCAATAAAAAAAAAAAAAAAAAAAAAAAAAAAAGGTAAACATACGTTACATACAATCTAAAAAACAACAAAAATCAACAGTGCATAAAACAACAAATACATATACATAATGTATATGTATTGTATGTACATAAAATTCTTAAGAATCTGGTATAATATAAGAAATGAAATGAGAGCAGTTTTTTTTTTCTTTTTTTTTTTCTTAACATTGATCACGATGGTATGTATTTGTTTTAAAGTAATTTTAATGTCAGATATGAACATATATATATGCATATACATAAGAGGGTGGAATGGTCATTATTTAATGAATTTATTATTACATACATATTATATACGGACTCACGTACATCTAGCACATACTCCGATCGATATCAATGCGATTTTGTTTTTTTGAATGTGAATTCAAATTCAAAATTTTAAACAATTTACAAAAAATTTAAATTCAAAAACAATCACTCAATCAAGTCGAAAAATGATTCAATTTATATATATGTAGGTTATTTTCTGAAACAAATTTTTGTATTAAATTTTTAAATTACTGTGTTTTATTGTGTATCTGTTTTATATGAGTAAATGAGAATTATTTTAAATATGTAATTACAACGTAAATAATATATGTTATTATTAAAATTTAAAAATTGAAAGTATTATGTACATACGAGTACAATACATACATACGTAGGCTGTACAATAAGTTTCCATTTTTCAACATTATTTCTTATTCATATTCAGTTGCATTCCAGCTATCGGAGAGTTAATATCTAAGTAAGAAATTTGTGTTTTAGTTTTTTCAAAAAGTTATAATGGAGACCCGCAAACGGCAAAGAGAGACAGATAGTCTGACGTAGTTCCTGAGTTTACACGACGAGATAAAAGAATAGCAATTTTTGTTCAATTTCGACTTGGTGATTCAGCACAGGAGTGTTCGGAAAAATTACAACGTGCACTTGGTGAGCAAGCACCATCTTTAACAACAATTAGGGAGTGGTACGTTCGTTTTCAAACAGGACACACTAGCTTTGAGGACGATCCGCGTGAGGGCAGGCCTCACAGTTCAAATATTGAAAAAAATGTTGATTTGGTGAAGCGCCATCTGGACGAAGATAGGAGAGTCACTGTTCGTGAATTAGTGCGATTAACTGGCATCTCGCATGGGACAGTTGAAACCATTTTGAAGCAAGAACTTCATTTAAAAAAAGTTTGTGCCAGATGGATACCGCACCTATTGAAAGAAAACGAAAAAGCAGCCAGGATTGAGTTTTGCCGGTATATGTTGCAGAAATTCGACGAGGGACGCTCAGAATTGGTGGGGAATATTTTAACTGGTGATGAAACGTGGATATACTTCTACGATCCAGAAATGAAAGAACAAAGCCGTCAATGGGTGGCTGAATTCGAAGATTTACCAGTTAAAATTTCAAAAGAAAAAAGTATTGGAAAAGTGATGGTCGCGATATTTTTTCGGCGGAATGGAATTTTGCCACCTGTGGAACTTGAAAAAGGGTCTACAGTCACAGCTAATTGGTATTCTAATATTTGCTTACCCAAGGTGTTAGAAAATTTATCAAAAGAAAGACCACGAGCGCGTGATCGCAACATCTTCCTCCACCACGACAACGCTCCAGCTCATCGAGCACAACTTACGCAAAACTTTCTTCAATCAATAAATTTACAAATCCTGCCACATGCTCCTTATTCACCGGATTTAGCGCCTTGTGATTTCTTTCTTTTTCCAAAAATGAAAAAAAATTTAAAGGGACGACATTTTGGAAGTCGTGAAGAGCTTCTAAATGCTTTAGATGTGGAACTAAAAAGGTTTACGCCTGATGATATGAGGGCATGTTATAGTCAATGGTTTGAACGTATGAAAAAATGTATTGCAAAGAAAGGTTGTTACTTTGAAAAACTATAAATGTATTTAGAATTTTTTATGTTTAATAATTTTTTGAATAAAAATATTGTAAAATGCAAAAAACGGAAACTTATTGTACACCCCACGTATATACGTATAAAAATAACAATCACAATCGATTTTCACATCATATAAGTACTGTTATTTACAAAATATTCATTTTATTGCAAAAAAGAAGGTATGTACTATCTATACAAAAGACTATAGAGCGCTCGTATACATTTTTCAACATCCATTATTTTGAATACAAATCTTGAATAAATGGGCACGGTGGTACATACTGGTATTTAAATGATACGATATTCATTCATGTTTAAAGTTTTTAAAATAAAATAAAATTGAAATTTCGAAATTTCCTATACAACAAGATGTTTTTCTAGTTTTTATTTTCTTCATTTTGTAATTTTTTAACTATCAGTTTTGTTTTTTATTTTTTATTTTCCAAATATATTTTTAGTCTTCTTTGTTCTGTTATTTTTTTTTTATTTGTTTTTCTTTTGACTGAAATCGAGAGTTATTTTTATTTTACCAAAACTTGATGATGATGTCTTTCAGCAGTTCACGACGAAAATTGTTATTCTTATGAAATTACTATAAATGTACATACCTATTTTATAGCATAGACAATATAGAAATGTAATCATATACAGTAATTCCATATCAAGGATGAATTAATAAAATGTTTGCACATTTTTTTTTTATGTGATGTGTGTATAATGCAATTACATACCTATAAATTGTACATAAATAAATATGTATTTTTATACATGTACAGATGTGTATATAATGTATACATATGTATACGTATGCCAAATATCTTTTACACAATATATAAGTAAAAACAAAACCATAAAATAATAAATATCCTTTATACATAGTACATAGTATATAGACTTTATGCTAGTACAAGTAGTATTTCACACATCATATTGTGTTCTCGTAGTTTTATTCTTGAGAAAAAGTTGATTTCCTCCTTCAGTAGAATGCGAATAGTGTATATGACAAACACGAAAATCAACAAAGAACATTCAATACTTGCTCCTCTTTCTCTACTCTATACATACTCTTCTACGCATCATGTTTACTCGTATTTTCATTGTTGAGAAAAAGTTGACAAAAACGGAAAATCAACAAACAACACAATTTATACTGCTGGAACAGATTGTGCAGCTGAGTCTGAAGCTGAAGCGTGAAGTGTAGTATGAAGTATACGATGCAGCGCTATATGAGATTATAATAAACAGAATGGTGTAGTTGCAGCTGACTTTACTTTATGAATTTAAGTTAAATTAAATTGAATTATTCATGATTAAATAATAAAAAAGTGATTAGTAATTAAAAATAAGAAAAATAAATGCTTTTTTGTCTTGTTGTTTGCAATTTTTGGGATTATCTTGTTTCAAATTATTTTTCATCATTTATACGTATACTGTATTTTTATTGTAGTTTAGCTGTCAAAACTTCTTTACGTTCGTAAAATTCGAAATTCATCGAAACTTTGCAGCAGCCTCAGCGGCTACTTCAGTCGCAGCGACATATTCTATTCCTGCACATTCATTTTCATTATTTTGAATTCTGACAGCTCATGCTTCAGACTCAGCTGCAGCATTCTGTTCCAGCAGATATACATGCTCTTCTATAATAATGATTGCAATAATATACATTACATTATGTAGGTAATAATATTTCAAATAACATGTTATGTAAAACGTAAAACATATCGACATATCGATTTGAAAGTGTTCATCCATATTCAATAAAAAAAAAAAAAATAAATATACATATATTCATGTGACGAACGATATAATATACATTATCTATATATTTGTAAAGAACCATTCAAATTCAAAATTTAAAGTTCGAAGATAAAATTTTAATAATAATTCATTCTCGACTGTAGGCAGATTGTATTACATTTTCTGTATATAATATGCATAAGAGTCTCGTACATTTGTATTAAAATAAAAAGATATACTTGCATACAATAGTGGTACATTAAAGCATTAAAGGTGGAATGTACACAACAAACGATAAATTAATTGCTGAATTTGTCTTCTTTAAAAAATAAAATTAAAATTAATTTGAAATTATCATTTATGTACTTTTTTTGTTTTTTCGTTTTCATTGTCTTCTCATTTGAAATTGTAGGATGAGAATCTGTTGCATTTTGTGCATTGCATTTGAATGTAGGTACTGTACATTGAAAAAACTTTTAAACTTTGTTTTATTTCTTCTTCTTCTTATTTTGCTACTATTACATAATGTAATTTTTCTCTTCTTATATAATAAAATGCTTGTATATTGGTTGGTTCGTTACTTAACCCTAAATTTATAAATGAATTTAATAATAATTTTTTTTTTTAATAAAAAAAAAAAAAAAAATTTGATTTCTATATCATACAATTTTATATTTCATATTAACTCGTAAATATGTACATAAATGTATATGAATGTACAAATAATATATTGAAGATTGGATACATATAAATTAATATATGAATGTAGGTATCGGATATAATGCAATTAATTGAATACGAATATCCTATAAACATCAAATTAACATGCAACTAACTAATGTGGTATAATGGTAGTATGATTGTGGTACATTATTATATGAACATATACATACATATGTACTACGATTAGTAATGAAACGTTTGGGAGAACCGGTAAAACTGTGAAATCAAATTAAAAGAAATCATAAATTTGTTATTATTTTGTATTTATTTTTATATATTTAATATTATATCTGCTGAATGAATGAAAAAACAAAAAAAATATATATACAAAAGAAATATGTTTCTACATATTTTTTCTGATGTCTAGATACATTATTAGATGTACCAGTAACTCTAACTTTAACTATAGTATGATGATGATGGTGATTAAGAAAAAAAAAAAAAAAACAAAAAAATTTGTGGGAAATTTGTATTTAATAATGTATGTGCACATTGAGAGAGTAATAAAGATATTTGTATATAGTACATATATAAATGTTAATTTTTATTTACAACATGAGCATATAATAATAAATTTATCTTTTAATCAGACATTTTTTTTTTCAAAATTACATTTATTTCAATTTATATTTTTATTTTATTTTATTTTTTCTTTCTTTCTTGCTATTGCATTTAATAGATTAGAAATGATATTGCGCTTAGTGAATGAGTGAGTGGCTTATTATTTATACTTACATACTTGTAATAATGTAATTGTATTTGTAATACTTTTGCTACATATATTTTTATTTTCCTAAATCTCTGTATAGATAAATATATAGATACATACATATAGTTAAGATTTAGTACATTAGGTTGGCGGTATTGCTATTTATTTTGAATGGTAAAAAAAAAAAAACTCTCCTACCTTTGATCATCAAAATGTAGGTATCTTGAAAATTATTATCTACTGTACTAATACGAATATTATTTAAGTACATACCTACAGTATGCATGTATATCTATATGTAAAGATGTCGAAAAAATAATTTTAATAAATTTTTCTTATAATTGGTATTCGTGTATATACATTTTGTTAAGAAAAATAAAAAAATAATAAAAAAAATTTAAATTAAATTAAAAAGGAGGAAAAATTACTTTTATCAATAAAGTTGACGAAGCTTGAAAGAAAGTTCAAATAGAAAACTAGGAGGTATACTATATCTACATTACATTTTTATAAAATCTACATATTATTATTATTATCGTTTTTCTACTATACAACCACACACAAATTTTTAATAATATGTATATATATATATATGTATTAATATCCATATCCATTCATATTCATAGGAATATTTTGAAATTCAGGTTTATATCTATAGATAGAAACATTTTGAATATTATATTATACTTTTCAGATATAACAGATATGTATTATGGTATTATGTATATATATGTAGTTTTATACTTATGTACTCATCAACATTTCAACTCAAACTCAAATTCAAAAACAAAAAAAAAAACAAAAAAAAAAATAGATTCAAAAAACTGAGTGTGTTGGTGTCTCTTTTAAATAATTTATTCAAAAACTACATACAAAATATGTAATGTATGTAGTTGCATATAGTATCAAAAATATAGATATGCACTTTTTATGTTGTAGTTTTAGGTTTTATTTAGATTTTATTTTATTTTCATATACATATATATATATGTATATAGCTATATTTTTTTTTGTTTAAATTTATTTTAGTGTATTATTATTTGTCGGTTTTATTTGTACAAAATGAAATTTAACTATGAAAAAATACTTGAAAACATTATTTTATTTTTATTTTAATTTTTTTCACGTATTACGTATACGTACTATGTTAATACAATATTATAAATGCATGATATGAGTACAATACAAACATATTATGTATTTCTATATTTATATAGATTCTCTAATTGTATCTATATTTATATGCATCAGATACGAGAATAGGTGTACCTTAGGCGGTTGTTGTATATATAGTATGTATATATATAGTATATTTGTCGTTGACAAGTATTTAACGAGATATATATATATACTATATTTTTCTTATTTTCATTTTTAATTTTTTTCATCGTTTAAATTTCTTTTATTTCTTTTTTAATTTTTTATTTTTATATTTTAAATAAAAGGTTTCTTAAACTCTGCCTTAGAAAAATTTCATATACTAGTTTAAAAGATGATGATTATTGCATTTCATTTCATTTCATTCATTGTTAATATGTACGTATATATTTATGTATATTTGTAATATGTATGAGAGGATATTCACTATTATTATATTGAAACGAGAAGATATGACAAGGTTAAATAATTTGAATAAATTAAAAAAAATAATAATAATAATAAAATAAATAAAAGCATGAGGCGGTTGACCGATCATTGTTGTTCGTTCATCATATATATCTATTATAATATGGATATAACCACATATCAGCGATATGAATGTATAATGCATATACGAACATATTGTATTTGTACAAACATACATATTTTGAAAATACAATATAAACACTTACGTACGTATACGTATATGTCATATATGTTTATCATGATTTTAAAGGTAGTTAGATATATATATGTATATGTATGATTTTGTCATGTCACTCTAAAACCATTTTCATTTCATTTCATCATCCTCGTCATCGTCATCATTATAATCATCAACATGATCATGACCAAGTATTTAAGAAAATCCAGGAAACCACTATTCATTTTTTTTTTGTTGATTTTAAATTCATTTATTCAGGTTCAAAATTATTATTGTTATTTTTGTCATTATATTTATTTATTTGCTGTTGTTGTTATTATTATTATTATTATTATTCCTTTCATTTTATTTTTGTTGGAAGATAATAAAAGCGATTATTATTATTATTATTATTTCGAAATATAATTCTATATGATAGTATATATAAAGTAGATTATTATTACTATTATAGAATTGTTTTTTTTTTTTTTTTCTTTTTTTGTATAATACATCAGACATACACACATGTGCCTTTATATTATAATACTAAATATAATGTACGATATGTACATATATTTACTTCATCTTTTTTACTGATATTAAAGAGATTGAAGATGTGAAGGTGTGGCATAAACATTATATTTAAAAAAAAAAAAAAAGAAAGATTTTTATACAATTATTTTTTGTTGTTATAATATGTATGTATACATATGGTAATGTATTAATAAACATATTGTACATGCAGATATATACATATGTATATATATTACATAGTAAGTAAGTATATATGTATAATACTCATACTTAAAGGTTATGTTATGTTATACGTTATACCATTTGCCGTAAGAAAATTTAAATTTATGAATGCATTCAAATTCCTTTTTCTATAAACTTCAACATCATTATAACCATCAACTATAAAATGTAACTGACTGACTATAGAATGCACATACCAACTTATGTAAATGGATATAATGTAATGTATATAATGTATACATACTATAATTTAAAATATTTTATATACCTAATATACATCAGAATACATATAAGATATTAAGGGTATTCACGGCTTGGTCTTGTATCATTTGTAAACGGTGTAGTAAAATCGTACAATCCTACACCTATTGTAAACATGTTCTATGTAATTTTTACTTACACTGCTTGTAAAAATTTATAATGCTGAAACCAAAGATACAAGAAAACTATCCCTCTTTTTTTAAATCTTTGTAATTTATAGTATCTTTGCTGAAACCCATTGTATACGGTGGTGTATATTACTATGTTGTATATGCCATTCTGACATTAAAAATGCTAAAGTAATTTGATTAAATTTATTTTTATAATGTTTTAGCTGACATTATGTTATTAATTTGCTTGCTTTCAATACAAAGTTTGCTATGGTGCGTTCACGATATAATGTAAGATTTGGGTGTAAGTTTACACTTTTTACACTCGTACAACAAATCGTTAATACCTCTATTATATTTTAAATAGGTAATCTGCTTCCTATACCCTTTTATAAACCTACAAATTTACGTACATTAGCTACGTACATATGTATGTCTATCTATGGATAGTTTGTATGATGTGATGTGATATTCCTTTTTTTTTTTTTTTTTTTTTTCTTATATGTATTATCATTCTGATTGTAATATAGGTAAGAAAATAATAATAAAAAAAAAAATAAAAGAAATTATAATGAAAAACAGAGTTGACAATGATATGGAGTAATAATTTAAAATATCATTCTAAAAATGTCAAAATGAATAACATGTTACATAACGAACTAAGGTATCTATCTCGTATAATATTTATTGCGTACTTATAATGCTAGATACTACAAACAGAAATTGTTATAGATTGAATGTAAAAAAGAAAAGAAAAGAAAAGAAGAAGAAAAATAATATAATAAGAAAATAAATAAAAAACTAAGGATATTTAAATTGTTTTGATCGTGGGATGTACCAGGAAAAATTATTTTAATAATTTAATCTCAACTATTTAAGTTATAATTTGAGAGGAAATTTTCAAAGTTCATAGCATATATTTATATACAAATCGTATAGCTACGTATACGTTATTTGTCATATGTATATAGTTATAATGTGTAGGAAAAAATGTACACATTTAGGTATATTATGTATGTGCATAATACTGCATATTCAAGAATTAATATTCCGTTATTAGAATATCATGTTTCTTGATTCTTTTGAAACTTTCTAAAATTGAAAAAAAAAAAAAATTCATTTGATACATGACATGAAAAAATTTACTAAAAAATTAGTACACACTACACACACACACACACACATAAAAGACTTAAGTAAGTACCTAATGTACATACATTTACTATATGCGTATCCCCCAGATAGATAATGTACATTTATTATTTATTATTAATGTACACCCACCATCCATAATAAGATTATCCAATTTTCGTCTTTAATTATATTCATATTATTTGTGTCTGTATTTTATTTTTATTTATTTATTTATTTTTTTTTTTAAATTTGAATTATTTTTATATCATTTTAATTTCAATAAATTTTTGCATATTAACATGTATAGTTTCTTTATGTGAAAAATTTTATAAATATAAGTGTACAAAATACAATACAATGCAAATGCAATAATAATGCATTACAAAAAAATGTTTTTTTTTTTTTTCGAAATTTAAAGAAAAATACTCGCACGAATGTATAAATATTTAAAATATAATAATTAAATTTAATTTTTGTGTTTTTATATACAAGGCATACATTAAGGTGTTGTGATTGTGACAAAATAAAAGAAAAATAAGTAAATAAAAACAAAGAAATTAAAAGGAAAATTTAAAATTTTGAATATTGTTGTATGTAGATATGTACGAGTATCTTGTATGCATGCGATTATTTTCAAAAATAAATATTAATAAACTTGTAAAATGTATATAAAAATGTAAAAATCTTGCATAAATAAAATACTCCTGTATACGTATTACATATAGCTATAATACATATCTACTGAAATTAAAAAAAAAAAAAACAGTCATCCTTGAAACAGTTAAAAATCTTTTATTAACTATCTCTACACAATAATAATCTACTGATAAATGTACATGTGTATATGTACGAGTATATGCACAGTACATTAGATAAATTTGAAAAATTGTAAGAAATCTATCTGCAAAGAAGAGAATAATATTATTAAAATATTATGAAATCAAGGTTTCAGCATGAATCCATAATTTTATTTTTTTTTCTTTTTTTCTCATAAAATTTGGCCTTTAACAATTTTAACAGATATTTTGTTGAATGCAAACACTAAATTTTATAACTACTGCAGCACACTGTACCACCACAAATAGTTATATTATTGTACATTGGTTACATTATATTAATTATATAGAGATAAAAATTCTGTCACTTTTTTTTGTTGTGTTTGTGTAGACATTGATACAGTAGAGTATTTACATATAGAAAAATGAAACGAAAAATAAAAAAAAACAAAAATTTTTAAATGAAGGTTGTATGTATTAAGAGATTTGAAATTGAAACACAAAACAACAAAGTGGTAAAGTAAATGAAGAAAAATTTTGAAATCGAAACGTAAAATTGCTTGCTGCTGTATATTGTATCGTATCCAAACAAACTATGTACCTATACTATTGCTATGTAAAATGTTACTTACTATGTTCCCAATGCACAATATACAACATGCAACATATCTCTGTAATTTAACACCGTATTTATTGAGAGTAATTAAATGTGAAAATATAAAGAATATTTATAAATTTTTTATTTTTTAAAAATATGTATTTGCAAAAAAATAACTTAAAATAATTTTATAATAAATTGAAAGAGGGAGGAGAATATTGCAAATTTATAGGTGTACATGCATTATACACACAAAAGTATATAAACTTTTGTACCTATAAATTTTTATTTTTTTTTTAAAGTTATTTTTGTTATTTTTAGTACAAAAAAAATGTTTAATAATTTTGATAAATACAGAGAAAAATAGAAATAAAAAAGTACAAAAATACCAAAAAAAAAAAATAGGTATGTACATACATGAAACCGTTACAACATAATGTACATACGTACATACCTATAAAACAGTACCTAAACTTTAGACATTTTTCATACATAATATTTTATATCAAGGCGCTTTATTATTATTCATAAGAAATTTTACTCGATAAATTACGTTATTTTTTGACACAAAGAGGTCATATAGATATAGTATATAATTTAATATAACGATAATTTCTTTTTATCTTGTAATTTTGTTATTTTTTTTTTTTTTTCGAAACTACTAGGTTATAGGTATATGTGAGTAGTAAATCTCTAAACATAACATATCAAACTGAAAAGATTGAATTAAAAACAATTTTTTCGAAATTATATAAAATGAAATAAAATAAAAAAAAAACACAGAATATGTCAAAAAATTAAAAAAAAATACATAAAATAAAAGTTTAACTAAACTGTTATTTACTGTGAAATTTTTCTGAAAAAATGACAGTGAAATATGTGTTGTTTTTCATTATTCCACAGAATTATGAATTTTTGTGTTTTATATATTAAAAGAATAGCGAATATATATTTTCATAGTTAGATAATTCTTAGATAACTATGTGTATGTTCGTATATGTAAAATTTATAAGTAAAAATTGATTTCAAATTTATCAATATTTCATTATTATTATTATTATTGCTATTATTTCATATTATTAATTTTTATTATTATTATTTATATTTTCGATTATGAAACAGACACTGTATACCTATATAGTTAGTTACCTACTTAGAATTTTATAAACGCGGATGACTTTGTGGTATACTTGTATAAACAAAAATATCGGTCGGTAATAAATCGATCGATTCTCTAGTCTTTTGTTTGAAAATTTAATTAATGGTATGGGTATCCCTCTATATATAAAAACATAATTTTTATTTTTTGATATTTTGAGAAATTCAAATGAGAAAAAAAATTTTTTTTTTTTTATTGAAAATACAAAACATTTTATATTGTGCAATCTTAGATCTGTTGTTTTTTGAAACAATAATGTTCCAGACCAGAAAAGAAAGAAAACAATTTTTTTATTTTATATAAAATAGAAAATTGGACAGGTATAGCTTGATTTATATACTCTTCAAAATTGTAAGGGTTTTTATCTAACTCTACTTAAAAGAAATTATTGTATATATAATTTTGGTCTTCAAGTTAAGATTGATTTATTAAACTATGTAATGGCTTATGAGGCGAAACACAAAATAGAAAAGAAAAAACAAAGCGAAAAACATTAAGTGAATTTACGTTACGTTATGGATAATGAAAATTTCACAAGAAAAGAAAGAAATTGTTGGATGTTGTACGAGTTATTTATGTATGTATGTACTTTCAACCATGGATGTCATATCTGAAGAAAAACTCTTGATTATAAATTTTTTTATGTATACTCAGCAGTTTGTATCCAATACTTTTATATGCTATGGTTGGAAAGATTTTCCTTTATTGATAGATAATACCTATACATTTAAAACGATTTGAAAAATATGATTGAAAGTTTTGTGTGAGATGTGTGTATCTTTTTTTTTTTTTGTAAATTATTTCAAAAATGTTATTTAGTTAGACAATCAATTGATTCACACAGTAAATTTTTATTTTGTTGATAATTCTTTTTTACTTTTGCTTTTTTTTTTTTTCATTATTTATCATCGATTTTTACATATAAAACTATATAATATGTTTACAGTCCATGTTTAATGAAAATGAAGACCTATTCATTAAATTTTCAAAATTCATGAGTTTGATTTCAAATTCAGGTTGAGGTTGAGATTATTTCTGTATCAAAAAAATCTTTGGTAATGTATAGATTTGATAGAAAATATTTAAACATAAATCACTTTACTGATTAGAATATTGCGATTCTAATTGCAAAATTTTTCAAATCTTATGGTGCGGGTAAAATAAGTCCTAAACAAACTTGAGATTGAAAACCGATGGCTTCATTTTTATGGATAGAACGAGTTGGCGGGAGATTCTTACTAAGGCCAGGGTTTTTTGAATGACTGTATATCGCCGTAGAACAAGAAGAATGACGGGTAAATTAGGAAAAATTTCAACTGAAATACTGCTACATATTCGAATAATATTAAAACAAAATTAAAAAAAATTATTTCGAATTTTTTTCTTACATTTCAGTCTCTAATCGTTTTCAAATTCATACTTCTGTAGGTATTTTGGAAATTTTGGAAAAAAGAAAATTTGAAGAAATGTACTTTTTTTTTTAAAAAAATATTGTCATAATTCCTTGTTTATGGACTGTATTACAGAAAAAAAAATGTCTTTTTTGTTCTTTTTAAATCTTTTGAATAAAGTGCCAAACTAAGTATATATAATTGTACATTAAAAATCATTTTTCTTTCATGTTTTTCCAATGTCTGAAATTTGAAAAACTATGTGTTACACTTGAGAAAATTCATGAATAATATATAATTGAGGCGAAAAATATACATATACGAGGGTAGTTCAAAAAATTCCCGAAAAAATGAAATAATACACTAGTTGTTGATTTTTATGGATTTATTATTTTTTTACGTATAAACCCATCAATTTTCATCACCAGTCACTATACGGTGCGAAAAGTCTTTTTAAGATTTGAATCGTACTTGTTCAAAAACTCAGTGAAAGTTTGGCACGTCTTTCAATGTGTTCTTCGCGCAACGCTTTAAATTTAGTTTTAAAAATACGTAATTTTTTAAGTACATGTATCCTTTTAAATAAAAACAAATGAATTACTTTTTTTATACACAGCAGTTATACGCTTTCAAAACACTAAAAATATGATATAACCAAACTTATTGACTGTTTGCCTGCTAGTTACTTTTAATGACGCAATTATTTCGGGAATTTTTTGAATTACCCTCGTATATATACTATACCTATTATAATACTACATAGTACGATTTACAAGTAGTAGTATTAGTAGTGGTATTTTTCTTCGAAATCACTGCCTTACAAAGCGTGAAAATTGCAGCTTTACTTTTTTTTAAGTGAATTTCATTTTGTTATTAGTATTATCATGCCAATAATATGTGTAGAATTATATTAGGATATATGTAGAGAGATAAATTCATAAGTGTATGTATATAAAAATATGTATGTATGGTAATGTGTGTAGTATAGAACTATGTACGTATACCATAGAAAAGGCTTAAAAAAAAAACAATAGCAAGCAATCATTAAGTCAACATTGTTATTCGGTGATCCGGAACATTGAATGCAGAGCATATCGGTAGAGTTTACTATATAATATATCAAAATGTACTATTATTATTACTATTATTATTGTTATTGTTGTAATTGTAAAATAGTGTATAAATAGGTAGTACAAGTAAATTAAAATGAGGGCGGAGTTCTATTCATTTTTTTCTATTTAATAGTTTATAACTACTATTCCCTATATATATTTAATTTACTTGTGTGATATTATATACTCGTAGTACAAGAAGTATATCTTATCTATACATGCAAGTAATACAGGGTAGTATCAAAGATACTATGTACTTATACAGTTTCTTTGGTAGTATATTATCTGAACAGTATGCCAATGCCAATACATTATAAAAATAGTCGATGTTACTTCTTCACTAAACAAAACACAATAATAAATATTTATTCAATTCTTTCCACATGAAACACCCTGTGTTTTTTGGTTTTTTATTTTTTAAACTTTACTTGTATATGCTTTGTATGCACGAGTTACGACTTACGAATATGTGTATTTTCTTAACCATTAAACATAATTTTATAAAGTTAATGATTATATACATGATCGAAAAAAGTGATAAATCAACAACATATTATTCAAAATATAATAACGTCACTCTTGTTAAAGTATAATTTTTATTTTATATACATTATGTATATACGAGTATGTAATTTTTTGTGTTGATATTTTATATGCGTGGAAAAATTGAAAAATTACTCAAAATTTATGTAAATTGTTTATTATAATTGGAGAAACAACCAATTTTTTATTACAATTTTTAAAAGAACAAAGGCTATATACAAGAAAAAAATATATATGTAATATATAAAATAAACTAAATTCTAAAAAATAAAGTAATTTTTTTTTGTTTATCAAATTGATAATTGAATGCATTGTTGTAATGGTAATCATCATACATATACATACATACGAGTAGGTATTCCAAAAAACTAAGTATTATCGCTTTCTCAAAAACATAATTTTGTCGTAATTCGTAATGTGTAACTGGTACATGAGTTAGTATAGGAAATATAACCTTTTTTTTTTTGTTTTTATTAATTTGTTTTTTATTGACATTTACCTATTTATTTATTTTTTTTTTTTTATCAAAAATTGTTTAAATTTACTCAGTGTAATTATAATAAATGCATCTAATAATTAGTTCCAGCAATAAAAATAATTATATACATACATACAGTATATACACATCTAATAAAAATAACAATTTCATTATAATTTACATATGTTTACCTAATAGCACTATATATAATCTGTCTGTCTGTCTGACTGTATTTATTATAATTTTTACTTGATGACAAAATTACTTATCCCAGCCCAGTAACCTAAATAATTTTAAAATTTTCGAAAAACAAAAAAATAATAATAAAAACAAAATTAAGTGATTCAATCGTATACCAAAAATTTAATTCTAGGAAAAGTAAAAAAAAAGTTTACAAAAAAGAAAACAACGACAAAATCACATTACTTTCATCCAAATTTAATCATCATCGTCATCATCATATTCCGTCGTATTCGATGATGAAAAAATTTTTTTTCTCCTTAGTATATATCTGTTGCCTATTAGGTGAAGTAGGTAGTATAGTATGTATATAGTATTTATAATTTTGGTATAGGTATACGATGGAAATTTACAAATTCAAAATTTCGTTTTTTTTTTTTTTTTTCTTTTTTTTTTAAATTCTGGATTTTAAATGAGGTAATAAGTTGCCATAATTATGAATTCAGTATTTTAAATAAAATGAAATTTCTTCAAAGACAAAATTATACTTAAGCCGGAAACAGAATGTGTAGCTGTAGTATGTAGCTGCAGTTGTAGCTGTAGCTGTAGCATGAAGTAGAAAAGTTTCTACTTTGAGCAGCAGCTTCTACTACTACTACTGCTACAGCTACGCATTGTGGTGCTTCAAACTTACATTAATGTAGTGTATTTTTGACAGCTTGTAGTGCTACATGTACTACATACTACAGCTACACATTCTGTTTCAGGCATTAATCTCTTCTATATTACATGCGTGAATGTTTACCTGATTTTCATAATACACATACACATATGCTCATGTACATATTGTGCATTTATAATGTATATTCATAAAAAAAATTAATAGAAAATTCTTTGTTTTTTTTTAATTATCTCTCACTGTGTTTTATACTTAGATATACTGCGTGTGCGACTTATAACTTTTCAATATAATCAATCTTATGCTGTTTTGTCTACATTAGATAGATATTTCATATTTTTAATCTATTATAATGCATATAAGTATGTGCATAGCAAGATAATATCAAATTTATAATTATCATTGGCATCGTTATTATCGCGCATGATTTAAGTCAAGAGGACAAATTAAATTTTTTTTTTTTTTTTTTTTAATTGACATATCTATCCAATCAAAATGCACAAAAATAATTATGCATTTAATATATTATACTTTGTTCTCGTAAGTACGCGTATACGCACATACCTACATATACATATGTACTATATATTTTTTTTCATATCATTATCCATTACGAAGTTTTCAATACAACAAATATGTACATACATATATATGAGCAATATAAGTAAACTCTATGTTCCGTCATCATCGATTATTGGTAATAAATTGTCAGTTTTTTCATTAAAAGCAACGCAAAAGGTGTGTATGAGTTTGTGTATGTGTGTGTGTGTGCTTTTTTTTTAAATTTTTCTTTTATCTTATATGAACTAGCTATAGTAGGTACATATTTTTCAATCTATACGTACATATATACATACAAGAATTTTAACATAAATACAGATATGTATTTTCAATAATTGATCAAAGTCTCGGACATCAGAGCAGTTATTGATAATAATAATTACTTATATACATGCACATTTTTTAACTCAATCAATATAAATTTTATGTACATAAATTTTCAGTACATACATATCTACATACGTACATACATATATCCATAGTAAACTTGAAAAATGTCATAGATTGTCAGTTTTCTTGATAAAAACATGCGGATAATGGTACGCGTCAATATAAAAACAAGTCATCATTATCATCATCATGATCATCATATTTGATCGAAATGAAGTTTGAAGTTTTCCATCATATATTTAGATAGTATATTGTACATATATGTATATAAAATAAAATTTAAATTGCATCCAACTTCTTATTATTTATAAAACACCACAAACACCACACCATACCATACTCTATATAGTATACCACAGCTTACACCATACATGTCAGAATATTAAAATAAAATAAAATTATATTATAACATAAATGTATGACGACTATGCGTATTATGTATACTTGTAAAAATATTATGTACATACACACATATATATATGCATTCATATATTAAAAAAAAATAAGATATTGACCCGATTGTCTAGTGACCCACTAAAAAATTTCTTTTATATTTACACATATTAATGTATGTATTTATGTATATATATTTTTTTCTGATTTCTTCTTTGATAAAGTGTATTTTATTTTTTCTTCATGTGATTCTAAAAAAATTATGAATTATTGTGTCTGAGGTCTGAGGTAATATTTTTAAACTAATAAATTCTGATTGATATGATTGTATTGTTTATTTTTCTTTTTACACAACAAAATTACATATATATGTATGTATATACATGAAATTTATTATTAGTTATTTTTGATGTGATAACTATATCTAAGTAAATAAATAATAATGTTAAAAGAAATGTGTAGACAGGAAAAAGTGTACCTAATAAATTAGATAATTAAATTTTTAATTCAAAAATAACATATTATTACCGCACACATACACATACACACACACACACACACACACACATGTATGGAATGCATATATACACGCATGCTGTTATTATGCACGTGATGTAATATTATTATCATCATGAATGATTTGTGTTTGAATTAAATTACAAAAAAAAATGTACATAATAGATGTAGTAATTACATATTATGGAACATACTTATATAGAGAGAAAAAAAAAAGTATGATTAATATTCAGTATTCATGTAACGAGCACACGATGCATAATAGAAAAATCGTATACAAATTAATTTATTAAATTTAATTAAAAAAAAAAAAAAAAGAAAAGAATCTGATCAAATGATAATTTTTTGATATGTTATTGGAGATGGTGGTAACACATACTCTTACATCCTCGTATGCTGTATAATAAAAACTAATAAGATATATATGTACATAAAAAATAAATAAAATTGACTTACGATAATAATCGAAAATTATTACGCTTTATTACAGACCGTCAATCAAATTGATTAAGAAATTCCTGTAGATGGATACTTAATGGTTACTTATTTTTTATGTACATTTAAGTCGTAAAATTTTATAAAATAACCATGAATGTATTTATCGCATAGACAATATATTATAGACATAGGCATGTAAGTAAATCATACAGTATAAATCAATATCAAGGATGAATATAAATAAAATCTTTGCGCATGCATATATAAATATTTTTACACTTTAGAAAGAAAATCGTAAAATAAAAAATAATATAAAAATGTGAAACTAAGGAAAAGTACATTATATGATTGTTTTATCCTTTATAGTTTATTTTTTAAAGTAATCTAATAATATACATCGTATACGCTACTATAGTACATACCATAATACGAGTAGTATTATTTCACACATCATGTGTTCTTGCATAAAACACTGAAAATCAACTAACAACATTTGATACTTGCTCCTGTCCTTTATGCATACTCTCGAGCAGTGGATGGATAGTAGAATGCGAATATTGTACATGACAAACATGGAAAATCCTCCTCTTTATATATATTCTCGTCGAGTAGTCGAGTTCATTGATTATAACAGTATAGTATACGAGACGTAGTACTAGTAATATTTCACACATCATGTGTACTCGTATTTTCATTCTGGAGAAATAGTTGATTTTCTTCTTCAGTAGAATGCGAATAGTGTACATGACAAAAACGTAAAATCAACTAACATTTAATACTTGCTGTTGCTCCTCTTCCTCTATTCTATACATGCTCTTCTACACATCATGTTTACTTGTGTTTTCGTTGTTGCGAATATTGTACATGACAAAACACGGAAAATCAACTAACAACATCTAATATTTACTCCTCCCCTTTATATATACTTCCGAGCAATGAAGTTTCTAACAGCACCTATAGGCTATAGTATAGTATACGCTACGATAGCACGAGTAGTACTAGTATTCTACTCTACACTCATCGTGTATACTCGTATTTTCATTCTAATAAACATTTAATGATTGCATTTTGATGGGTTCTGTTTGTTTGAAAGTATTATTGCAATATCTTCGTTCAATTTAAATGATTTTCTCGTCATCTAAAATGTACCATTTTTTTCCTAATGTAATTTGGGTATTCAACTTACGAAAGTGCATCATATTTCAATCGATCTGTGATGCTACAAATCTATAACCTATTATTGTTTAAATTCAAATATTTTTTATGCTAATGCATTGATTCCAACTTACTCTCATAAGTATTTTGTTCAATTTTGTTTTGTTTATTTTTCATATTTTATTTTATATAGGTATTACATGATTACTACATTCAGTTCATTTGTAATAAATTGCACACACTTTCTTAATTAGCGCCTGCTGTAATCTTAATTGTGTCACTATAAACAGCGAATAACGAGTATGTATATGAGTATATATGAATTGTATGAGTATTATATTAATATTTTATAGTAAGATGGGAAATTTTGTTTTTTTGTTTTTCGTAAAAACTATTACAAAAACCTTTTGTTCTTTTATATAATGGTTAGGTTAATTAAAGATGATGACGACGAAATATAAATAAAAAGTAGCAATAACAATGCAGCAACATAAAGAAAATATAAATCAAATAAAAATATATAACAAAAATACTATCGCATATGTATATTATTAAAAGTTTTTACTTATAGTTTTATGATTTCATTTACATATATACATAAACATATTACATTATGTATCTATAAGTAGTATGAGAAATTTGAATAATAAATTAATTTTATTTTTGTTTTGTTTCTATATTTTTCAGGTGAGTTAATTCTCCTTTATTTTTTTTGATATGCATTATAAAGATAATATCTGCTTTCTTAAGGTAAGATTTTTTTGTGATAATTAAACGTAATATTCATTCATATTTTGTAATTAATTTAAAAAAAAATAAAAATCTAATCTGATATATAACTACATATATAGTACATATGTATGTACTACGTAAATAAATGTATTTATGTATAGAGAGAGACTTTTAAATTATGATTGTGTTTTATTGAGCAAAAACAAAATGAAATATGTAATACACATTACTATATAGAAATACTAAAGAGAAATGTTGTTAAACATTAAAATTAAATTAAATTGAATATTATATGATTATCATTTTTAAAGAACAATAGAATAATGTGAAAAAAAAAAAAAATTCGTCATCGAATAGATTCTCTTATCTTTTAAATGATATCGTTAATATAATATGATGACCCTTCAAGATTCAAAGTTAACCAACCTTAAATTATAATGATCCCATTTAAAAAAAAAAAATGATTTTTGTATTGCAAAATTTTTCATTGATATTAATTTTTTTTTTTAATTTTTCTTAATGTTTTTATTGAATTTAAAACATATGTACATATGTAAATAACAAAGAAAATGAGCAAAAGGATATTTTGTGGTGAGAAAAAATTTTATATTTCCGTAGCAAAGCCTACAAAGATCTACAATATACGATTACAATATAATTTTTTTTTTTTTTTTTTTTTTTTTTTGGGTTTGTACTTATGTGATTAAATTTTCCGTTACAAGATTTTCGTAAACATTCGAGTATGTACTATATGTAAGGAAACTTACAAGTATGATCTGTAGATTATTTTAATATCTGTATTACCACAAAACAAAGTCATTTTTACCAAAATCAAGTACAACATATAGAGTTTTTAATTGGTTTTTGTTTATATAATCACCACAATTCATATGTGATCGCTATGATAATATAAAAATAAATAAAATAAAAAAATGATAATATCATAAAGTTTCCTTGAATTCAGTGTTTTCTTTCTAAGATTTATTATTAATTATATTGTGACATTATTATAATAAAAATATATGTACATATTTGAAATGATGAAAAATATTTTCATATTACATATATTTGAAATAGAATGAGAAACTAATCCAAAACCTAATCTCATACATGATATACACTGTATATACACTGTACATACAAACACTGAATGTTATTATAGTTTTGTTCAATGACAGTAACAGCTTAACCTGTTTAATATATAACATTTGTCGAGATACATACTATACATATACTATACATACCTTTTCTCGTATATACATAGTAATAATAAATGGTGTGCAATGATTCAAAAATGTCACAGTAGTTTTGCAATTTGCAGTAGTAGATATGATGGTATATAGTTTTAAATTACTCTTAAAAATCATTATACATATATAGAGTTTTAAAAATAATACATTATCTACATGAAGTGTAGTGAAAATTTATCACAGATTTTTTTCCATATATATATATGTATATATGTATACGTAATTTTATGGATTTGTAGTACGCATTTCAGAAAGTATAAAATGTACAAGGAGTTTGTCAATATTATTTAAATGTGTACATAATATATATACATATAATTTCATATATCGTATTTTATATGAATATTTACGCACACATAATACATACATATAATGTACATGGATAGCAAATAAGTAGCAAAGTAATAACAGCTATACGGTATCAAAACAGATCATCAAGCTCAATTTCGAATGTATAATATGTGAACTAGATTTTAGTATTTAAATAAATTTTCTAATGTTTAGATAAAGTGAAAGTTTCAAATTAATGACTATTTTGTATCTGACTATATTTTTACATAAGTACATATATGTATGTATGGTAGCTATTAAAATATATATAGATAATAATAATATTATCACTGATATCTGATATACATAATACATATAATGTATAGAAAAAATGAAAACATGTTTTAATTTAAATGAAAATATAAATTTATTTTTAAAATTACATATAAGAATATTTTTGTTATTTTTAACATTTTGAGAAAATACATTATTAGTAGAGAAGAAGATGGAAAACAAAATGCCAAAAACTTATGTACTTAATTACGAGTATCTATGTACGAGTGGTACGAGTATATACCAGGATCATTTATCACAATACATAAGTATTTAGAAATTGAATAAAATAAATTACATCTTCAAGTTTTTTTTGCGTTAATTTCTTTAGAAAATAATAAAATAAAATTTCAAATGATGACAGAATGAAATTTATGTTTATAATTTTTGTACAATATGTAAGTTATATGTATATATTTTTTTCTCACTCTCATTGATAATCATCAAGAATATTGCGAAACATATTAGAAATGTTTCACAAAAGTTTATACATAAATACGCATAAGTATTATTTCTAAATGGCATGACATAAAAATATTGCTGAAAAAATTTGTATGTATACAATGTATTTGCATTGCATCATAAAGTTTTGTAAATGATGCGCTAGTTGCTCAACTTTGCGTCTCTATTCAATACATTTATAAGAATTTTTAAAACGCAACATATAACCAACCATTAATAGTTTGTAATTTGAAAAATTTGATAAGATGTTCATTTGACGTTTGAGAATTCACTTATTATATTCATTTTATAAATTTGAAAATGTAAAAAAAATCACTAGAATGTTCGTTTCATAAACATTGATAAAAAGCAGAAGAAGAAATAATAACAACAACAACAATGTAATTTGGTTAATAAAATATCAAAAGAAACTCTGTATTTTTACAAAAACAAAATACTTTAATACAAGTATACTTGAAGAGATCTTGTCTAAGCAAAATTTATATACAGAAAGTAGAATATTTTTCGTATTATTTTTTATTGTTATTATTATGATTATTTTTATTATTATTATTTTTATTTTTATTACAATTATAATTATATTTTGTTGCTGTTTTGAATTATTTGTTTTAGTAGAAGTATAGGTACATTTTTATACCATAATATACGACTATGTTTTTTATTTTTTTTTTTTATTTGATCACACACACGTTACATTTTGAATACAAATGAAGCAATTAATTCTTGTGCTAAAGAGATGGTAAATTCTGAATAGGTGAATTGTATAATTTTATTTAATGTATTTATTTTTAATTTTTTTTGTTTTTTAATTTCCTAGAAGGAATAAAATCATTTTGTTATCTCTTTATATTGTTATGTTATACTATAGCAAAATAAACATGAAAGAGATGCCGTTCTTATATAAAATGTACAAATAGATTATAAAAAATACACATGTATATTTTAAGATAATAATCTGTTTGATATGTGCTACAAACAAGCGTCTAAATCATAAATCATTATTATTTATTTTTTTTTTTTTAAATTCAATTGCTGTTTTGTTTTTTTCCATATAACAACCTTATAACTTTATTATGTATATAGGTATGTATGTACATACATAAGTTCCGGTACTATTTACTATAAGTAGAGGTAATTTTTACTTTAGATAAATCAAAAAATTATTCTTAAACAATTTAATTGAAATGAGAAAAAACATTTTAACATTAAAGACATTATTTTTCAATTATGTATGTAAAAAAAAAAAAATATGCATATTAACATGTATCTACTAAGAATCTTATAGTTCAATAACCTAAGTTTAAAACAAAAAACAAAGATAGAAGTTTATCCTCGTGACACAGGATAAATTGATGCTTGTTATAATTTACAAGAACATTGTTTATTATGTTTATTATATTTTTATGTATATGCATCATAAGTTAAAGTAATCACAATTTACAACACGAAGTAAATTATATCCTTGACACATGATCATTTTAGATTTATAAGTATGCGTACACATGTTATATGATCGTATAAATTGTTTTTATGACTTTAATATTATTTGTTAATATTTATTTGTGCTCCTTATTAGTATTACAATCGTCTATAAAAATTATAACTAAAATATATTAATATACTAACATTACATTACATACAAAAAATCATTAATTTCTCATAATAATTCTTTCATATTACCTACATTATCCATCAATTTTTTTTTTTTTATAGACAATAATAATTTTTACGTTCAAATATGTATACTAATTTGTAATTTTTGAATAAACCAGAAATATAAAAATGTTTAAAATGCTTGAACATTTATATTAAATCACATTAAATATTATGGTTTTTCTTTTTTCATTACTATTTTCATACATTAAGTTAACTTCACACTACATACGTTCCAACCTATCGTAATACTTGGTCTGATAATATTGTTTATTTCATCTACACATATACATCATACCATATACTCGTATTTTTATTCATGAGAAAAATTCATTTTCTCTGTCTGTATACTTACTTGCTTTGCACTACTCATCATATGAAGTATAAGAGAAGGAGGAAGAGACAATAAATAGTAGCAAGAGGTTATTGACAACTAACCATAGTATACGATAAACCCTACTAGTACGAGTACCTTGCTTACAATGTAATCGTATTTTTCTTTATGAGAAAAATTCATTTTCTCTTTATGTTGCTTGTTGCTTTATGTTGCTTGTTGCTTTACACTACACACTGTAAGAAGAAGTATGCGAGAAACAAGAGAGACAGTAAGTAGTGGTGATAGTATAGTAGCAATGATGTTATTGGCATCTAACTATAGTACTATATACGCTCGTATTTTCATTAATGAATCATAAGAAAAGTTCATTTTTTCTCCTTAAATTTATTGGTAGATGAGCTAAGTTTTGATAAATGCGCGTGAAACATGTTTCATTCTATTATACCTCTCTACTCTATTTACCATGAGTATATATCGAAATTGTATAAACTTTGTGTAAAACAACAAAATTCATATTAATTTTGAAAATTTATTATGAAAAACCAAATGAATTATTATTGTGATATATTAAGTTAATTAAGTTCTGATTAAAACATAAAATAATTTTTTCATTCTATTTTTTTTTTCAAAAAGAAGATTAAAAATTGATTAAATAAAAACAAAATAAAACAAAAAAAATATGTATATATAAAAAATTAACTAAAATTTTTATTAGATTCAAATCACGATAATACCATTTATCTGCGAGATTAACCTTAACATTCGTATAAATATACATTGTGTACATATTAATGTCAATATTATAAATAACAATATTACAATAAAGAATTAATTTTTCTATGTGTCTATATATGTTTGATTCATATAGCATCGTAATCAATTTTATTGATTATAAAATTAATTTTTTTTTGTTGTTTTATTTTTCAATTTTAAACGAGTATTTATGAAACAATTTATTCTTTGAATACAAGATGATTTTAAAAATACGAACATTTATGTACATTTATTCTTAGATTTGATGTTCGTTAACCCTAAAAATTTTTATTTCCTTTAAAAAAAAACAAAGGTAATATGTACTGTGTCTGTATGTGGGCGAAGATACATAAATTCATACAACTGAGCATTTTAAATAAAAATTAATAGAATTTGATGACAATATAAGTAATGTATTTTCAATATTGTACTGTAAGTTGGACAAAAATAAATTATTAAATGTGACATAAAAATTAAAGTGATATATGTAATGTATGTGTGTGCTTTTGATGTGAATTATTTGAAAGATGATTTTTAATGGATTGATATTTTTTTATTTTTGTATTCAGCTAGCAAATACGGTATACTTATGTGTAATTATTTCTATTCATTGATGACATAAAATACATATACATACATAATGTAAGTAATAAATTCCACCTACAGCATAGATACAAATTATTATTATTTATGATTTGATTTTTGTAATAAAGTTAAAATTTTCAATGGTTTTTTTTTTTTTCTTTGTGTACGTACACAGATTTTTCATCATTATTATGATCATATTTTTCTCATTTTTTTTTTTTTATTTTTTTTGTTTTTATTTTCTGGAAATAAACAATAGAAAGTTTACAAACAATATATGTACATATTTATATAGTTAATCTAGTGTGTATATTATGTAGTGTATGTGTGTGTGTGTGTGTGTAGTGTGTACTACTACACATCATAATAATCTGTAGGTATAAAATAAGTATGTAATTTTCTTATAATTAAATTCGCAATTATTATTGTTTTGTTTTCAATTTATTTTTATTTTTATTTTTATATTATATTTTTTCAAATCTCAAAAGAAAAAAAAACATGCACATTAATCATTTCTTTCCTTCGTTGGCGACTAGGTGGTAGGTATAAAATAATGTGAATATCTATGTGTATTTGATACGAAATACGGATTGCATATATGCATATGTTGTTGCTGTTGTTGTTGTTGTTGTTGTTGTTGTTTGATGTATAACTTTCGAAACTAATTTGGAAAGTTCCTTTTGGTCTGGTTTTTGCACCTACCATGATATATTTAGTGTTTTATGGTGGATATATATTCATTAGATTTTATACTCAGATGTTTTTTTTTTTGTTTTTTTGTAATTGTAATGAAAGTATAATAATGTATAGGAATGTGCAAGATCTTATATAAGAAAAATATATGATTATTGCACATACTACACTGTATACTATACTATGTAGTAAATGTACTATTTTAGTACCAATCTATAACGTCTATTGCTGTTACAATTTAGTTCCAGTGATTTTATTCTCTTTTTTATTTATTTATTTTTTTTTTGTCAATGTAATAAAAACGATGCAATATTTTTATGGTATTCTACTTTTTGCTACCGTAACTAAAAACTAAAATACGTTGAGAAGAAGAAAAAAAAATGAAACTTGTCTTTCTTCTTGTACATGAAAAAAAAATAAAAACTTTGAATTGGTTGCATTTTCTTCCTGTATCTGTATGTACTGTATATATGTATATATACCTTTAAGTTAATAAAAATACAAATAAAGAAAAAATAAGTAAATAAATAAATCCCACATTTACATATATGCAACAGATATTTATATAGGTATGTACATACATAATATTATGAAAAATATGTAAAACAGATGTGATAGGTGTATTGATGAATCACATTGAATTGTAGTATGCGAAACCTCACTTTCGTAAATCAACGTTGAAGTATCTAAAAAAAAAAAAATTAAAAATAAAACAGAAAACAGAGATACAGAAATAAAAAAAAAAATGTGGCACAAAAGTGAAACTTATTTTGTATATGTAAAAAAAAAAAAATAAATAAATAAAATAAATAAAAGAGCATTGAATTATTTTTGCATTTCAATGCGTTTAATTGTGAAAATTTAATCGTATTACTTACATGTAGTACCTATTATAAGAGTGAATATTTGTATACAAATACTGATATAAATATGTATCTGAAAATGTTATAAATAATGTATTGATTTGTTAATGATTAAATTATGTGTATATATACATATGTATTTATATGATGGTGAGTGAATACAGTTTTCGTGAGATAAAAGAGTGGTTTGTTATGTTATATTGATAGAATTGCGAAAGTCAATGAAAAGGAGAAAAGGTATAGATAGACCAAAATGTACATATGTACATGTAGATTTACATTATATATTGCAATGCAATTGCAACAGTCACATAAAATAAATTTATTCAAAATATGTATAAGTAGCAATATACTCGTAGTGTAATGCTTGATAGTCTATTATACGTATAGTACGTACTACACACAGTATCATGTCTGGTATGTATACATAAAAATGTTTATATACATATTGAAGAGTATTATAAAACATTGAACAATCAATAAATGTGGTTAGAAAAATAGAAAAAAAAAAAACAAAACTAACAACAAAATAAAAAAAAAATGTATAAACTTTCAATAGTATATGTATATTATTGATAGATTACATGCTGTGTTGCAAAATGAAAACAATAACAAATCACAAACTCAAACAGAAAGAAAAAATACATTAAGGCTGGTATTCACCAAAATATATTATCTTTTAACTGAGATAAAGTGTATTCATCAACCTGGATAAAACACTATTCGGATATTTTTAAGACAACCTCGGAGTGGTATTATAAATATCGTTCGAACATAACCTTGTTATTAACAGCAACAGCACAAATAAAGATAATGTAGTAGTTGTACGGTATTATCATCTTTGCATATAATGATCACATCACAGAACCTTTTTTTCATTTTGTAATATAAAAATATAATCAGTTGACATGTTTGACACACATGTTCGACCCGAAAACGAAATTCGAAAACAAATTTTATCTAGGTTGATGAATAAGCTGAAATTGTATCAGGCTAAAATATATCCGACGGATATATCCATGTTGGTGAATACCATCCTAAATGTTTGGAGTTTCATGATGAAAACTTTTGAATGAAAAATAATATGAAAATGTTGTTAAAAGATTATAGAAAAAAATTAACATAAATATACGCAACGCATGAATGTATCATATGCATCTTATACGAGTATCTATGTATATAAAATAAATACATTATGTATAGGTACATACAGTATGTGTTTATTTTAGCTTGTAATCAATCGATTTACCTGTTGGATTTCATTATAATCATTTTCATCAACATCATCATCATTATTGTCATCATCATCTTTTTTTTCTTTGGTTTTTTTTTCCTCTTAATTTCTTTTAAGGTGTGCATATACGAATAAGAGTATATGTATGTGCATATTTACTATGTATGTACATGAATACATAAATTCATGTTGTATGCATAAAATATTTATTTTGATTAAATAAAAAAAAAAAAAAAACTTTTTTATTGAAATAAGCGAAATTTAATATACATTTATGTACATATTTACCATACACCATATATGCGCTTATATGCTTACATGTGTTTATGTACATTTAGGTATTATAAGTATTTTACTTAATATTTGTCTTACTTTCGGATAATAATTCATCATTGCGAATTGAATGTACATACATATATAAAAATTATGAATGTACACAAGTACATAACGTATTTATGTCCATAAATATGAAGTGTATCTACGTACATATATTCCCACTATAATACTTAAAAATTAAATTTTTTAGCATTTAATAAAGAAGCTTTTAAATTTTCACTTAATTTCAAGAATTAATTATTACTCATACTCGTATTATATATGTATGTATGTATGTACGTAAGAATCCGTTTGAATGTAAAAATTTTTTCTTATACCATTACATATATACATATATTTTTTTAAATCCTATATAAAATGAAAAAAAAAAAATATGAACTGATAAATTTCAGTGTTTGAGCGTGTACGATATCTTTTCTCATCTTGTTGTGTGACAGTTAAATCGTAAATAGTTTTTGCCCTTTTACCTTTCAAATATTTTTAATGTTGGTTAATGGGTTTTTGTATTAAAAAGATATCTTTTTTTTTTTTTTTTTTTTTTTTTTTTATAAAAAAAAACATTTTCTTGTAAAAAAAAAAGTGAAGAAAAACGGTAAAGAAAAATGACGGACAAATGATGAGGAAAAGATATTTTTCTGAATAAAAATGCACATGGTGTGTGTATGACGTCGACGTGTGTATGATATGATGAAGATGATGATGATGATGATGATGATAAACTATCAGAGTTAGCTTTAATGTTTTTTTTTTTTTTTTGTTTTTCTTCTCATTTATTTAATTTTTTGTTTTTATTCTTTTTAACATATGAAGTGTGATAGCTTCTAGCACTAGCACACATTCACATTGGGTTTTTTTTTTTTTGATACATTCATGCAATGATAGCACGATGATGGATAATGATATAAAAAAAAAAAAACAATAAAGAATAAATTGTTGTTGCAAATGGAGAGAAATAGTAGTCAAAGCATATAATTTGTATAAAGTACCTAATATGATGTTACACACACATGTACGTACATATGTGGTATACATTGTACGAGTATAGTATTATATGTAAATATGTGTATATGATTTTTTTTATTTTTTTTTTTAATTTTCAAATTTCGAACATACTTATATGTATATGAACAGCTTCAGTTTTTTTTGTTATCGCATGCACATATTTACATGCATATATACATACTTACAAGTACTGCAAATATGGGGATCTGTGGATGACGTTTTTAGGTCACTTTCACCAAGAGTATATCTACTGTAGCATTTTTATTTATTTATTTATTTATTTTTTTGTGCTTTTTTTTTCAAATAAGAGATTGATGAAAATAACACCAACACGAAAATTAATTTTAGCAATTTTCTTCTTAATAATGTTTGATAAATTTTTCTCCTTTTTTTTGTTTTGTTTTTTTGTTGGGTTACTTTATTATTGAACAGTTTTTCCTCCTACATTTGATTACAAAAAAAAAACACAAAAAAAAAGAAAATACATGAAAATGAAAATAAAAATTTTAAAAATGTACACACACATGTATTTTACGTCGTTCTGTGGATTATTATTTATATGAAAAATTAAAAAAAAAAATAGTGGATTATTATAATTGAACATTTAAAATAAAAATTATTATAGAAATTGACTAGTTCAAATCTCAGCTAGTGTAAAATACTGCCTCTATTTCTCTTTCAAAATCAATCAATAATTCAATTACATATCATCATAATGTATATACCCAGTGATTGATATTGCTGATGATTAACTGAATAAATGATTAAATTACTAATTTATTGGTAGTATAATGCCATAATTTTAATAAGTCTATAATTTTCAATAAATTGAACAGTTTTCTCTTCGATAGTCACCATTTCCATAAATTAATTTATATGCGATCTCTCTGTCTCTCACACACATTTTTTTCTTTTTTGTTTTATTTATAAAAGATGATGAATAATTTCTCTACAATAATTTACAAAAAATTTCTACTTAAAAAAAAATACAATAAAATTTTCTAACAAAAATATTACAAAATCTGAAATATTTTTATTTTTCACTATTATTTTTGTTGAGGAAAATAAGTAGTAGAACGAAAAAAAAAAAATTCATTTGTAATTGTATATTTAATTTATCGTTTCTATTAAGTATTTTCGTTATCTATTCAATAAAAATATTAAAAAACAAAAAAAAAAAATGTATATAAAGTAAGTAAATCATTTAGTATGAAAGCACCTTGTCGATTATTATCTATATGAATTATTATTATTATTATGTAAGTAATAAATTAATTCGTTTAAACATCAACCATATAAGGCTACTGTTAATTTTAAATTTATCCATCATATTATATTCAATTAGTAATGGCGAGTATATATTTTTTTTTTTTTTTATACATAAATAAATACGTTGTTATTACATTGAATGATTATTTACAACACAAACTTCATTTTTTTTATATACGACTACATACTTTTTAATATACTATACTTATTTACACACAATTCTCTCACGATATTTCACCTTTGTTTTTTTATATACGTACATACATACATTTTATTATTATGAGTATTATTATTATTTTTAATATAAAATGCAATAAATTAGTTGAGTCAAGATCAAGGTGAAAATTTATTTATTTTGATGTGTACGTACAGACAGCACATATTATATATTACAACGATTTTGTATGGTGTTGTATGATGTTGTTGTATTTTATATTTATTTATTTATTTTATTTACAATTTATTTTTGTTGCTGCTGTTGCTGCTATTTTCCTTTACATAAGTAAACACTTCATATAATTTCAATTTTCACATTATTTTTTTTATTGTAATGCATTTAATTTTTAACGATTGTTGTTGATAGTTTTTATTTTATTTTATTTTATTCTTTTGACATTGTTAATGTATTTTTATTTTATTTTAATTTACTATTATTTTTTTTGTTCTGAAACAAAAGTATATAAGGTAAAAATAAAAAAAATCCAGCAAAATAATTAATAAAAAAATATTCGTACACATATCATAAAGTACAACATACCTACATATAAGTACATATGTGTAAGTATGTAATTTTATTGCAATTGCAAACAAGTAAACATTAGTACCTATACAAATATACATACTTATATATGTATGTACATAAATTTATATGTTTGTATTATATGAGTACATATTATTATATTATTTCATTTTTATAAATACTGTAGTAAATTTTATAAATATAGTAATAAATAAGCAATTAATAATAACTGCAATAACCTTACAAGACATTACATACACATTAGATGTCTAAATAAGTATAGTTAGTTGGTTTATTATTACATTATACATTTATGTTTAAAATAATAATAATAATAATAATAATAATAAAAAGCATATCTATATACATAGTAATAAAAAATTAAACATTATCTACTACTCGTATACATAAAACATTATAATTACATATTATGATGTACACATGAATACATAATATGATAGATAAAGTGTAAAAATAAATGTATGAAAAATTTCTCAATAAACATCATTTTTATACAATATTGTATTTTTAATGTATGTATTTACATCATAAAAATATTATACGATTTTTATATTTTGTCAAAAGAGAAATTTTTTACTATGGAAAAAAGAATTTTAACAAAATAATATACTATATGTGTGTATACCTATAAGAAAATAATGATATGGGAAAATAAAATAATAATAATAATAATATGAAGAAGTCAAAGAAAAATAACAAATTAATAATAATTCGATATTAATTTTTTTTTGCTTTTAAAATTATTCTTTAATTATCTTATTATAATTTTAATGTTATTTAATTTTTATTTTATTTTTTTTTTTTAATTGAATTGTAAAAATTTGTATTTACATCATGTAGTTTTTAATTACTATAGTTTAATAACAAATTATCTTGGAAATACCTTTCAAAAGAATAATAATTAGAATATAAAATGCATTTAAGCCATTGACAGACATCTAGTATCGATACGATGGTATGAACAATACTAGCTTGGTGACAGAGATGTAATCTAGTATAAACCTAATATCATTTGACATATTTTGTGAGTTTTGTTGTGGTGTCATATAGAAAATTTATATTTGCATTATATTACTTTCAACTTAATGCGCCTACTATGCCTACTAATTACTTTCAACTTGATGCTAAAACTAATGTAAAAACTAATTTCTATAATTTCCGCAGCATTAAAATGGCGCTACGTTTAGTAAATTTAGTAAATACTAGACAAATCATGCTGATTTCAATACCACGTTTATACCAGCTTGTTTTCCTGGTATAAAGCTAGTATAGTATATATAAAAAAAAAAAAAAAATAAATAAAAATTAAAATTCTAACAAATGAAAACTATAATTGACAGACTTTAAAAAATCTCAACAAAATGCCCTTCAACACAGATCGCATATTTTTGTCAAAAATGTCAATTATTTGAATTTTTACTTAACATAACAATTTTGATTAAGAGACCCAAAAACTTATATCCAACAGTCTGTATAGTATGATACATAGACTTATGTTGGTAATAAAGTAAATTGAAAAAATACTTATTTTCACTACTGTTTGAAAAACAGTATAATTTATTGGTGAAAGTTTATATTAAGATCCCACACATAATATAGTATAGACTATAGCTAAAACTTTTAATAAAAATAAATTTGTATATATGCAAGAAAAAATGAAAATTAAATTTATTTCTTTTTATATTAGATTCTTATAATTTGATATAATTTTCAATAACAAAAGTCAGAAAAATTAATAATAATAACTAACAATAAATGAATTCTAAACAAAAATAAAGATTTATTTTGTAACAAAAAATTTAATGTAATGTATATGATATTCATATGTGAAAATTTCGTGAAAATGTTTAAATTTTAGATAACATAGACTGAGAGTAGAGGTACATAATATACTATTATGTACGATACGATACAAATATTTTCATTATTTTTATCTTGATTCACGTTTAAACTCTTAAAATATAAAATACACTATACATGTAGATATTTACGTCCATACTTTGAAACTGTATTACATCAAAGTAATAATAATAACATAAAAAAGGGATTTATTATTTGTATGTACGGTATTGTATATAGAAAAAAAAATGTAAAAGTAATCAAAAAAAAAAAATTCTTTTTCACTTAATGTGAACCATATATTTTTCATATTTTCACATTCGTCTTGAATGCGCATATATGTACATTATATGCACTGTATTTATAAGGTATATGTTTGTTTGTAATATGAAAAACGACAAAAAAAAAATCGGTATTTTTTTTGCAAAGAATATAAAACATATAGTTTAAAAAATAGGGTAGAAAAAAAGGACCACATGAGTATGTAATTCTTTGAAAATTCTTTGTGAACTCATTGATTTATTATTTTTAGAAATATTTTCAAAAAATAATTATGCAATGGGGTAATTTGATTTTACTAAACACAAACATACTACTTTGAATAAAAAATATAATGTATTAAAATAAAAGAATATTATTATTAAACTGAATCATTGAACTGAAAGAATACCCTGTCCAAAATGTAATGGCTTGTTCCAGTAATGTACCACACCTCATTTATGTAATAAAAATATTAGGTGATTTTCATATATGTGCATGAACATTAACGTTATAGCTATGTGTGTGGACTTGTAGAATATGAGATATGAGGCATATATATACCATGCCGTTCTTTCATAGGTTGAAATGTTTCACTAAAACCGGGCGCCAAATCTCAGAGGGTGCGAATAAGAACAGAATGAAAGTCACATTTCCATTTTTGGAAAAATAATAAGTGAAAAAACAATATTCTCTGTGAAAATTTTCACTTGGTACGAAATTGTTCTCCGTACTCGTCTACTACAGTCCAGTATATAATTGATACAAGAAAATGAGAAGAGAAACTACTATTCGCGTATCCTTCTACTTCGTCTACTATCACCCAAATACTCAAGAGTCAAGAGTTCAATGACCATGTTTGTTCACAAATTAAAATTTGTATACTCAAATACTCAAGAGTTGAATGATCATGTTTGTTTACAAATAAAAATATAGGTCAAAACATTTATCGGACTTTCTTGTTTATACCGATCTTGTTTCAATTTGATATTCCTCTTCGTATGCACGCCCACTACAATGCAGTACATAGTTTAAAATTACTATTTGCTTATCTTTCTACATTTCTTTCTGCTTGTTCTTCTTTTTCTACTTCTCAAATATTCAAGAGTAAAATCACCATGTTTGTTTACACATGAAAATATAGGTCAAAATAATTATCGGTTTTTCTTTTCATACGCATCTTGTTTTTGTTTGAAATTCTTCGTGTATACGGCTACTACAGTGCAGAAAATAATTTAAACAATATGGAGAAGAAGAAAAACTAGTATTCATGTATCTTTCTACTTTTATTTCAACTCCTCTTTCTCTTCTACTTTTCTTGTTTAAATTATGTACTTCTCTCTAGTGGGCGTGAACGAAGAAGAGTTTCAAACTGAAAAAAGATCGGTGTAAATAAGAAAAACTGAAAAATGTTTTAATCTATATTTTTATTTGTAAACAAGCATGATCACTCAACTCTTGAGTATTTGAGAAATAGAAATAAAAGTAGAAAGAAAAGTCGAAAGATAAGCGAAAAGTAGTTTCAATTCTTATTTTCTTATTCAAAATATGCACTACACTGCAGTGGACGTGGTATGGAGAAGAATTTCATATAGAAACTATATATCCGTCTATACAAAAAAAAACCGAAAGGACGAAAATGCTTAAAAGTGTACCGGGCACTCAAGAGGCTAAAACCGTCACTGGATATACACAAATAAATACATTAGGTGCAAGTATATAAACATTAAATGCATTTTAGTATCGCGGTAGCATAACACTCATATAATAATAATAATAATAATCGAATTATGTTAGTCCTTACAGATCTAAAATACTTTGAACTTATAAAATATAATACAAAAAATAATTTTTTTTTAAAGTAATCATACACAGTAATAATGTACAGTACACATTACAAACTTACATATGGTACTTTTTCATGTGTATGTACTTACATGAGAATTATTATTTTGTTGATCATGATTTTTTGCTTATTATTCACTAGCATAAAGAAAATCATTAAATTAGGAGTGAACGAATTTTACAATCTCCATTTATTATTATATTATATGTATGATACATACGAGTACATGCAATAAAAATATCCGTATATATTTAGTACTCATAAATATTTATACATATTTATATAACATAGAATATAAATGAATGATCATACATGTAGAAATTTTAAAATTACTTCTAGAAGTATACATATATATATATATATATATATATATATATATATATATATATGTATATATATGTACATAATAATATGTATCTCTAATAGATAGATACTATCACATACTATGTATAATAGTAATGCCTTTTACAAACTCATAAATTTATGTGTGTACTCGTGTGTTATTGTTAAAATTTTAAATTAACAAAATGTTAAAAAGTGATCATCTATATAAGTTGACTTCCGTGAAAGCATTGAAGCGTATAATAAAAAATCATTGACCGGATGCATAAATGTGTGCATACTGTGTATGCATTTTATATACAATAACTATGTGATAGTATATGTATACATATCTAGTATGTAAGTGAATCACACCCAATATATCGAACTAAATTCAATTTATGATGATTTTGTGAAAGTGAATATGAAATTACATATAAGATATGTAATAGAATCTATAATATGATACTGTAGTAAAGAATCAAAGATATCAGTAAAGAATATTAGATCCATGATGTGTACATATGTAACATATGTATATTTATTCATAAGCATATATATATATTTTTTTAAATTAATACAAGTTGCAAAGAAAAATCAAAAAATTATTTAGATAATATTATCTGATGATATTTTAACTTTCTTTACCTTTCAAAATTCTAACGTGAAAATTTGTATTATTATTTTTTATTTTATTTTATTTTTTTTTTCAAATAATATCGTGAAAATATTTAAAAATATTGATGATCAAGATTAATTTTATCATTCATAAATCGAAAACATGATAAATTTAATCACATTATATACTGCGTATATATGCACCAAAAATGTGTATGTATATGCCATAAATTTTAAATTTTACTGTAAAATGTATTTCAAATTATGCGATTTCTCATATGAATGAACATTTAAGTTATTATATTTTAAAATTTCAAATAAAATTCTGAAATGAATTTATGTATTTTTTTTTGTACAATTATTTGAAATATAATTTCAAATAAATTTCTCAAAATGATCCTTATCAAAACTGATACATATACGAGTACCTATATATATATAAAATCATAAAAGACGAGAATAATATTATTATAGTCCAGGGGTGTCCAACTTGTAAAGCCTCAAGGGCAAAAATTAAAGCCTTAACGTGGGTGCGGGCCATATAATAATACTTCAATTTAAATTTAAAATTTTTAAATATCAATAAGAACCAATGTAGGATAACGTTATTAATAAAACCAAAAGTATAGTATTTTTTCTTTCTATTGCTTAAGTATGTATATATGTTTTACATAAATAAGGAAAATGTAGACAAAATATTTTTTTTTTTATTTAAAATATTTTTTATTTAGTGCGAACATTGTGGTCGATCAATTGCGTCCACCAAGGAAGAATATCCACCTCTAACTCCGTTGTATCCAAACCTCATGAGATGAAGTAAAGACACATCAGAAAGAGGATTATTATAAAGCAGTAAACTACTTTTGAGACTTTCGCCGGTAGTATCGAGTTAGGTTACACCTAAATAAATAATCAGAACTTCATCTTCTCACTAAAATTAGGTGGCAGCTAAGTACTAATCAGAGGTGAAGAAATGCAAATCTCTTTGCCATCTTTCTACTAAAGTTAGTGAGAAGATAATTGGAAGTCCAGAAATCGGGCATTAATCTGACAAATGATCTACACTGGACTGTAAATTTAACTTTATTCCGGAAATATTTTATTTTAATTAAATCATAAAACAGTATATTTGGTAAAAGTTGTTTATATATTAAATTACAAAGTTTCAAAGTAATTTTCTAATTATTTTGTATAATGAACTTTCGAGGGCCGCACAAAATGGCATCGGGGGCCGCCAGTTGGACAACATTGTTATAGTCTATGGTATATCCGTACATTTTTTTTTACTTTTAAATTTCTGATATTAATTGGACAATTTGTCTATGTCAATTATTATGTATGTATGTATCTATACATAAGTACTCGTAAGTACTGTATCACCAAGGTAATTGGAACACTCTACTCCATTGGAATTACCTTGCTGTATAACACTAGGCTATTATTTTCCTGCCACTATTATGTTTTGTTTTTTTTTTTTAAAAAAAAAAATTTTATTTCTTATTTTTCATCATGATGAAAAAATTCAACAATAACAACAACAAAAGAAATGAAGCAAAAATTTTGTTGATTGATATCCATTCACATTAAATTGTCTTCATTTTATAACTCCCCCATACATGAATGAATTGGTAAAAAAAAATGTACCTAAATTAATTTTTTTTTTACGTTTTCAGTTGTTGTTTTCATTTAACATCATTCATCTATCATTTAATAATTAAATACACGTAGACGTAAAATGTTATAAATTACATGTTTTCTATTGTTGATTGTTATTTTATCAATTGAAATAATATTGAAAAAGAGGTTACAGTGGTACGCATACAGTGGTTTCAATGCATTTTTGTATATTTTTATATTCCCTTTTTTTTTCTAATTTTCATTATTTATTTATTCATTTTTTTTTTTGTAATCAAAATTGTAAGTACATAATATGTATTTCGTATTTGTATGTCATCATCAGTTATAATATGTGTACATATAATACGTCATGATCTATCTAAAAGTTACGTGAAGAAGAAAAATTGAAAATTGATTTTCCAATGATTACCAATACTTACAGTGTGTTTCACTACAGAAAAACTTCGATTTTATCTACAACCTTTTAGTTACAGATAAAATTTTTTGTCTATATAAGGAGCAATCGAATCTCTAATTCGCAGTATAATTTTTTTGCTGTAAGTGGCATTAATTAGTTTTTACAATATTAAAAGTGAAATGAGTTCATATTACAAAGTGCGGTTTGAAGCAGCATTTTTAGTTAGCCATCCTAAGGGACCAAAAATGACCGTATCAGAAGCAGCTAGGTATCTGAAAAAATCAAGATTCTTCATTAGAATATCGATTCAACGTTACCTGGAAACTGGTTTTGTAGATGACGTGCATAAAAAGCACAGGCCTCGATCTACAACAAAGCGCAACGATAAGACAATAGAGAAGATATTTTTAGAAAATCCTTCAATATCGATTCGACAAGCACATGAAAAGTTATCGAAAAAGGGTATAAACATCTCCACTTCAACTATTCAGCGACGTCTCAAAGAATTTTAAATAAAAAACTTGTCAACGATACAAAAACATTTATTGACAAATTCCCATACGGAAAAATTGTTACTATGGGCCCGAAAGAATATTAACCGAGATTGGAGTAATGTAGTCTTCACGGATGAGGCTTCTTTTCTCGTTTCAAATCTTTTGAGACGTGCTTGGACGAAAAAAGGTGAACGGTACATAGAACATACTGTAAAACACCCTTCAAAGGTACACGTTTATGGGGCTTTTTGTCAAAAGGGGTTCGGTTATTTGATATGCTTCACGGGGATACTGGGTGCGAAACGAATGACCAAAATATATAAAAATGGGTTGCTACGATTAACAAATAACTGGTTTGGACACGGAAATTTAGATTTGATTCTTCAAGAAGGCAATGACCCCAAACATCGGAGTCAACTTTGCACCCAGTGGAAATCTCAAAATGGGATCAATACTATGGATTGGCCTTCACAATCCCCAGATTTTAACCCTATTGAAAATGTGTGGGCTTACATGAAGCAGAAATTACGGGGGTTAAAAATAAAAAAAACAAATCATTTAATTCGAGTGCTAAAAGGAATTTGGAAGAACCTTAGTGAGGAGTACGCCAAGAAATTAGTGGAAAGTTGTGATGAAAGATGCCGCCATGTTATTGAAGGGAGTGGAGACTGGACGAGCTATTGAATATAACGCGAATTAGAGTTTATATAGCTGATTAAAATAAAGTATATACCTAGTCAAAACAATCATTCGTTTTTTATTTTTTGAGAACTTTCTGTAGTGAATCACACTGTATATACCTACAACTACAACAATCTACAACTAAGTATTGATAAATTATCTTTTTTAATAACAAAAAAGGAAACTTTACAATCAATTTGAAATGAAACAAGATTTGAAATGATAAACTAAAAATGAAATCTCCATTAATTAAATTTTTCACTTTTCTTTTTCATCAAAATTAATGAATAATAACATAAAATTTTAGTTTTTTTTTCTGTTTTTCGTTCGAAAATTGTAAGCTTTTCGATTACCAATAAGGATGTTCTCCATAAATGATAATTGATCAAATATAGCAACATTTGTCCAAGCACCACATCTATACTTACTTAATGTACATAAAATGGGCATTGTTGATTATTTTTAGAAATAAATAATTGCAATGTGGAAATACGACGGTACACATTAGGTTTTTTTTAAAAAAAAGAAAAAGAAAAACAAATCAGTGAATGAAAAATTTAAAAAAAAAATACGAGTACAAATAAATTTTCTAAAAAAACTGAAGAAAAATTATTGCAATTCAGTAATTATTCGTAATGATTGATAGTAAAGTATAAAACTGTTAAATATATATTTCGCTATTGTTAAATTGTAAGAATTTAAGATTTAATCAAAAAGTAAAAAAATATTCAAACGAAAAAAAAACAAAATAATAAAATAAAATATGTATGTAGATATCACATTAAAAATGTCATCATTAATCGGTCATGGTTTGATTTTTTCGATCTGAATATGATTAAATTCGAGATGAAAATTTATAGAGTGAATAAAATGCTATAATAATAATTATATGAGTACCTATACATATATACTCGTATGTATGGTAGGCTAACACAAAAAATAAAGACGTGTATTCATGAGATCAAAAAAAAAAAAAAAAAAAATAATTTATTTTTAAAAATATGAAACATAAAGTATATAAAAAAAAATTAAAATAAAATTTTAATAAAGAGAATAATGACAACAAAATAATTTTACAGAAGAATAAAAAAAAAAAAAAACCGTATAAAACAAACAAGGGGTATTCATAAACTTTGGTAGTATTACTTATACATATTTCATTGTAAGATCTTATTTCGTATTTTGTAGCTGGTCATACATAAATCAAAAGTATGTATTTCATTTTATTTAGGAATTCAAGTTCACTTTTATTTTATTTTTTATAAATTTCTTAATCTTCTGAGTTTCCATAATTCATTTCTATACATTTATAAGCGAACGAATACAAACAAAATTGGAAATGAATACTCCAGCCACATCTGTATTTTTATTCAATATTATTCGTCAAATTTCACTTTTTAATATAAAATAGCTAGTTAACGAAATTTATCATCTTTACGAAGACTACAAGAGCTCTACACACACAAGTTTATGAATACCTCTAAAAAAAAATATTTAAAAAAAAAATACGATTAAAATTAATTAAAATAAACAAAATGTATCTTAATGAATTCAGTGATGATTTGGTAACATTTTAAAGATGAAATATACTCGTATATACATATCTATGAAATTGTGAATTATTATTATTATTATTATAATAATAATTTATGTATAACATACAGCAGTAAAATAAAATAAAAAAAAAAATTAAGAAAGCTACATGAAAGCATTTTGTTTAACAAAAAAAAAAAAAAAAAAAAAATTATTACTCGTAATTTATACAGGCATATTTTCTTGTAATTTTCTTGTGTATAATAACGAATGTAAGTACATTTACACTGACACATGTACATACCTTGTAAAGTGATATAATTATGTTCGAATGTATGTAATTTAAAACGCTTATCTATAAACTAGCTTACACACTTTTATTTATTTATTTATTTTTTCTTTCTTCATTTTTCATTAAAAACAAATAAATAATAATAAATAATTATACAAATATATATTGTGTGCGTTACAAATTGCATGACGTTTTAAAAGAAAAATTAGAGCATTTAATCGCAGCAGTTTTAGTATAGAAATACATACATACATACATAGTTAGCGTAGTTAGAGTAGTTTACACTTAACATTTAATAAATATTATGTACATTAATTTATATATTATCTACTGCGATACTATGTACTGTGTCGTGTCTGGTACATAAATCATAAGTAAATTGTGTATTTGCTAAATAAAATAATCGCGATAGGTATTTATACTCATATTCACGGCTCACGGTATTTATTTAGTGATATATGTAAGTGATAAGCAAGGTACTTATGTGTATAATAATAATAATTGCTAAGATTTCTACTATATAAAAGCGATACAAATTGATTGCTTTAAATTGAATGTTAGAAACAATAACGAATAATTATTACTATTATTATTATTATTATTATTATTATTGTTAATGCATTCATGGTAATTTCAGAAAATAATATTCACAAAGTAAATTGATGAAAATTAATAATAACAACTAGAGGATGAAATATGTAAATAAATGAATAGAAACTGCTACTACTTACTTCTTATATGTATAGTTTATCTGATTTTCATATTAAAATGAAATTTATCTAGAATGGAAATCATATATAAATTACTACAAACATTATGTACTACTAAACACATGTAACATATTTACATTATACATATTTTTTTTTTTTATGTAAGTATATGTGACACAAATTCCATGCCCAATTATGTATACACACATACATAAATGCTTTTATAATTTTATAAATTACAAAAAAAAAGCAAAAAAAATAAAAAAAATTTTGAAAAAATAAAAATTATTTATTTCAAATAATTTTTTTAGTGAGTATTTCTGTCACAGTATTTAAAAAAAAAAACTACAATCAGTTTTATAAGTATCAGTACATTTTTGATATTTTGGTAACGCGTATAGTGAGTAAGTGATGGGAACTTATAATGATCCCATGCAATAATGTAATATGTACATATTTCGGATTTTCGATTTTATAAATTTTGAAACAGTTGCATGTTGCTGCAACTATCAATGATAATATTATGAATGTATAGATACATAAGTATATCAAGTATCATATACAAATATAAATTTATAGTAAGTAACAAGTGACTAAATGGAATAATTTATCATCACGAAATGACATTATTATAAATTCAGTCGTTTGTATATTATATGATGCCCACGTTTTATTTTTAATTTTCTTTATTATTTTTTTGTTTTTTTGTTTTGTATCGTATGTACACTTTTTTTTTTATTATTATTATTATCTTCATTTATTATGCATTTTACAATCATATGCATGCATGCATGCATGCATAATTCATAATCATTTCAAAATTATCTTGTATTCATTTTCATTTAATGGTTGGTTATATTACTATACTCTCTTACAAATACTTAGCTTCTTCCATATCTATCTATTCTATGCTATATGTATGTGTATATTATACCTTTCAGTTTCAGGTGATGGATTTGATGTTAGTATCATCTTTTTATTTTTTTTTTTTTTGTTTTTTTTTTTTTTTTTAAATATTCGAATGAGAAGCCAAAGCCAATGTTATCATCATCACGGTGCCCCAAAGTCTAGTCTGAATCTTCTTTACATGCAGATACAGTTGATATTCTTGTTGTTGTTGTTGTTCTTTGCTGCTAAAAAAAAAAAATGAAATGTTATTATATGTTCGTTCGTTTTTATATGTACATGTTTATAAGTTTATTCATTGAACTAGAATAAAAAGTTAAAAAAAAAAATAAAAAAAGAACAAAACAAAACAGAATAGTATTTGTCTTATTTACTGCCATTATAGATATGTTATTTCATCCATATAATAATGTGTGTAGATATTACTTCATTTTGATCTAAATGTTACCTATCTATATCTACATACATATGTACATATATGTATATTGTTGTTGTATACACTGTATAGTATCGTTTGCATTCATTCGTTATTATATTGTATGATTTTATCCTTTTAGAATGCAAGAATTTTCTACTGTAAAAGTAACTTAAGTCCAAACATTTTATTTTCATTTTTTTTTTGCACCTTTTTCTTTTCAACTGCCCCCCCTCCCTCCACCTACTTTTTATGTTTCATTTACCTTTTTAGTTAGATTATACTGCATTAAATATGCATGGATCATTTTTTTTTTTTTTAGAAAAAAAAGTAACCTGTTGGCTGACTGACTGCTTAGTTAACTTCAATTTAAATGTTTTACAATGTTTTCTTTAATTTTTTTTCTTCTTTCATTTTTATTTTCAACATTTTATGTTCTGTTTTTATTATGATATTTTGTAGTATTTTTATTGTTTGTTATGTTGTCTTGTTGTTGTTGTTGTTGTTGTTGATGTTGATATTGTTGATGTCGTGTCGTCGTAGTCGTATAGCCGTCTTTAGTTTGTCTCTCAATCAACCGCATTCAAGTTTTGTTTATATCACGTATATATTGGATTTGGATATAGATATATAGTTGGACATACAGTGGATACTTGACTTCTAAATTATGTATGTACATATGTACATACATATGTACATCCATGCATTCATACGTAGATTATAGAATAGACTAACATACAATATTTACATTAAGATACATTTTGAAAGAATATATTTAAGCACATATCTCTCTATATATGAAACAGGTTTTTAAACACGATTAAAATGTTTATCAGGTTTGTGTTTAAGAAAAACAAAAATAATAATAATATATAAACAAATAAAATAATATTTCGAATTCTCAAAGTATTTTCAAAATGAAAACAAAAAAAAAACAAATAAAAAAAAAACAATGAAGTAAATTACCATTTAAGGAGGATAGGTATTATTTTAAGCATAAAATTTAACAACACTAACTTATCTACACATATCCATTATCCAAGTAGTATATATGTATACATATGATGTGAACTAAAATTGTCACATAGGATAGGAAAAAGACATTGACAATTCAATGATGGGACGTGTTAAAATGAATATAACATAACGATAAAAATAACAATAGCAATACATAATATCCATATCATCATCGTATTTTAGATTGTCGATCGATTGTGTCGATATCATGACCATCCATGACTTGTATTTAGCACCAAAGATAATCGATGCTAATAGCTTCACAGTATAAATTCATCCCTAAAGATATGTATGTACATAAACCTACCTATGTAGGTACATTTACTTTGCGAGTATGTACGTATACAATTATGCATCAGATATATAGGTACATATTAAGTTTATTTAGTAAACGATAGCAGTTGGTCCCTAATTTTGTAAGATGATTATTATTATTTATTTATTTATTTTTTTTTTCAAAGCAACAAAACTTGAAAGTTAAATTATATTTTTATTCTATTTTTATTTAAGTTTTGTATGTACATATACATATATGTTTACTATATGTAATGTAAATTTATTATGTATACCTATACATATAGAGATAGAATTATAAAATATACACGTGAGGTGAACCTTGAACGATTATTATTCTAAAAGTTTGATATAAAAATACATTATATGTACTTATTGAGAGATGATGGAGTATTATAGCAGCGTATATGTATAGCTAAGTGCGGCGGTTCGGGTATTGTATATAATATGTCTGTGTAAAAAATCGAATTGAAGGTCAGTTTAAAGATTATAATAAATTACTATACTCGTATATTTATGTTATATTGATAATACATTAAAACTGAACTGTTATTATATATCGTTCACATAAGGTGACACTAACAATCAGTAATATAATAATTATGTCTCTGTCTTTCTCAAAATTATTTAATAAAAATAAAAAAAAGTAAAAAATAATGTAAGCAAGTGCATATGTGTAAAAATATGTATATGAAAAGTAAAGTTTCTTCTGTTCAGAATTTAAAATATATTATTAGATAAAGAATATAAATGTACATATATATCCGTTTGTATTTCATTTTAATTTTAAAATTCATTGTTTATTCGCATTTTATGATGATGATGATCTTTTTGAATACCCTATATTCCTTCTATGTTATAGACTGACATTAAAATTTAAGATAATTTACAAAATTTTCAAATATAATTTATGATTGTAATCTAAACGATTCAAATGTTTTTTTTTGTTTTGTATTTTTTTTTTTTGCTATTTTTTGCACTTAATAAAAATTTCCCATATCAAATAAAACATATGTGCTACATATACATATATGTATGTGTGTATATAAACATACGTATGCGGAAATGAAACAAAAAAATAAATTTGATATATGAATGGGGATATAATCTTAATGCTTTCGAATTTTCAAATATAAAAACATCGTGAGAAAATTTTATTTTGTTTATACCCACATATACATAAATTTACATATACTTATATGTATCTGTCTGTGTATATATGTGTGTAGTATATTTTTCCCTCTTAATAATTTTTATTGCTCAATAGTATAAAGTATGAATGAATACAAAAATTTATGTGCACATTATATGTATCTACATAATATCGTGTATATAATATAGTACTACAGTGTGCATTATACAAAAAAAAAAAAAACATAACACAACATTTACTAATAATCACCATGACAATTTGCATAATTGCAAAAATAATATACATATGTACATTTTAAATGTCATTTTAAATTTGTGTTGATAACAATAAAATCAGCAGAAAGGCATAACGAAGAAGATAGGATGTAAAATACATACATATGTACCTGTATAATTTCATTTACATTGCATATATGCAATATATGAACATAATGTATACACATATGTGTATGATTAACAATGAATTAATAATACGACAAGTATATATGTATAGATATATACATATGTATACACATGATAATAATTGTATATGTGGCCAGCCAGTAATAAAATTAGCCAGCAGGTACATTTAACGAATATGAGTATGAAGCGCAGCAAGGTCTCTATATATTCACCTATTAAAGGGCGTCAAAACTTAAAGAATTATTTAACATTTATTTTTTATTTTATTTTTTATTTTTTTTAATTGTACAACATACTATGTGTTCATACGGCGTATATTATTATGAATTTGTGTAATGTGAAAACTATCAAATGAATGTGGAGGAAAGATGAAGGGATATTCATTGAATAAATTTCAATACATCATGTAGATATGTACATATACTATGTATACCTACTGTGTATGTACATCGAATTACAAGTGAGTATTGTGTTGTGGTGGTCATTCAACAAAACATATTATTTATACTCTTCTCTTTTACGTTAATAATGTATGTATGTGAAATTAAATTACAATTTATTGTTAAGGTACATGTATATATATACCACATTACATTTGAAAGTGAATGATTAAACAACAAAAAAAAAAGAAAAAAAAATATATTATTTACAAGATTTCCTATCGTATCAAGTATCATTATGTACATATACATATGTACATAATTGTACATTTTGTATACAATCAAAGATACAATAAAAGAAAGGAAGATATATTGTATTCATTGTAAATATTTTTCTTAATTACAAAATTCACATTGTTTAATGTACATACTACATACATGTACATTTATGCGTATGCACGAATTTTTGTTTAATATTTTATTTAAAATCAAATCATTTCCTTTTTGCACATACATTTATGTATGTATAATTACTCAAATCTATACAATAATGTATGTAATGATATTTTTATGATTACATATAAATGAATATTCATGAAATAAATACACTATTCCATGTTACATTCTATATGCTACATATACATGCTACATTTTAGAGTAAAAAAAATACATATATAGAATGTATGTACATTTATTACTTTCAGCAATAAATTGAATAAATGTCATATTTTATTTTTTATCTTGTACAGTCATTCATAACCAACAACTATCTTAAGCATTGCCTAATAAAAAGGTAGTAATAATATATATGGTATATGGAGTAAATAAGGTATGTTTATCAATTTAAAATAGAGAAAGTGACGTAATTTTGTCGACTGTTGTTCAACAGGCAATATAAAACTAACTATAGTACTATTATACACTACACCACTACAGTACCTCGCACACCATGCACTCGTATTTTGATTCATAAGAAAAATTCATTTTCTCTGTATTCTTGCTTTGCACTACCCATCATAATTCATAAGAACTGATAAGAACTATACGAAAAGGAGGAAGAGACAATAAGGTAGTAGCAAGAGGTTATTGACAATGACAACTAATCATTGTACGATAAACGCTACTAGTACGTAGTGCCTTGCTTACCATGTAATCGTATTTTCATTCAAAAGAAAAAAATCATTTTCTCTTTTACTTGTTAATGCATTACATTATTATACCCCATAAGAAGAATGCAAGAAACATGAAGGGGAAGAGAGAGTATTTTTTCTTTATACTTGCTTTGCACTACACGCCATAAGAAGTATACAAGAAACAGGAAGAGACAGCAAGGGGCTATTAGCATTTGACTATAGTGTATAGTGACTATACGACTGCACGAGTGCACGCCATAAGAAGAGTACGAGAAACAGGAAGAGATAGTAAGTAGTAGTGTAGTGATAGTAGCAATGAGGTTGTTGGCTACGACTACGATATACATACGAATACGCCATAGTAGTACCTTATATACACATGGTAACAACAATTAAATATGTAAATAAATAACATTGTATTGTTGTCTAGTGCAAATAACACTATTATTATTGAAATTTTAGTATTTATTAATAACAAACAACCATAAAACAAAATATTTAACGCATTAATTTGGGAAGATAAAAGAGAATATATATATTTTTTTTAATTTTTGAATTAATTTTTCTTTTATTTTTTTCTCGAGAAGAAATAAAAATTGAAAATAAACATTATTATTAATGAATTTCCTCATGAAAAAAAAAAACACCTCAAACAATTATTATAAAACATATTTTGGTGGTATAATTTTACATTCTTATGTGTTCTGTATGTGTGTGAATACTGTAACATTTGCACACATATTAAATAAGAAGCTAGAATCATAATAATGCCCTGAAAAATTAACTTTAAAACATAAAAACTAAAACCACTTTAAAACCTTTAAAACAACGACGAATTAATAAATACTTGATATGATACTTAGTTTCAATATCAATGATTATTTTGTATTACCAACCACTTAATTTGTGTAGGAAATAATCAGATAATTATTATAAATTTAACGGGAAAATAATAAAAAAAAAATAAATAAATAAAAATACAACAGCAACAACAGCAAAACCAACTAAAATATGTAATAAGAAAACCTGACTGAAGGGCAATACTACACACATATGTACATTGACGAAGGACATTTAGTTTTTAAATTATGAAAATTTTACTCTTTTAACATTTTTATTTTTTTTTTTTTTTTTTTTTACTTATTTCATACAAGTACATATCACCACAGTACATACATACGTACATACTAGTATGTACATATTTCAAAATCATTTTAATTTCAGATTAAATTTATTTTATTCTGAACCCATAGTCGTACCTATATTGTATACATAAATAAGTTGAATTTGTAGTACTGTAGTTGTATCATACGTTGCAGCATAACAATTTGTTTTACAAAAAAAAAATATATTTAAAAATCATACAAGAATCTTAACATAATATGCATGATTTATACAGTATAGTTTTTTTTTTTTTTTTTTTTAAAAATCTTGATCTGATTGAAACATATACATTTTATTTACCTACATGTTTCGGATAATTTCTGTGACTGTGATTTCATCTGCAAAACATAAATTTTATAAATAAAATTAAATAATAAACCACTTTTCATAATGAAAATAATTTTATGTTGAACAGGAAAATATGTAATTTCGAAATATGTATGGCTTGTTCAAAATTCGTAGCGAATAAAATATATGCGCAGTGAGAGTATGGCGTCATGCTTTGAGCGAGGTTATAATTGTAGTGGTTACACTTTTTCAGGTTTATATGGGAGAAAAACACAAATACATATAATCATTTTATGTACATATTTAATTTCAAGAGAAACATGCGCAGATTATTCGCTACGAATTTTGAACAAGCTCTACCGATTATTTTACTACGTATGCATGCGTACATTTTTCTGATGTATTAATGATTTTGTTGGTGTTGCTCTATTACACTGTACCAATAAATATGGTGTTTTCTCTACTGTAATAAATAATAAATTGTATTTAAGTAAAAAAGAAAGAAAGAAAGAAAAATGTATTAGTAACCAGTAACCACAATTCGGCTTCCAAAACGACAACGATTTTTCAGTTGTCAAAATTTATCGACAAGGAACTACGTCTGGCGAAATTCATTTGTGCACACATAATTATTCAGCGTCAGCGTAGATCAGGCATGTCAAACTGGCGGCCCGCGGGCCGCATGCGGCCCTCGAACTGATTTTTTGTGGCCCGCGATCACAATGCGTGCATGATCAGGAATGCATGATAAAAGCTGCCGAACTTGTCTGTCCAGAGAAGACGCAGGTATTTCGAGACATTTCTTTATCAAGAAATACGGTGGCGGAAAGAATAACCGAAATGGTGGATGACATCAGTTCCCAACTACAGGAAATATCTACCAAAATCCAGTTCTTTTCTATTGCGATCGATGAAAGCACGGATATAAGAGATGTTGCACAAGTTGCTGTTTTTTTTATAATAATATAATAACATGATAATAACATGATAATAATAACATAATAACATGAGGATCACTGAAGAATTATTGGAACTCATCCCTCTTCATGGAACAATATGTGGTGAAGATATTTTTGATGCCGTATGGTACATTTTAGAAAAATATAATCTCGACAAGCTTGTATCTGTTACAACAGACGGCGCTAAATCGATGACGGGTAAAAATAAAGGTTTTGTTTCACGACTGATAGAAAAATTAAAATATATGTATCCAGATAAGCAGAAAATCAAAACTTTTCATTGCCTCATTCATCAACAAGTTCTTTGTTTAAAATTACTGAAAATGGACAAAATATTAAAAACAGTGACAAAAGTAGTCAATTTTATCCGATCAAGAGCACTTAACCATCGCCAATTCACTTCATTCCTCAAAGACCTAGAATCTGAATTCGAAGATCTTCCATATTACACAGAAGTTCGTTGGTTATCCTGCCACAAAGTTCTGAAGAGCTTCTACTTCCTTTTAGAGGAAATAATATCATTTCTTGAAATGAAAGATGAAAATAACGAAAATTTATTATTATTAAAAGATCCATTGTGGGTACAAGACCTTGCATTTTTAACAGACATCACATACCACCTAAATAATCTCAATGTTACATTGCAAGGAAAAAATCAACTAATAACAGACTTGTACGATGCAGTTGCAAGCTTTGTAAAAAAACTGAGTTTGTTCAAAAATCAAATAAAAAGTAACATTTTAACTCATTTTCCAACGTGTGAGCAGTTTCAAGCACAAAATCTAAATTGCTCGTTTTCGCAATATACAAAAACTACAACTAAACTAAACTAAAACTACTAATACAACTAAAATTGAGGATATCGAAAATGAATTCAATGGACGCTTCAATGACTTCAAGGAGTTAGAAGAAATTTTTTCTCTTTTTATTGCACCTTTTTCTTTTAAAGTTGAAAAAGCTCCAATTTATATTCAATTAGAATTAATTGATTTTCAAAATGATTCATTTCTGAAAAACAAATTTCCAGAAATAGGAAGTCCCGCAATATATTCATATTTAGGAGAAAAATATACAAACATCAAAAAATTTGCTGCACAAATATTGTCATATTTTGGTAGCACGTATTTATGCGAGCAGTTATTTTCTTATATGAAATTAAATAAAACGGCGTATAGATCAAGATTGACTGATGCACATCTTTCTGCGATATTGAAGATTGCCTGTTGTCAGTCTTTGAACCCAGACATTGGAAAACTAGCAGGAGAAAAGCGCTGGCAAATTTCCGGTAAAAATAATTAAACTTTAATATAAACTTAGTTTTAGAAATGTATATATATTCATATGTATGTATAAAATAAAATAAATATGTATGTAAATAAAAGCTATGTATATGTATTAAAATTATTAAACATTTAAATAAATTCTTCAAAGATTATATATATAAATATGTTTTAGTTACATTATCTATATTTGTAATTAATTGTGGCCCTCATAAATATATCCTATATTATAAAATGGCCCGATATTCAAACCAGTTTGACACGCCTGGCGTAGATAGTAGATAATGTTTCTTAATTTATTGCAAATATTGCAAAACTCATTTTAATATATTGTTCTTAATTATTTTTTATTATACATATTTTATTTCTTAATTTTATTATTTTTTTATTTATTTTTATTTAGAACACATCAACTAAAAACCATTCAAAAATAAGATTAAAAAAAAAATATAAATCAAAATTAAAAATTGTTTTAATCATAGCGTCCGGCGGAAAAATCGACAACGATTTTCTGCTGAATTGTAGGCAATTTGATTATGTAGTACGTAGGCGAGGCGATAAATTTTGACAACTGAAAAATCGTTGTCGTTTTTCGTTATCGATTTGGAAGCCGAATTGTGGTTATGCTATTAAAGAAATCATTTTTCTGTTAGAGAAAGAGAAAGAGAGAGTCAGTCGGAAGTTTTAGATTATAATTTTGATTTTGACTAAACTAAAAATTAATTCGCTTTCATTTTGTTGATAAATAATAATAATCTTCCGCCGAAACATCTGCTGTTATATTTTCATCTACATTTTTTTTTTTATTATTTTATCAAATAACTTTTGATTATGACTTTGCTTGTCTATGAAATTATCATACAAACGAATGTACATTGTACGTACTCGTATATATACTTCATTATACGATAGGTATATAACATTACCATGTAACTAATAATTTTAATTGAGAGATTTAAACATTAATTTTATGCTAAACATGTATTATCTGTTTTATAAATCGAAGAAAAATAAATTGTTTATTTTTTATTTTTATTTATATTTATTTTCCATCTATTCCCTTTCATTAAATATTTTACTGAATCTTATATTAACGAGGAAAAACAAGTTCTATATACATATATCAGTTGTGGCTAATTGAAGAAATAAATATGAAAAAAAAAAAAATTTGCACATATGACAAGATTCATCATTTTGACTTTGATGAATATTTTTCAACATTTTTCATTTTATTTGATTTTTTATTTTTTTTTAATTTTTTAAATCTCTGTCCTATAATTAGAATATGATCATTTTTCCATTTAAATAAATTTACAGTAAAATCAAAAAAAAAAAAAAAAACGTTGCACATTAAATAAAAACCTTTTAAGTATGTACGTATATTTTGCGATCATGAAAATATGATTATTTATTTGCAAGTTGCGACAAGTTTAAAGTGATTGTGATTAACTGATTTTCAAAAGACCAGAAAAATGTTAACTCTTTCGTCAGAAAATTCAAACGTCAATTATCAAATTTCTATAAAATGGTCTAAATTGATTAAATTTATTACAAAAATTAGAGTGAAAATGTGGTTGTTTTTTAAGTCCGAAGCTTATAAATAACTTTAATTTTGTCAACGAACCTTTTATATTTTGCTTGCATGAAGTTAACTATCTTTAAGCTTGAATATTTTTCTTGGAACATTTGACGTTTACGAAGTGATTTAAATGAACATTATTAAAATGGTAAGCTTGTCACAGACTTGTGACTTTGGAAAATAACCAGAAAGGCATATATAAAATGATCGATTGTTTAGTGAAATAAGTAGTGACTGCTTGATAAAATTTAATGATAGTAAATGTCATGTCAAATAGTACTATGATCTGTGTGTATATACGAGGCAGGCCAGCTTGATGGGAAGAAGAGCTTAGAAATGCTGAGAAAGTAGTCTACTTGCTGTTGCTGACATTAGATCAGTCTAAGTCCCATCATGTAAAAGAGCTTACTTCTCTACCAGCGACTCAGTGGTTCACAATCCACGTTAAACTGTAGGTGCACACTCATGATAAGACTGGAAATCACTTCGGTGAAAGCCTTGGCTCACCTAGAGCCGTAGTGTTATTAAAGATACACGAGCAGACACTATATTTTTGTACCGCACTGTACACTTTTATGATAAAAAGTATCTACACATTGTGCATATCATATCAATCTGAAGTCTGGGATGGTTTAGGTGAATATTATTAGTTACCTATAATACCTGTGTGTAATTATTCTTAAAGTACATACATATAACTTGTTTGTTGCCAATATTATTATTATTTTATTTTCTTTTTTTCAAATTGTATTTTTATGTTCTAATCATTATTTATATAAATGTAGGCATAAAGGAAAACATATAGTTAATTGCATTTGATTTTTATTTACGTGCATTTACATACATATATGCTTACAATATTTATTTATTTCTTTATTTATTTATTTTTTTTTCTCTTTAAAATTTTCTTAAAGAAAACATGTATGTACTTACGAGAAGTGTACATACACAGTACATTAGTTTCTCTTTAATTTATCACAGAATTAATGAAAATAATTTACGTGACTACATGCATATTAACAAGATTATACATATTTTAATTTACAGCTTATCAATTTTTTTTTTTTTTTATGCAAAATATGAAAAAAAAAACTTATTCAAATATATACGACTATTAGTAGATATATGTATCTACATAACGTATGTACATAGATAATATGTTAACATAATTATTGATGATGGTTATTTGATTAATTGAATCACATTTGAATTTACTCAATCAAGAAAAAATAAGAAGAAAATGAAAAAAATAATAAAATCTCAAGAAAATGTTATGTACATATGTATACATATTTTATGTTAATGTATTAGAAGAACATAAAATTCTATACGAAAAAGAAAAAAAGAAAAAAAAAATCCTTTTGATCTGTTTTCAATTTACCGCACTAGAAAAAAACATATTAATATGTAGGTACATATTTTTTATGAACTTTTATGATCATCAAGTAATTAATTTGAAATGAAAAATTTTAAAATTTTTATTTTGAATTTCGAATTTTAATTTTTTTTTTTCTTCTTCTTCTTCTTTTTCTTTTCATTTTTGTCAATTTTCAGTTAATGTTGCACCGCCACCTCAAAGACCATGGATACCTCTAGCAAGACCGAATAAAAGTAGACCTGCATGTAAGTTAAACAGAAATCCGAAAATGTCAAAGAAGAAAATACAGAATTATTGTGTATTTTTCAAATTTTTGACGAAAGTTAATTGAAATGATTTAATTTTATTATTTTGTTTTCTCTCTCTCTCTCACTCTCTCTTTCTCTCTTTTATATTAACACCACAGGTATATTTACTGTTATGTGTTATAATGTTTTATGTGACAAATATGCGACTAGACAAATGTATGGCTACTGTCCAAGTTGGGCACTTAGTTGGGAATATAGAAAAAAGGTAAATTCATCAATACATACATATGTATTTGAAAAATTTCAACAACAACAGCAAAAAAAAATTGAATAAAATATCATTTAATGATTATAATCAATAAAATTTCAAATTTTATCAATTTTTGTTTTGTTTTTTTTTTTTTTTTTTTTTTTTTAATATTTTCTACAAAAATAGGCAATCCTAGATGAAATACGTCATTATTCAGCTGATATTATAAGTCTTCAGGAAATTGAAACGGATCAATTCTATAATTTTTTTAAACCAGAATTAAAAGTTGATGGTTACGAAGGAATATTCTCACCGAAATCACGCGCAAAAACAATGTCTGAACAAGAAAGAAAATACGTTGATGGTTGTGCTATATTTTTTAGATCATCTAAGTATGCAAAAAAAATAAAAAAATAAATAAATAAAAATATATTTTTCGCATTAAATTATCACATATTATAACATTGATTATTTATTGTATTTATTTATTTTTTTTTTTTCTTCATCCACAGATTTTCACTTATCAAAGAGCATTTAGTAGAATTTAATCAATTAGCAATGGCAAATGCTGAAGGTTCTGATAATATGTTAAATCGTGTTATGCCTAAAGATAATATTGGTTTAGCAGCATTACTTAAAGTTAAAGAATCAGCATGGGAACCAATAACACCAGAAATAACTCAAATAGCACAACCAATACTTGTTTGTACAGCGCACATTCATTGGGATCCAGAATTTTCTGATGTTAAATTAATTCAAACAATGATGCTTAGTAATGAATTAAAAAGTATAATTGATGAAGCAAGTCATAGTTTTCGTCCTGGTCATAAATTTGATTCGAACAGTGTACAATTATTGTTATGCGGTGATTTTAATTCATTACCAGATTCTGGTGTTATTGAATTTTTAAGTTCTGGACGTGTATCAATGGATCATACTGATTTTAAGGAACTTGGTTATAAATCATGCCTTCAGAGACTTTTAGCTAGTGATACCAACGAATTTACTCATTCCTTTAAATTGGCATCAGCATACAGTGAAGATATAATGCCACATACAAATTATACATTTGATTTTAAAGGTATTATCGATTATATATTTTATACAAAAACTGGTATGGTACCATTAGGTTTACTTGGTCCCGTATCAAATGAATGGTTACGTGAAAATAAAGTTGTCGGTTGTCCACATCCACATATACCATCTGATCATTTTCCATTATTAGTTGAATTGGAATTAATGCATACAGCTAGTGCTCAGCCACCAAATGGCCTAATTAATAGACGGTAGCATTAAAATTTATCATCATCATCATCATCATCATTTTCATATTCTTATTCGTATTCAACATAATCTTGAATTAAATAAATTTCTACAAAAAATTAAAATAATGAAAAAAAAAAAAAAAATCAAATTTACGTTTTCAATTTTTTTTTTGTTTTTTTTTTTTAAATTTTTACATTTTAAATTAGACAAAAATAATAACGTAAAATAATAATAATTTAAATAAAAATTTAAATTATGCAAAAAAAATAACAACACAAACAAACAATTAATACATATTACGTTTACACAAAATTTGTAAATTGACAATTTAATTATACGCATACATACATACATATGTACATACATGTACACTAAAAAATTATTTGACAGAATAGGATAATTGGCATGAATATACAAACAAAAACAAAAACAAACAAAAATATGTATTTAAAAAAATAAAATACAAAAATAAAAATGAAGTAAAAATAAAATTTAATAATAATTATTATCATTTATTATTTCTTAAGATTTTATATACATATGTATTTTTTACTAAAAAAAAAAAAAAATTTTGTTACATTTTTATTTTCTTCTCTCATTCTCTATATTATATAAAAATTAAAACAAAACAAAAATTTACATTCATTAAAATTAAATTTAAGTAAAAAAAAAAAAAATATATATAAAACAAATTATACATACATAGCTATAGCATACATAGCATGCATCATACTTACATTAATTATGTAGTAGATAGTAGTAGTAGTAAAAATAATCGTAACCGTAACAAAAAAAGCAACAACAACAAAAAAAAAAACACCCATCTCAGAGGATATAAATATTATATTAAAAATATTATATAATAATGTATATACGACGACGCATACGTAGTAGTATCTTATTATTATGTACGAGTAGTATATGTATATCTTGAATAAGGAGAAAATATTAAATAATTAAATAAACAAAATTTTTTCATTTAAAAAAAAAAAAAAAAAAAAATTGAAAAAAAAAAATATGTATACAAATTTCATGTTAATAACATAACATTTGTACACCATTCTGTCAGATAAGTAAGTATAAGAAATTTTAATAGTAATTTAACAAGGATGTGTTAGGAAATTTTAAAAATGAAATTTTAGGTCCATTACTTAGTGGCACTGTACTCGATTACTGCACCAAATATGAATGTAATCTGCCAATTCATATTTTGTTTACAGCTTTTCCCACGAATTTTTTGGTTTTTTTTTTTTTTCTTGATTTCGGCTTATTAATGAAGCGCCATTCTAAAACTTTTTGACTATAGTTTACAATCATATCCAACTCGTAGTAGATTTATGTCTCGTCACCCATTTACTTATATTAAGGTGAAATCTGAAATATCTGATGCAAGCGTATTTTCAGAAATTTCTTTGTGCTACTCTTATTGAAGAAAATTTAAATGTTTTGGAAGTAGCCGTGTACAACAATGCGTCTCAATGCGTCGAAAATATCAATCAAACTCGAATAAACAAACTTGTGAAAAACGTTGAAAGTCATTTTGAGCTTTCTGTTTAAGTCTAAATTGGCGATTACTGAGGAGAATAGTTTTCTTAACTTGATCAATGGTTTTAATCGGTTATTGAGGTTGTTTCACCTCACTCATATTTAGTCCTCTCGTCTTTGGTATGATTGAGACACAACCACTTAAAACAAACTTTTTTGTTCAACAATTTGTAGTAAAATTATAAAAATTATGATTGATACACTACAGATGTGGGTTGATTCAAACATCTGATGTAAACAAACCGAATGGTTGTTGGATCATGCTAATTGTTTGGTGTATTATAATAATCGAGTACATACAGTGATAACTAAGTTATGGGCAAAATTTCGTTTGAAAAATTCCTAGGATAGGCCCATTTTAAATTACAAATTTCTGAGAATTTTCTGACAGTAGGTATGCATAAATTATGTTTGATTATATAAAAATTAATTAATTAATTAATTAGTTAAAAAAGAGAATTTATTAAATTGTATGTATATTTTGTGGATTATTATGCAAGAATAATAATAATTATAATAATAACATTTAATTAATGATACTCGAAATCAAATTGAAAGAATAAATTAAATATGTGAACATTTATTTTTAGTGAATTTCAATATTAGATTAAAAAAGGATGTAAAATTTTTTATTATTATTTTAAATTAATATTTTAAATCTTAAAAATAAAGTAAAATTATAAATAAAAATAATAAATTAGCAAAATAAATATGTATATGCAATTGAAATGTCTGTATAAATTTAAATAAAAATTAAATTATTTGGGAGTTGGGGGTAAGGGAAAGTTCTGTCGTCATTTTTGGTTTTTTGTTTAACGAGAATCACTTTTTTTTTGTTTTTAATTTTACAATTTATTTAAAATAATTTACTGCTTTTTTTTTTTAACGTTGTCTGATAATAAATTTTAGATTTTTCGATTAATAATAGACAAGGGTCATTCTGAAGTATTTCATTATTGACATCAATATGCAGTTACCTATATAAATTGCCATACATTTATAATTGCATACCAGAGTTTTGGCAATGCCGTGTAAACACTTCTGCTTATACATATTTGTAATAAATGTGACAGCAACATTTTTGCCAGAGTATTAAAATTGATGATGTGTGTAAAATTCCAGAACAAAATGCCAGATCTCTGTCACATGCCAAAAGAAAAAAAGTTTGACAATAAAAATTGCCTGTATAATATCACTTTTAGGAATACATATTTATTTGTTTTTTATCACTTCTCTATTCGTGATTGACATTAGATGGGTATTCTTTATTCGAGTTCATTTTTCTTTCATCTGTAAAGTGTTATCCGAACAAAAAATGTTGTAAATCGTTTTTTTTTTTTGTATAATATAATGTTCGAACTGCTAATTATTGTAGATGCATATCTACTCATCAACAAACACACTTCATAAAAATTTTTTTTTTTTTTTTATTCAGTTATTCCAGTCATTTTAACATTTCTATAATTTTATAATTTTTAAACAATAAAATTCCAAAATAAAATTTGTATAGGAAAAAACATTTTTTTTAAATCATTTTTTACATGCATATTAATAAATTTAGGAGTACCTGTTTAGCAAAAAAAAAAAAAAATCTAAATTAGATCTCAAAAACAAAAACAAAAAAATAAATATGACAGAACACTTGCCTTCCCTTCGCACCTAATGAAAATAATATTTTAAGGCTTCTCATTTGGTATATTTAAAAATGATTAGAAGAAAAACAGAAAGAAAATAATGACGAATTATAAAATACATAATTTACAAATTAAAAAAAAATAAAATATAAATAAATAAATAAAAATTATTTAATGTAGATCTGAAATTATAAATAAAATTTATTAGAAAAAATGTAACGAAAAAAAAAAAAATTTAATATGATTGCAAATAAAATTAATAAAAATAAGAAATAAAACAGCCACTGATTGTAACATATTAATGTAATGTGAATGAAAAAATTCAAAAACAAAAAGAAGCGTAAAATCGTTTAATATTAAATAATAGAGGAATTCTACAATAAAATAAAAAAAAAAACCTTAAAAAGAATTGTAAAAAATTTAAGAGAAAAAGTTTTTTTATTCTTCTTTTTTTCTTATTATTTTTTCTTTTCTCTTTATTTAAAAAAATAAAAAAAAAAAAAAAAAGATGATACATAAATTTAATTCTATCTACAAATTAAATAATAATTATTATAATTGAATTAATTATAGAAAATAAAGTATGATTGTATAATATAATAATAATAAAATAATTTTATTAGAAAATTATTATGTAAATCAATATTTGTATTGTAATTTCAAATTTATTTAAAATTTAAATTAAAATTTTTAAAAGTAAAAAAAAACAATGGGCCCTATTATGAGTGTCGATAATATCGTCTTGTCATCGACTATCGCCTTGATTCGACAAATTTTTGTATTATGAGTGTCGATTTAAGGCGAGAATATCGACATTTTGAGTCGATCAGCTAAAACTAATCGACAGGCATATAGTATGTCTTTGGTTATTTGACATTTCATGTATGCTTTGTATATAAGATAAGTTGTATTTAATTATTCTGCTCAATTTATTTAAGTTTAATTTAATTAATTTAATTAATTAAAGAAAAACTACCAAAAATGGTGTTTGAGCTGTTTGAAAAAAAAAAGAACGCATCTCTTAATGCTCTTCTTTTATTCAAAAAAGACATTATTAAATTAATATGTTTTTATATGTATTTTCTCACTTAGCTACAAATTATTTAAATTAATCAAATTATTATTAAAAATTACAAAAATTAATTAAATATTTTTTCAAAATTGAAAAAAAAATAAATTAAAATTTTTATATCGAAGTATTTGACAACTTTTATAGAAATTACATGTTAAAGCTGAATGAAAACAAAATTTGATATGGCAATATCTTATTGTCGAGGCGATCGATTTACATAATACAAAATTTACATCGTATCGTCTCGTCTTAATTTTGTCGATAATCGATACTATCGACACTCATAATAGGGTCCAATACTTTATTTGTTAGTCTACTTACTTGGCAGGCAGCAGAGCAAAAAAAAAAAAAAACTACACACATATAAACATACAAAGCTTAAAAAAAAATTTATTTCGCTTTTATTAATTAAAAACGAAAAAAAAAATTGAATCATTTAATTCAATACACATTGAATAATTATTGAATACAACAATGTTAATTGAAAGAGGATGGTAAACACACACACACATACATATATTCTTATTAGTCTTTTTTATTGCATTACATACATACATACATATATAAATCATTTATGATAGTTTGTATAAATAATAACAAAAAATTTAAGACAAAACAAAACAAAAAAAAAACGTAAAATTAATTATTAATTATTTTTTTTCTGATATATAATTAAGAGTAAAGTCATTTTAAAGAAGAAAACAAAAAAATAATTACATAAATAATAATAATAAAAAAAAATTTAAGAAAAAAAAAATACTGTGATTTTATTTTAAACTAAAATTTAAGGTATTTATTGCCTATAATGTTCAGTAAAGGAGTCAGATTACCACTTGATTCGCACTATAAATACTTATAGGATTTCGATTATAGTGTATCTTCCCCCCCACATATCGAAAATTGATGCACTCTATCTCCTCTAATATTCTCATGTCCTAGGTTAGGATAAATTTTGAAGACTTCCTTTAAATTCAAAAGGTGTAAGGCAACGAAAAAAAAAAAAAAATAATTATTTTATATGAATTTTTGTGTAGAAAAATATTTATTATGTACAAATTTTTTAGTTACATTAGGATCGAAACTTATTATGTAACTTCTATTACTTCATAAATATTATAATTATTTGGAAAAACAAAAAATATATATATATTTTTGTTTGTTTGCTTTATGTTGAAATTTTATTATACTCTCTGTTACATTCATTTTTGAGATTTTGGACGACGACCACGTCTTTTTTTCACTATAGGGCTACCGTCACCGGAACTTTCATCTCGTTCAGCAGCAACAGCAGATCTCGTTCTTCTATTTCCTTTTGGTGGCGACCGTGGAGGACGAGGAGCTGGAGGAGGAGCAACATTTTCTTGTTCATCTGATGATGTTTCTTCTGAGCTATTACTACTACTACTACTACTACTACTACTACTGGATACTTGATTTTTTGCTAAAAGTCTCCTTTTCGTTGGAATTTCTTTTTTCTGTTGATTATTACGAGTCATTTTACTTCTAGTTTTAGTTGCTGATTGTGTTAAAGATTGTTTACTGCTATCATTATCGTTATCATCATCGTTATCGACTTGTAAGCATTCATTTAATCGATTTTCAAATTCTGTAATGACAGCTTTTAATTCTGGTTTAGCTAATTTCGATGTATTCGTTATGATCATTTTAAACGATTGATATACTTCATCAACTTGAACTTTATCTTTAAAATAATGTATATTATCTGTTAATTTTTTAATTGATTTCTCTGAATAATTTAAAAGACTTAAACAATATGCAATATTTCTCCATTGTCTTTCATCATATGATAAATTAAATCTAAGGCATAATTTATCAATTAAACTTTCAATTTGACGATCCTTTTGTATTAAACCCAAAATATATTTCATTATTATACGATATTTACGTTCTTCAAGATCCAATTTTGTATCGCTCAATTTCGATATAATATCTGGTATTACATTGTATAAAGTATTCGGTTTATTTGATAATTCTTTGAAAAATTGTTGTGTTATATGTTTAATTTGTTCATTTTTATCTACAATACATATTGCTAAATCGGATATTTGACTTTTAACTCGAATCATTTCGTTCAATATTAAATGAGTTATCATTTTGACAGCAGTCAATCGTAACTCATCGTTTGTTTCGTTCAACGTTGAAAATATAAGGCCAGTCCATGGTTCAATTATATTTGGAAAACGAAATGTTAAATCTGACAGACCGACAATAATATTGCATTTAATTTTTATATTTTGTGTATGCTGCATAATGTTCATTACGAATGGCATATATTTTTCACAAAATTTCGATGATACCGCCATGAAACGTATCAAACATAGACTAGACGCTTGTTGTAAATTTTCATCGCTATATTTTGTTGGATGTTGACATATTTCAACAATGACCGGTATAATTTTTGGTAAAATTCCCTGTCCCGAATATAATAATTCCTCTTCGCATATGTAATTAATTAATTCGGCAATATTATCTTCAGCAATTGCTCCCACTAGATCTTCATCGGGCTAACAATAAATAAAACAGAATAAAAAAAAGTTTAGTATTTTTTATTTTTTATTTTTTTTAACTGAAAATCTGAAAACTTTGTAGTTATTAAATTTAACGCTGTACTATGGCACTTTACTTACTTCTTGTTGTGGTTCTGCAGCAGATCCAGAGAGACGCTTCAATGATTCACTGGCTGACATATCCAAATGTAATGTTCTTCGTTTATGAATTTTTTTCTTCATATTATTTTTCATTTCTCGGAGCTCTTCTCTAAATTTCATATTGTTGTACACGTCCACATCCAAAAATATCATATCTTTCATTGTGATGAATCCAACGAGGAATATAAATCGTGAGAAAAGAAATGTTGGCAAAACTTTATCTGATTTCGGTTGTTGTGAAGATATTGGTGGTGGTGATGTACAAGATTGTGATGTTCGTAATGAAATTTTATTTTGAAGATTATCAGAAATATTTTTCATCTTTTTATGTATATCAATTATCAATTTCTGGCATATAATATCTGGAGATTGGCATAAATTGTAAAAGAATTGTATTGTTGTTGTTGCAATACCATCAAAATCTTTTATATTTGGAAAGAAAAAGAATATTTTGAAAAAATTCAAAATTTTATTAACAATCGGATCATTCTCTTGATTGTAACGTTTGTAAAATTTCGATCTTAAATCTGGTGGAACTGAATTTGAAATTAAACGAAGGCAACATACAAAAATTCTTGGATCTTTTACGCCTCTTTTTCCGAAACCGATATTTTCAATTATTTCAAGATTTGAACTCGAAATCGATGATTTTGTTCTGAAAATGAAATTATCAGTATGTATTTGAAAATTGTTATATAAATAATATTTTGAGAATGAAAAAAAAAACAAAACGTACGATGAAGCAGCAACCAATATCTGTAGTGCAAGTCTCGATTCATTCTCTGTTGTATCTTTTGATTTCATAGTAAATCGTTCGAAAAGTACTTGAATTATAATTGGATTAATATCACCGTTTTCGACCCATTCTTTCATTAAAACTTCCATTGCAGAATATTGTCCATGTGTTAAATTTTCAATAAAAGACGATAAATTCTTTACAACCTTGATTGCATGTGATCTGAAAATTAAAAAATTTTAAATTGCAAAACAAAAATTATCAAAAATTTTTTTTTTGTGTTTACCGTCCCTCTAAATCGGTGGTAAAAAGTATTTTTTTATATGCTTTTATGACGGCATCACGTTTCTCTTTATCCCCAGACCATATTAAATATAATACATTTTTCATTCCGATTTCAGTACCTTTAATTCCAAATAGAAATGCCGTTGTAAAGAAATCAACTGCCTCAAATACATCTGTATTCGATTTTGATGTTAACATTTCTTGAATTTTAGGTAATGATTCAGTTAAAGTTTTTGAAAATCCTACAGAATCTTCTAAAAATTTTACTGTGTTTTCTTGAGTTACATATTTTTCATTCTGCAACAAAAACAACAAACAAAAATTGAATAAAATTATTTTTTTAAAAATATCAAATAGTTTTTTAACTTACAATATCCTCACAACCGTCACCAGTGAAAAGATATGATTTTATAAGTACCGTAATATAAATACAAATATCTTCAAATTTTAATTGATTTCTTAATTCGTCATTTCCAGCAATATGATCAGCAATAATTACTAATTTTACAACTTCATCGTACTTCTTTTCTACCAAAAGTTCTGACACTTTGGACACTAATTTCTCGTAATCATCTCGATTTGAATTTAAAGGCGGTTCATCTATAAAATTCATTCAATAATTAATAAAAAAGTTATTATAAACAACATATTAAAGTAATTATTACAATTGCGAACATTCTCCTCTATAAAAGGCATTATTTCAGGAACAATTAATTCCCATTTTTTATCAACTTCAGATATTTTCTTATTTTTTTCAGACAATTCATTTCTCAATTCATCCAATTTTTTCATTTCTTCATCATATTTCTTAGTGAGTTCTTCGAGTGTTAGTTTTGCTGCAAACGGATTATTCTCTAGAAACGATTTTAATAAAATTATAGCATTCTTTCTGACTGGTATTGTTTTATCTTCTAAACGTTCAACACCAGATTTTAAAACTTTCTGTTGAAATGCCAATGGTACAGCATTTTTTTCTTTCATATGAGTCCATATTTGTAGTACTTTTGATCTAACCAATGCATTAACATCATTTATATGATTCAAGAGATCTTCAAGAAATTCATCTCTCATTTCTTTCATTTCATCGGATAATTCCTCTGATGTTAATTCATTTGTAATAACATCACCAATTATTTGAAGAATACAATTGCGTACCGTATACGATTCACAATTAAGTAACTCTTCAGCTAAAATTGGAAGATGTGGAATGATTATTCTCGATGATACATTTGCAAGTTCTGTTAAAAATATTCCTATAGATTTGGCAGCTAATGTATCTCCATTATCACCACGTAACATTTCAATAATATCATTGACAAGAACAGAAAATATTGTTTGTAAACCAAATTCGTCATGTAGAAGATGTATTCCTTCAGCAATGGCATTAATTGCATTCTCAGCATTATCGCTTCTAAGAATTTGAAGTGTTTTAACAGGAAATATGATCGCATGATTGTATCTTTTAATTGCAGTACCCAAAATTTGAAAAATCGTATCACGCAATTTTTTTTCTTTCGAATAAGGTAATTCCAATGTTCGATAACAAATGTCACAAAACATACTGAACATTTTAGTTGATAACAAACAAACAAACAAACAAACAAAATTATTATTTTAAAAATTCACAATAATTAAATTTAAACATACTTGACAAAATCCTCTTCTGCTACAGGCGGATTCCAAAGTTTCTCCAATGGCAATTGAATAATATTATAGATTTGTACGAACAAATTAAATTTTTTATCTTCCCAATTTGATCCATCGAAACCTTCAAGACAAATTCTTTTAGTTTTCTTCAATTGACCACTTTCACTTTGTGTCTTAAGTATGATACGATCTATGGCTTTGAGTGTACCGGTATACACAAAAAATATCATTTTTGTGAGATTCGCATATGAATTACGATCGATATCATTAATGCCATCTGAATTATTTAGAAATTTCGATAACATTTTTTCTAATTTTTCTGATGTAGAATACAATAAATCAAATGAACGCATAAGAGTTTTTATTGTTAGTTGATCGGCATTTTGAACAACAGAAAAATATGTATCGAAATGATCAAACACATAAAATGCATCTTGATTACATACTGCTTGTCTGCATACTAAAAACAAAAAAAAATATTAAGAAAATACGCATCATTATTTATATATAAAATTGAGTAATATTATTTAAAGAAAATTTACTTTTTAATTGATCGGTTATCTCATCTGGATCATAAATTTGCTTCACATAATAACAATCTCCTTTTGAATCAAGTAATTCAGAATTTTCATTTGGAATAATAAACTGGAAGCTCAACATTTTTCTATAATTTTATTTTTCACTTTTCCAAATTATAAACGAACCAATATGAATATATATTGAAATTTAATTACATCGACTATTCAAATATAAAAATAATTATTCATTTACATTTATATCGTTAACGTAATCAAAATATTTTATATTAAACATGAAAATAATATTAATGCAGATATACTGATGATAACGTCAAATGTTGCGTGAGAAGCGTCCCGTCCATTCAATAAACAAATCAAATAAAATCAAAATTAACAGCCAAGCCAACAAGCGTTCTTTCTTCTTTTCTTTCAAAATTCATTAAATGCTTTTTGTTTTTGCATTGATTGTCAGTGTCATACGAAGTTTATGTTACACCAAGTAAAGTCACTCTAGACTAGAGTGATGCTTCTCCAATCCCAAGTTTTAAAAATATTAAAATTATATTTCAAAAATTTAATGATAATTTATAAATAACAAATGGTTAGAAAATCAAAAATAAATTTTTATAATTGATAAGAAAACGATAAAATTTTTACTTTTGTGTTAGAAGATTTTAGATGAAATGAATTACTAATAGCGAAAACCCAATGTACGCTGTGCTTGCTTTGCTTGCTTTACTTGCTTTACTTGCTTTGGTTGTCAAAGCAAGTAAAGTCATTGCCTGTTCCAATGTACGCTTTGCTTGCTTTGCTTTGTGAATAACATCATGAATAACAACTATACATATAAAATAATATGGCTGGAGTTCCGAAAAAGTGTCACCCCCGATCCTCTTGAAATTTTGTCCACAGAAGGCCCTTTCGGCATGGATCACGGGATTTTTGCCTTTTTTGGCGCATCGCCCTCTGTCGGCCTTAAATGGCATTTTAATTTTTTTGCCAAAATTCTATTTTTACTTATAACTTTATACTGTAACTAATACTGTAACTTATTACAAAATTTAGCACCATAAAAATCATTTCTCTCTAGAATATTTGCCTTCTACATCCGGATCAAAGTAATAAACAAAAAAAACTTGCTCATGATGTCCTTTCTTATTTGCAAAAAATTTGAACCGATTACCCTTACTCATTTCTGAGAAATTGGCAAAAATGTAAAAATAGTCAAAAATTACAGTCTCCTTTATTATCCTTTTACTATGACTTTTTGAGAAAATTTTTTTTTCAGAATATAGAGCATCTTGAGACACATCTTTTGAGATATATACAATATCTGCATCATGTACTATTATAAAGTTATAAGTAAAAATAAAATGTTGACAAAACAATTAATATCCCAATTATGGCCGATAGGGGGCGATGCGCCAAAAAAGACGAGTATCCCGTGATTTAGGCCAAAAGGCCGTTCTGTGGACAAAATTTCAAGAGGATCTGGGGTGACACCTTTTCGGAACTCCAGCCAATAATGTTATATGTATATATAATATTATATCACATTATATATATAATATTATATCATATTATATATACATACAATATAATTTATAATAAAAAATATATGCTACAAAAACAATACATTTTAATAATTTTCTCTAATAAAATCATTTAATTATTATCATAATAATATGTACATAATACATATAATCTAATATAATATACATGCATATTTAACATACACATATATACATTGATTATTTATTATGGAATGCAATACAACACACCAACACCAATAATCAATTATATCATGTATTAATTGTCAAAGCGTTCAAAGTTGTTAAAAAGTAGAAAGCTAGAAAGTAGACCAACTTTCGACTTTGCTTGCTTTACTTGCTTTGCTCATTGGGGGCAGTCTCGTTTAAACACATTATTTCTACTTAGTTGTCAAAGCAAGTAAAGCAAGTAAAGCAAGCAAAGCAAGCACAGCGTACATTGGGTTTTCGCTATAATTCTATTTTCATTTTAAATTTGACCGTTGTCACTGTTGTAGAAGGTCTTTGGCTTTGGATAATTTCATTTCACTTACAAATTATGACGAAGTGACCGTACTTATTCTTATTATCTAGTCTCTAGTGAAATAACATAACATTTATTTCAGTTTCATTTTTCAAAAAGTCAAAATATAGGAAATTTTTGAAATTGTTTGTTTTAGTTTTCATTTATAATTTTAGTGATGGTAACTATTCCGAAATTTTTTATTTTCTGTTTCGAATACCATAATTCCTGAGTACAGATTGGTACCAATTGGTACAGAATATAAAATGATATAATGCCTAATTGTAGGCAAAATATTATTAAAAAAATAAAATATTTCAAAAGGATATCAAATTTCACGAAGGATGTAAATACGTAAATATCATTGGATTTTCTATTCAGTATATTATGTTCTTTGCAAAATATTCTACATTTTGTTTTGTTTGATATTATTTCATTTCTAAGCTAATTTCATTTCAAAACGTTTTGTAACGCACATGATGATGAGAGTGTATAATATATAATAGACAGTATACATTTATCCGTACATATATACATATGTATGTACACTTTAAAAATATATACCTATACCTAAAATCTGTTTAACATAATAAGAAGTATTAAATAATGGATTTTAATTGCAACAAATCCTTTATGTGTAATACATAAAAAAAAAAAATTTACAATTATTTGACATTTTTTTTTCAAATTGTCAAAATTTTATTTGACCGAAAAAATGGCGAAATTTTATAAGTACATATTACGTGAAATAAATAATAATTTAAATATTTATTCATTATTTGTGTGATTATTTATTGTGATTAAATTTTATTTTAAATTATAAATTCTAAACAAAGTAATGTAACATGTTATGGTTTGCTTTTTAAAATTAGATGCAAATACTTTATTTTTACTTAAAAAAAAAATTATTTGAATACAGTATCTTAGAATTTTTTTTTATGATAAAAGAAAAAATTATCAGTGAAAATTATTCTGATATTGCATTTTGCTTCTTATAAGTTTTTTCCCCCTTTAACGTATACATATTACATGAATTGTTAATAGAAATAAATCAAAAAATTTTTCACTCGATATATAAGTAACAAATAAATTTCAGTTATAAAATTAAGATTATATATCTATATTTATTTTTTTTTTTCTTCAAAATGTTATGTTGTTTTATATACGAGTATTACACGTATTACGTGAGTGCTATATAAAATGAATGAATCTTAAAAAAAAATAATTATTATTTTTTTTTTTTTGGATAAAAAAAAAAATAAAAAGAATAACTGCAAAATATCGTCATAGTACAGTGCAAAAGAAATGTGTATTTTGTTCAGTATATTATTGTGCTCTTAATCAATATAAGAATTTAATTATTGTAAATTGTAATTTTAAAAAGTGATAAAAAAAAAAAAGAAGATACTAATGCATATACTCGTTCTCGTATACATATGTCATTATATATTGAAATTACTGCTCGTATTATTTAAGTGAATTTAATTATTATTTCACATTATACACGCATATGTATATATATATATATATATATGTTATATTATGTATGTATGTACATTGCTGGTACACGAACGTATATTGGATAACTCTTTCAAATGCATACATATATGTATATGTATGCACATTTTTACAATGATGAATTTTTCCACTAATTAAGGTAAATTAAAAAAAAAAAAATAAATAAATAAAATGTTTGACAACAAAATATTTTCTACTTTAATTTATTTTATAAAAATATATATACATATATGTACATGTATATATTTATAATTTAAAGAGAAAAAAAAATATAATAATCACATTAGAGATTACTACATATAAAATTAAGAAAATATTTGTAAACCATAATCAAGAAAAAAATATAAAATTAATCATAGCAAATAATAATAAAAAAAAATAGAAATAGAAATTCATTTACCTACATACAAAAGCAAGTACATATAAGGTACACATATTTTACATAGCCATATATATTATCATTATATGTACATATGTAATATTGTGTATATACACGACGAAAATCAATTTTGAGAATGAAATGATGATGAATACAAATGCATTTTTAATACTATATTTTATGTAGTATGTACTTATAAAATACAAAACATAAAAAAATAAATACTTATTTGATATATAATCTCTCTATCTAAGTATATATGTATGTGTCTACTAGAAGCAAAAGGGTATGTTATGTTTTCCATGTTAACACGTTCTGAGAAAAATACGAAAAACGTTTTATTTGTATAATTAGTAGCATTTGTAAATATGAAAATTTTATTTTTTTTTAATTAATTAGCATTGTGAAAGTATAGAATGCTGTTGAAATTTGGAAAAGGGTATACTTTTTGAAAATAACTTCTGAAAAAATGTACCTTTTAGAAACCAATCTTTTAGAAAAGAGACCGTATTTAAACGAAATTGTAATTTTTTTATCTATTTTTTTTTCTTTATGGATCAATATGACATTCAAATTTATTCGATAAAAATATAATATACATATAGAGAAAGAATAAAAATCTACAAAAACTTAAAAAAAAATTGGTTAGAAAACAGATTTAATTGTTATGTACATTAATATATCCCAATTAAAATTAACTGGAGATTTAAAGTGTGTAGAACTTTCAATTTTTCCAGTCTTTTATTATTTTAAAACCGTTCGAGCATTCTAACTGATTTTGAACGAAACAAAACCGAAAAAAGAAAACAGCCCAATTTGAAAATAACATTTTGCATCAATACATCAATTGCATTGAAGTAAAGACTTTTGATAAATATATGTACATAGAATTCACTGGAAAAGATACCTTTTTGAAGCTAAACTTTTTTGGAAAAGATGCCTTTTTGAAACTAATCGTGTTTTTCAAATTAATTTTTTTTACAGTTATATGAGACTTTTTCGAAATGTATTAGATAAAATTAGATGCAGTTTTGAAAAATTTACAAAATGTGATATACATTTATATTTCATTTTTCTTATAAAACGGAAAATATGCCATTTTGCTGCTAATAGACACATATATGCTTAAATACTCATGATGTTTATAATATACACAATCTTTTCCCTATAGGGGTGTTTATTATACTCGTATGTGTATGAATGTAAAACTTTATTACTTTATATATTGAAATACACTATAATATACATATGTATAATGTAAGAAGTACATATACTCGTATATATATTGTATACAGTTTCTTATGCACATAATATGTGTATAAGTACGATACGATAGTGGTTTATTTTATAGAATTCATATTTATGTATTTTTCTTTTTTTTTTAATGTGAATTCTCTATACATGTGCCTGCCTAATATACCAAATATATAGAGAGTACAAAAATAATGAATATGTAATGTACATTTATATTGTATATCTGTATAATGTGTATATTCAAAAAACATACTGAAAACTAAAATAAAAATTTTAATAAAAATATCTATACACATATGTACTGTACTATGTACATATTATATTGAAGTTCTTGAAATATAGTATATTAAAAACAAAACAAAACAAACAAACAAACAAAAAAACTACCCGAAGTAATTTTACACATTTTTTTTTTTTTTTTTGTCAGAGAAATGAAAATATGTAACACACAACAAACACAGTATAAATAGAAACATATATAAAACAAAAAGTAAATGAAAAAAAAAAAATAAATAAAAATATAAATTTATATTCTTTATTATATTTTTTGTTTATATTCTTTTTATTTTATTTTATTTTTTTTTTTTTTTTCATTTATTATTGTTGTCTGTTATTGTTGTGATTTTATTATTATTTTTTTCATATATTTTTGTAGATACTTGAAAATATAGATTTTTTTTTTCTTCATATATATATGTAATTATTATCTATACACAAATATAATAATGATATGTATTGTATATTGTATTTGTATATTTTTATAAGTATGTCTTATCTGTTGAAGTAAACAAAAACATAAAAAAACCATATTTTTTTTTTTAAAAGAATGAAAATTAAAATAATTATAATAATTTAAAATACATAATCGGAAATGATAAAGTATGTGGTATAAATATAGTTTTAACGGTTTTATACTTGACGTTAATGCATTAGCATATATATAGCCACATATAGTATACATAAATCTTTATGGAATGCGATCGCGATGAAATGAAAAATTTTATTGTTCGTCTAAACATTTTTTTGGTACCTATACAAATTTAAATCCTGAAAAAATAATTTTATATTAGAGTCCTTCAATAATAAAAAGTAATGATATTTGTTCCAAGAAAAGAGTTTAAATGGTTTTAAGATTCTGGGTGTATACAGAATTGTAAATCTCTTACCAGAAACCGAACAGAATGAAGTGAAATGTTAGAGGAAACCAGGGCCAATAAAACGTAATAGAGCTCAAAATGACGATGACAAATAGACACAAAAAAAATAATAATAATAAAAAAAAAAAATAAATTGAATAAAAATATACCTATACGGACGTATGGATATTTAATATTTTTGAGATTATTTTGGGGGAAACTTCCGAATTGCTGCCACCAGATTTTGAAACGAGATACCTTTTGATAATGATACTTTACTTTGGAATGTCCTCTTTAACGTGGTATATGTCTCTATTGGCGCAAATTCATCTAGAGGACGCAAACTATCCTTAAAAATTGTTGGTCCAAAATAGCGGGTTTTACAAAATCCGTTATTTCTCCAGATCAGGATATTAAATCGGATTAGTTGATATACCATTTGAAAGAGAACCTCCTGTTCTATTTGTCACAGTTTACTTCACTTTAATTGGATTAGCGGTTTTCGAGATATAAGGGCTCAAAGCCAAAATTTTGTGTTTTCAATTCAAATTTCAATTCAATTTTAAATCAATTTTTCAACTTCTTTTGATGATAGTATAACTTCAAAACTTGAAGGATGACATATATATTTTATTATATCATTTAAAAGGTTTTTTTGTCCTCTTTTCAATGATACCACATTTATGTACAGAAACTACATAGATAAAAAAATAAATGCACAAACATACCAAAAAAATGCGAAAAAATACACATTCGCACCAATTCGGAAGTTTAGCTCTATTTTCTTTGAAATTGCTATGTAAGTTCATCTTTTGAAGCAAGGAATGCAAAATCTACAAAATGAACCTTCATATTTTGAATATTTTTCATCATATTTTGTCAAATATAAATTTTTGTTTAGTTCATATGAAATTACATCTGTTTACATATACAAATCCTTAAAAATCTCTTCATAATAATATGACATGGAATAAGACTTACAACACTTTCAAAAGAAAATGGATCATTTATTCGAATGATTTACGAAAAAACAAATAAAGAATCATATACATAACCCGAACCGTTTTCATATTTATACATAGATATTCTATATTATGTCCTAGTTGAATAAACGAATTATTATATATAGCTTATAATGTACGTACCTATTCAAATTCAATTCATTTCATTAAAACAAAAATTGAATTCAAAAATACAAAAATAACAACAACAAAAAAACATCTTTTATATGAATTAATTAAATTTAAAAGATTTTTATCATCATATAATACACACATTATGTATTTAAAAAATTTTAAATATGCATATTTTGCAATAATAATAATAATGACAATAATGAATGATCATAATAAATGATGTAATGATGATAATAATATATACATAATGTACATATATATGATAACAATAAACCTTGAATTCATTTTTATTCACAACAAGAAGATTGTATATTTATTACGTATACATATATGTACATATGAAAAATATATATGAATGGTACTAGACTATCTATATATACATATTTTTACGTATACATTTTTTTTTATCTGTAGGAGCATATATTAGTTTATATATGTATGTATATATACATACATAGACATACGTGCTTACTGGGTTGATTCAGAATTTGATTAACCGACATTCAATTTAGAAGAAATAGGTACATTATTATATTATGATGGTGCAAGTATTTATATACTCATCTATACAAAGTATGTATATCATATTTATCTGCATAACATACTTATGTATATATTCACAATTTGTTGTCTGTCTTGAATTAGGTACTATATGGTACTATACAAATTCTTAGATATTTTTTTATTCCATCAGAAATAAAACAAAAATAATTCATTATAAATATTCTCTGTATAAAAAACATACATACATACATATTTTATTCCTGATAAATATTTAAAAAAAAAAAAAAAAGAAAATTAAAATTTTTTAATTGTAATTTTTAATCAAAAATCATAATAATATGTAGTAGTAGTAGTAGTAGTAGTAGTATGTACTACATTTATATACAATGCACTATGGTACTGCATTATATATGTATGTGTATATAATTCTCTACGAGTACATTTCAACATTTCATTTAAAAATTTATCAATTTTTTTTTTATTCTCCTGTTTCTTAAATATACTGCATACATAATCAGCAAATCAAAGAAGAAGAAGAAGAAAATAAAAACTATATACGAGTATGTATATATAGATACACTTTAATTCTTGTAAATAAAAATTTTAAGTGCAAATTACGCAAATCAAGTTATATTATCAGCAGGATGTACATGTAGGATGTCAATTACTCATTTTATCGATTCAATTTTTTTTTATCTTACTCTTTAAGCAAAAAAAAAAAAAATAAAATAAAATAAAATAAAATAAAACCCATAAAACCTGTATGTACATATCTTTATCTATACATATATAATTCATGCATATGTATACATGATGCACAGAGATATATACGGGTAAATCATATCTAAAATGTGCATTATATGTATGTATATAGATTTTATTTTAACTTCTTTTCAATATATTACGAGTATACATGTGTGTGTAGATGCATAACACATAAGACATATTTTTTGAGTATAAATGCGACTGTATAGTAAGTATATACATATATAAAAGATATATCTACTATTCATTTATAGATTAGATATAGTATATTATATATATATGTATTTATATATATTTATTTATTTATACATACAAGGATACAAGTATCTTTTGCTAATATAAAAATATATTAGGTATATATAATGAATTGTAGATATATATTATATATAATATTTTAAGGAAAGCCTAAAGACACATAGAAATCAGGTCAAGTTGTTCATGGACTAATAAAAAATTTTCAAAGGATATAGCTACTACATTTTTATACATATATATCATCATATGAAAAGATAGATAAATTTTTTTATATTATGTATTTTTATGTATATGTTTACAAGTTCATAATATACATTATGAATATGTATACACTGTCTTCATTTATGTTTGTATGTATATGTAAGTACATATTATATTAATGCATATATTTATATCTATGTATATACATATATTATTGTATAGCTGTAGGCTGAATACATATACTTTCTGCTGATACACACATTGACATAGAGGTATGATATGCATGCATATCTATCTATCTATCTATCTATAATCTATCTATATCTATAATAATAGTATACATATATATACTAGTGCATATTGAAGATTCAATAAATTTTATTTAAAGAAAAATAATAAAAAAAATGAAGAAGAAAAAAAAAAAACATTTTTTAAACCATGAAAGAAGAACAAGATAAAAAAAGAAAACAAAAATCAAAAGATGATGATGAAAAAAAAAAACGTTTTCCTTTAAAAAGAAGAAAAATATTAAGATAGAAAATTGAAAATATTATATATACATACATACATAAATATATAAATGTTTTTATATTTAAGATAAGGATTATCAGATTTATATTCGCACCATATACCTACCACCACCTTTGTAGTCGTCGTCGTCGTCATTTTAAAAATTACAATTTTTGTTTTTTATTATTATTTTTCACATTACATATTTATTTCTTATATCCTTAAATATTAGTATGTAACCGTATATGTATATGTATATATTATTTGTACATAATTATATTATATACATTTATATATATACGAGTGTAGTATATGTTTATTATATATACATATGTACGTATATATATTATTATTTATAAAAATTATAAAAAAAAATTGTTCATAAATTTATTTGATTTGTATATGTTATTCATAAATTATGTACGACGGTGCATTTGATAAAAATGTTTTATTATTATATAACAATCAATGTGTATAGGTAAATGTAAACTATGTGTAAATGTTACTTTTTTTTTTTTTAAAAGGTAGGTAGTATAGTATAGGGTATATAGTATATAGGGTATACCTGTAATAAAAGTTTACTTTTAGAGCGGAATAAATTAAAATAAAAAAATAAATAAAATTCTCTCATCATCATAATAATCATTATATTGTGTATAAAATTGAAATTTTCTATATGATATGTATATATATGTACATTCTGGATATTTTTATTGAGTTTAAGAGTATAGGTTTCGAGATATCTGCTATCTTGTGCACCAATTATCTCCGAAGTTACTTAACCGATTTCAATGAAATTTTAAACACAGATACTTTGATAGGAATGGTGGTGCTTAATGGAGCGCTTTTTTTTTAAAAAAATATCCTTGTTTCCTTTTTACAAGGTGTCAAAGTTGTCAAAATTGCGATTTTTCGGCTTCCATAATGCACCTCGTACAGCAAACACTGATTGACCAATATCTTTGAAATTTTGAATATAGGTAGCCTGAAGGATATTGTGGTACTTGAATAGAGCACATTTTTGATTTTATGTCCTGAAATTTAGTTATAGTTCTTAAAAAAGGAGAGGGTTTTTTTTTTTGAAAAATCGTTCAACTTTGACTTCTATTTTCATACATTAAATCTTCATATATCTATATGATTTTTGTATCAAAATAAAATTTGAACTTTTCTAAAGAATTTACAAAAAAAAATATAAAAATCTTTGTTATATTTCCATTTTTATCAATAAAATTAAAATTATGTTCTTTTTCATCAAAATATTCAAAAATCCATTTTTATTAGCACCTAAAAGGTATGCAAAGGCATTTTTCCAAAATTTTTGTACGTAAAATCGTTGCTCTTGTTTTCGAAATTTTTCAAAGTCGAAACCTACTCTTAATAACAAAAATAAATATGTATGTACTATGTACTATTGGAACTATGTACTTGTACATCCTTGTGTACTTCTACTGTAGATGAAATATTTAATTAACATTTATACATATCAAATAAGGCCCTAGACAGATATCTACTATAAACGTGGTATCAATACCATGGTATTGGCTATACTATACTACATGCCTGTCATCCTATACTAGCTTTATACCAGGGAAACAAGCTGGTATAAACGTGGTATTGAAATCAGCATACTAAATTTACTAAACGTAGCGCCATTTTAATGCTGCGGAAATTATAGAAATTAGTTTTTACATTAGTTTTAACATCAAGTTGAAAGTAATTAGTAGGCATAGTATAGGCATTAAGTTGAAAGTAATATAATGCAAATATAAATTTTCTATATGACACCACAACAAAACTCACAAAATATGTCAAATGATACTAGGTTTATACTAGATTACATTACATGTCTGTCACCATGCTAGTATTGTTCATACCATGGTATCGATACTAGATGTCTGTCAATGGCCTAACAATATTCATAAGAAACGTATAAGAAAGGTGTATATTGCATACAATTTTTACTAATTTTAAAAATGACCATACTTTAATAATATTGTTTACATACAGCTCTAAGTACTTTGTATATATGTAGTATAAGTAAAATATATATAATATATAAGGTAAGGATATAAAAAAAAAAGTCAATAAAATAAGGGTATATACATACGTACTTTACTTACATTCTTTATATACAATTTTTATGTAATCGTCGCGTATAAAATTTAGATATAATAATTTAAATTTTATGAAAAAATATGTACATATACCAATACACATCTTTTTATCAGTCTATAATATGCATATATAAAATACATAATTATATACATAAATTTATACTTACATATTTTTTGATTAATTTTTATATACATATGTATATGTATATGTAAATATCCTTTTTATATATCTATATACTTATTTCATTTTTATATAGGAATGTTTTACATAATTATTGCTGTGAATGGTGCTTCCAAAAATATTAAGGAAATTAATCCTATTATTAATTATTCCATTCTATACATAAATCATGGAACAGGAAATTGGTACTTGGGATTCTGTTTTATTAGAAAATTTAACTGAAGATAGTTTCATTAGTAATTTACATCAGCGTTATAAAAGAGATCATATATATGTAAGTATATATTTACGCGCTTATACATTATATTTATACAATATGAATAATTTATTATAATTTTAAGAAGGAAAATTCTTTTTTTTTTATCAGTAAGAGAGAAATATAGTATAGTTTATATGTATATATGTGAATATTTTGATAATTATTTTCAGACATATATTGGAACATCAATTGTTGCCATTAATCCATATAAACCATTAAGCATTTATTCACCAGAATTGGTTAGAACATATGGAAGTAGGGGAATATTTCAATTACCACCTCACATGTAAATATACATTTATATATGTATCTACAGATACACATACTTACATATAATTTAAATAATTAATTTCAATTTGTATTATTCACAAAATTACTAAATTTATGTTAATGAATTTATCATTTTCCATACACATACACACATATATATATAGATATGGTCTTGCCAATTTAGCGTATCAGTCTCTAAGAGACCAAAGTGAAGACCAATGTATCATATTAACAGGTAAATCCGAATATATCAATAACGTATACACATAAATTTTAAATATATTAAATTTTATTACTTACCCATATATCTATATGTAACTTACAACAATATAAAAATTATGTTTATTGTATATTTTTTTTAGGTGAAAGTGGATCTGGTAAAACAGAATCATTTAGAATGGTTGTTCAATTTTTAACACAAATCCAAGATGCGAAAAACTCAAAATCACAATATAATAGCAACAATAGTAATAATAATAATAATAATAATAATAATAATAATAGTAATTGTAATAGTAGTATTAGTAGCAGTAAAAGAAGGAATTCAATTGGTACATCATGCATTTCAAGTCGCCCAAATTCAAGGCCATCAACACCTAAAAGACAATCGCCAGTATTAAATTTAATTCAAAATGAAAGATCATCTGGAGGATGTTCATTAAAGGCACGTTCAGAAAGTTCAGACAGAACTGCTACACACAGAGGAGTACTGTTTTATTATTTTAATTTTTCATCATTTTTTTTTCTCTCTCTCTCTCTCTCTCTCTCTCTCTCTTAAAATCTTATATAGTACATTTTTTAAAAAAATAAATAATTTGTTATGTTTTTTCTTTTATTTTTTGTTTTTTACTTTTTTCATTTTCATCTATACTATATAGAAGATTTCTCGGGAAAAATTTGTTGATTTCGATTTTTCACATCATAAAAGTACAGACAATATTCCTCAGCATAGTAGCGTTATGACACAAACAACACCAAAATCATGTTTTAAACATAATCATATTGATGCAATTGGTCGTTCTAAAACGCTAACAAATGTTGATTATTCCATTAAAAAATCTAACTGTGATCTATCAAAAAATTCTAGTTTAAATAAAACACAACAACAAGATATGCATTCGATATCGCATAATAAAATGATTACATGCTGTAATACAACAACACAAACAACACTTTATCATCACAATATAAAAACTCAGCAACCGCAGCCGCAGCAGCAGCAACAACAACAGCAGCAGCAACAGCAAACACAGACCCAACAGCCACAATATCAAACACACCACGATGCACTTCGTTATTACGATTACACCAGTAAATCACTTCCGCATCAATCAAAAAGTGTACCTGTACAGACAACAGCAACAACAACATCATCACAATTAAATTGTAAACTATGTAATCATAGCAATTGTCGAAGGCAACAAAGTTTAGAAGATGATGTACGTGATGCAGCAACATCTACATCATGTATTGGTGCTAGTGGTGGTGCTGGTGTTGGATGTTATTCTGGTGGTGCTAGTATTTCTGCTGCTGCAGCTGTAGTTCATTGTAGTAGCAGTTCAATAATTCCTTTTTCAAAAATAAAACGTAGCGGTCTAAGTAGTATAAGAGGAAGTTGTGCAAATTTATCACGTGAATCATTTTCAAATATATGTTGTAATAATCCTTTAGCTAATTATGATGCATTAAAAAGATGTTCAAGAATATCATTAGTTGATGCACATAAATTATGCCAAAGATCATCATCAACAGAAAGAGATAAAATCACATCTGGAATTTTGGATAATTTAAATGTTGTAATTAAAGCTCAAAAACTCAGGGATCGAGTGGCTTGTTCGAATATATTTCTGGAAGCATTAGGAAATGCTGCAACAATTAAAAATTCAAATTCCAGTCGATTTGTAAGTTGTGTATAAATACCAAACTAAAAAAAAATTTTTTTTTTCTTTATTTTTAGTTTCAATTTATTTGATTAGTTCTTCTTCTTTTTATATAGGGTAAATTTTTTGATATGGAAATTGATTACAGAGGTGATCCAATTGGAATACATGTAACACATTGTAAGAATATTTTTTATTCGTTTATTGTTTTTCTTTACTTATACATGCTTATATGTACTAAAAAAAAGTTTATTTCTATTTTCAATTTTTTTTCTAAAATTAATAATCAATTCAATTTTGCAGTTATGTTAGAAAAGGTATAAATTTCTTCAAATCATTACAATATTTTTTTTAATTAAAATTTAATTTTAATTACGAATTTCAATTCGTTTTCTATTTTTGTATACCAGACACGTGTTACACAAATAAATGCTGGTGAAAGAAATTTTCATATTTTTTATCAACTTTTACTTGGTGCTGATGTACAATTTTTAAGTAATAAATTCCACAATATTCATTAAAATAATGTTCATTCTTCTAATATTTGTTCTTTCAATTGTATTTTTCTAATATCAATTTTTATAAAAATGTAGAATCTTTAAAACTTTATAGAAACGTAGACAAATACGAATTATTAAAAAATACTTCAGCAACTGAAGACGATAAAATAAATTTTTCTTCAACTAAGGTCGGTTATAAATTTTTGATTTTTGATTATTTTTAATTTTTTTAATGTGATTTTTATTTTTATTTTTTTTTTTATAACACAGAAATCTTTAGAAATACTGGGCCTAAGTTCTGATGAAATAATATCAGTATTTCGAATGATAGCTGTTGTATTAAAATTAGGAAATTTTATTTTTATACCAGTTACCAATATTGATGGTACAGAGGGTTGTCAGGTTTCAAATGATTATGGTATATGAATGATAATAATTCTATAATTTATTATGAAAATCATTCATTTAATGCAATAATTATTATTCTTTTTACATAGAATTACAAGAAACAGCCCAATTACTTAATTTAGATGCTCAAATTTTATTACATTGCCTTACTAGATCTAGTTCACTTTGGGTTCATGATGATAACGGTACGGTAATTGAAAAAAAAAAATAAATAAAATAAAAATTAAAAAATTAAAAAATTAAATTTTATCACTTAAAAATGTTATTGTGAAAAAAATTTTTTCTACATAATTTTATTTAGGTTCAGAATTAGATGCTAAACAAGCATCAATAATGCGAGATATGTTATGTCGGACACTTTATGGTCGTCTATTTACATGGATTGTTAATCGTATTAATGAATCATTAAAATCGGAACAGAGAGAAAAAAATTTAGCCTTATTGGATTTTTATGGATTTGAATGTTTTGAAACGAATTCATTTGAACAGTTAGCAATTAATTATTCAAATGAAAAATTGCATCAGAGTTATCTTCAAAGTGTCCTTAAATTTGAACAAGATCTTTATGTTCGTGAAGGTTTAGAATGGACAAAAATTGATTTTTTTGATAATGAATCAATATGTGAATTAATTGATAAACCAAATTATGGTATTTTAAGTTTATTAAATGAACCGCATATCAATACTGATGAATCATTATTATTAAGAATGCAACAATGTTGTGCTGGTCATCCAAATTTTTTAAGTAGTACTTCAACAATGTCAACCATGTGCTTTAAGTAAGTACCTATATGCATATTTGTACATAAGTATAAATACGCATAGTAATTTGAGGATATTGAGATGGATATTTATACTGATTATAAATTATTATTATTTTTTGTTTTTGTTTTATGTAGAATACGACATTACGCCAATGTTGTTACATATTCAATAAACGGTTTTTTAGAAAAGAATTCAGATATTTTACCAAAAAATATAAGTGCTGGCTTATATCAAAGTAAAATGCCTTTAGTACAAACACTTTTTCCAGAAGGTACGTATATGTATACATATAATAGTCTATATTTTATAATGTTTATACTATAAATACAACTTGTAAATAAAATCTTCTATAAATATCTGTGTGTGGCGCCGTATACGTATGTCATCATCATCAACATCATCATCATCATGTATAGGTAATCCTAAACGTTCATCAAAGAAGCCAACAAGTATTAGTTGTAATTTACGTACACAATTACAAACGCTATTATCGATTATGAAAAATCGTCGTAATCATTATGTATTCTGTATAAAACCGAATGATAATAGACAACCAAAAATTTTTGAATTGGCATTGGTACAACATCAAGTACGATATATGAGCCTTATGCCATTAGTTAATTTATATAGAACTGGTCATTGTTCACATATGACACATATAAAATTTTTTAATCGTTACAAATTATTGAATGCATTAACATGGCCACATTTTCAGCATGGTTCTGTTATTGAAGGTATAGCATTAATTATACGTAATGTACCATTACCATCGGCTGAATTTACAATCGGTACCAAGAATGTATTCATTCGTAGTCCAAGAACTGTAAGAAGAATATATTTTTTTTTTGTTTTTAGTTAAAAATATTTTTCTAAAAATACAATTTTTTTTTTTAATTTTTTATCGTTTTTTCTCAAAAAAAAAAAAAATAATAATAATAATAATGATAAAATAAAAATCCATATCAAGGTTTACGAACTAGAAGAATTTCGAAGATCACGTCTTGATGATCTTGCAGTGCTAATACAAAAAACTTATCGAATGTACATTAATAGAAAGAAATTTTTACGAATGAAAGAAAGTCAAATTATAATATCGAGTGCTTGGAGAACATGGAGAGTAAGTATTTTATGATGAATATTCATGTAATCATCATTTACTTATTTATTGATTAATTTTATTAATTAATGTATTATTGGTATATACAAATCAATCACTTAGTTATAGAAGAAAATACATATATACTTATTTTTGAATTTGAAAAATTTTGGAGAAAAGAAGAAAATAACGAAAAAAAATACATTTTTTTTTTGTGTTACTTTGCGCATGAAACACTCTCTATCTATTTAACTAATTTAAAATTCCATCGTTTTTGCATGCTTATTATCATATAAAAAAAAATATTTTTTTCTCATACCATATAGGAGTGCCGATTTGGTATTCCTTTTACAGGCCGCCGACATTTATGGAGTCTTTATAGAGTAGTAAGTAATAATAAATTTCAAAAAAAAAAAATACATTTTACTATACTTATTATAAAACACTTAATATATACTAGATGTACATACGTTTGTGTATTTTATTGTGTAGTTGTATTAATAACTATATTATTATTATTGTTTATTTTTGATCATTTATTTGTGTTATACAAAATTGTAATGTAATTTTGTAAAAATTTTGCTCTAAAATCATATGTGAAGGCAATAAAATGAAGGCAAGTCGGGATACTAACTTTCGTACACGATTAATGTAAATAATGGTATGATGACTTTTGTATTTTATCAAATAGAAAGGGGGTTTTCAGAAATTCAGATCTTACTTGAAACATTTGCGCAGAACTTACTTATTGCTAATGCAGTTTTAGATTTATGCATGCAGACAAAACTTTTGCAGATTATATTTCTGAACACTTTTCACATACAGCACAATTACCTTACAAATTTGACGTTAACAAACAAATTTCAATAGTAAAAGTGACGTGAAATTAAGATAAAAATGAATTCTTTATATATTTTTATGATTATAGTTCTAAATTGAATATTATTATGAAAAAAATAAATAATGTGAGTTGTTAACGATATTTACAACAAATGATGTCAGGTTATGTTGTTCTTTAAGTACATGCATCAGTAAAATAAAAACTGCGTGATTGCTTAAAACTTGCTGAAGAACTTACTTGCAGTTTCACTTTTAGACGAGTTGCATAGGCAGATTTGGAGTTTTAGATGCATTGCAATTAAGAAATGCAGCAGTTTTTAAATTCTGAAAACCCCCAAAATGAATGTTATTCTAAGACTAAGACTAAGACATTTCTCAAGAAATGTGAATATTTTTCGAAGATGTGTAAATGTCTCAATGTCATGCTGATGCTTTCATTGAAGTAATGTTGTATTCGAAATTCCATGTTATTGAAAAATTGACAGATTTAATTAATCAAAAATATTTATTTAACTCAGTTCTGTAATAAAGAAAAAATTTAAATTGCAGTTAATTGGCACAGAATTACGTCAATTTGAAGCTAAGTATAACATCATTTCGTACTTAAAATGATAATAAATTTTCATCTTCACAATTTTGTGTATTTGCATATAATATACTTACTCGTACTCGTAGTATTTATCTGTAAATTTTGATTATTTAATTTCTCTTACATATATATCATGTAATGTAGTATGTATACAGCTGTTATTTAAAAATCTTTAAAAATCTTTTGCATTTCTTCAATTTCTTGCAATTACATAGTATACTTTTATTATTATTATTTTTTTTTTTTAATTTTTACTTACGCAGGCTCGTGAAGAATACCGTGCAATGAAATATAAAAAGCAAGTTGAATGGGCAATACAAGTTATTTACAAATATTATATTAAATGGAAAACTAGAGATTTTTTATTAACATTACCGTTACGTCTTCCACCAAATTCAATGAGTCCATTATCATTGGAATGGCCAACAGCACCAAAATTCTTACAAGAAACATCACGTTTATTACAAGGTATCTATCATCGTTGGAGATGTTTGGTATACCGAAGATCATTTGATCAAATATCACGAAATCGTATGAGAGAAAAAGTTACAGCCAGTATTATATTTAAGGATAGAAAAGCTTCATATCCTCGAAGGTATAAACTGTACAAATCTATAACATATAATGGCATAAAATCGAGTGTAAATGATTGAACATTGAACTCATCTTTATAGTATTTTTTTTTTTCATTTATTCATTTATTTAGCGTTGCACATCCATTTATCGGTGACTACGTTCGTCTACGACATAATTTACAATGGAAAAAATATAGTGTCGAAACAAATGATCAATATGTTGTATTTGCTGACATCATAAATAAAATCACTCGATCAAGTGGGAAAGTAAATCAAAATGAAAATAATTTAAAATATTTAAAACAAAACAAAAAAAAATTTTTTGTGAAAAAAATAAATTAAAATATTTTTCTTTTTCAATTTTTTTTTTTTTATTTTACTATTTATATTTTACAGTTTGTTCCTATTTTATTAGTTTTATCGACTAGTTCAATGTTACTTCTTGATCAAAGAACATTACAAGTTAAATATCGTGTGCCTGCTGCAGAAATTTATCGTTTATCACTTAGTCCATATTTAGATGATATTGCTGTATTTCATGTTAAAGCGGTACGTATATTTATTTATGTATAATAATCGATCGATAATAAGAAATTTTATTATTCATGTAAATATGATGAGTATGTACTAGATTGATTGTTTCACATATGTAATTTTTTTTCTTTTCATTCTAAATACAAATGCTAGATTATTTTTATATGAAAATTGTATTTAAAAAAATATGCGAGAATAATGAAGAAAAAAAAAATAAAGTAAAAAAAAATGTTAAAAGGAAAAGTGAAATGAAAAATTTTAATTCTAAAACAAAAAATGAAATTAACTCTAAAAGTACTTATATAACGTGTAAAATGTAATGTAATGTAATATAATGTTCTTCTTTAATTAGGATCATTACTGTACAAGAGATCATCAATGTAACGAATCGTCAACAGGTTGTTTATTTCAGGTATCTTCTTATTATAGTTATTACATATGATGATTAAATTATTACACATGTGAAAATATGCAAAATGTGGAATGCTTTCGATTACAATAATCATCATTAACCAATATAACTTTATTACATACATATACCTACTTACATACTTAATGCGTTTGAGTTTGTTATTTGTTATTGTGTCTAATAATAAAAATATTTTTATTTAAATAATAGTGATATAATTAAAATAATAAAATCTCGTCAAGTTATTTTGTGAATTTAAACAAAATAATATTTAAAAAATATAGATAATTGATATATAAAAGACAGTTTATATGCTTTTTGCTTTTTCTTTGCTTTGCACACTGTATATTTATACGCAATTATGTATATATATATACATTACATACGCTTATGCAGTTATGTAAATATTAAAAAAAAAATAATGAGGATATTCACTTAATGTCATAAACATACTCGGTTCCTTTTCTCTTGAAATTATCGCATAATAAAAAGTGTACCTTAAATTGTTGTCTCTTCCATGTATAGTATAATAACTACTAACAAATATAAAATGATATACACAATAGATATAAAGAATATCGAATCAATAAGTTGTATTTATTACACTCATATGCTTTACAAGTTGCAATAAAAAGAGAAGAGAAACTACTATTCGCTTATCTTTCTACTTTTTGTTCTACTTCTTTTTCTAATTCTCTTTTTATCTCTTTTTCTACTTCTTAAATACTCAAAAGTTCAATGACCATATGTTTGTTTACAAATGAAAATATAGGTCAAAATATTTATCGGTTTTTCTTGTTTTCTCCGATTTTGTTTCGATCTGAATCTGAAATTCTTCTCCGTACACGTCTACTACAGATCAGTACATAATTTACACAGAAAAAGGAGAAGAAAAACTACAATTCACGTATCATTCTGCTTCTTGTTCTCTTTTTCTACTTTTCAAGTACTCGAGAGTTGAATGACCATGTATCATGTTTGTTTACAAATGAAAATATACGTCAAAACATTTATCAATCTTCTTGTATACACAGATTAAGTTTCAATCTGCGATATTCTTCTTCATACACGCCCACTAAAGTGTAGTTACCTATAATATACACAAGAAAAGGAGAAGAAAAATTATTACATTGTCATATCCAAAGAAGAATTTCAGATTGAAACAAGATACGTATATGTAAATAAGAAAAACCGAAAAGAAAGTTTTTCTTCTTTTTTTCTTTTTCTTTTTAGAAGTAGAAAGATAAGCAATAGAATATAATTCTTTTCTTTGTATTATGTGGTCATAAGAGGCTCGTAAACCGAGTAAAACTATAGTGAAACAAGCGTTTTAAACGTTTTACTCGGTTTATATGCCTTTTGCTGCATTAAGTGAGTACCCTCAATAATAAATAATAAAATAAAGTGAATTTTTAAATTGCTGTGTATTTGCATAATTAATTTTAATTCAAATTTTTTTTTTTTTTCAAAATTTTATTTTATTTTATTTATTTTTGGATATATATTTTTCTTCAACAAAATACAGAATGATTTTTTTTTCTACAATTTCACTCTTCATTCAATAATAATTTGTCTTCTTGTACATCATAAAAATGCTTCTAATTTTTTTAAATCTTTTTACATATTTGCTTACCATTTTCATTTCAATTTTCCTCATATTAATTCATTAAAGTTTATTTTTCTATTTTATTTTTTTCTTATTTTCAGTCTGAATTTGGTAGAAAAAAAGGTGATTTCGTATTTCAAACTGGGCATGTTATTGAAATTGTAACGAAACTTTTTCTTGTCATACAAAATGCAACATCAAAACCTCCAGAAGTTCATATTAGCACAGAGTATGTGTACATGTAACTATAAGTATTAAATATTTCGTATAAAATAATAATCGAGAAAATGTTTCATTTCATTAAAATTCTGGGTGGATTCATTTAGTAATCATGACTTTGCAGTGTTGCAGAAATGTTGATTCAATGTTACTGTAACATTAAAATTTTTGTGTTACAATGCTTTATTATGGTAGTGTTACGTTAGTTTTACTATAATGTGTTGAAAAAATGAACCAGATTATTTTAGTCATGGTTACTTTTTGAACGCTTGATTGGGCATGTTGCTGCACTGTTATTGTAGTGTTAACTTTATGAACCCAGCCTCTATAAGATTAAATTTGAAAAAACTGAAAATATATAATTTATTGGTTAATGAAAAGGTCTGAAATAAATATTTGATCTGAAACATTTATCGAAATACTATATAGAAAGCAGATTAATTTTAGTATTTATAGAATTTTAAGAATTTCTTAATTTTTTAAGAATTTCTAGAGTTATGTGGATTTATACCATGAGAATTAATCGAAAATTATTTTTATTTTTCTTTTGATATTTGTAGATTTGAAGCAAATTTTGGTCATCAAACAGTTATATTTACATTTAAATATGGTGGAATGTCTGAATTATTACCAGGACAGCCTCCAAAAGTGACAAGACGAGCAAATCGTATGGAAATAGTGGTATAAACTGAAATAAAAAATAATGATAATACAAAAATATATTTTCCATATAAAAATTGAAAAATACAAAAAAAAAAAACCGACCAAAATTTATTGTCGTAACTCGTAATTATGGAGTGCGAATATCTAAGAAAATCGAATTCTGAAACATCAAAAATGCAAATTATTATAGGTATACTTCGAGTCGATAATAATATAATCAAAAGTTTTGATAAACGTTTTAATATGACGGATAATCAAAAATTATGAAACATTTTTGGACGATGATGCAATTGCGAATGCATGTCGGTGCGTTCATCTTGGTATATCAGTGCATTCAATTATTGATTTTTGATAATGGTGATCATCATTAAATTGATGACAGTTTAGAATTTGGCCTATATATATAACATTATAGAAAAATGCATGACAAAAACAAAAAGGAAATTCTTTATTTTAATTTTTTTTTTTTTAGAAAAACACACAAAAATACAATTAATTATACTAAAACAAAACCTAAAACTAATTAATAAAAATTATAATAAACAAATGAATATGAACATTTTTAGTACGGTAATGGCGTTTATTAAAATTGAAGACAAAAAACAAAAAAAAAGAATTATAAATAAATAAAAAATTAAAAATTATAAAATATTATATAAAAATATAGCAAGAAAAATATAAAAAAATGAAATTAATATTAATATGATTTTTCTTTTGTACAGTTATAAAAAAACAAAAAAAATGAAAAAAAATTTAAAATAATATCAAAGTACGAGTACATGTATGTATAATAAAATAAAGAAGAACAACTTTCAGTAAATATCTACATTACATACTGTGTAGTTGTACGATAAAAAAATAAGTAATTAATAAATTAATTTAAAAATATATTATATATAGGATATATATATTTTTTTTTGAATCTTAAAAAATGAAAAAATTTAAATAATACATATATCTACTTATGTATTTAATAAATATGTATACATAATTAATAAAAATAATAATAAATGATTTGTTATCATTTTAAATGAATTATATTATATATACACATACTTATATATATATAAATACATTATATTATACTATTAGATACTCATACTAGCAGATAAGTAGTTAAATTTAAATAAATGAATTAATAAACAAATAAATTATTATACATATATTTAGAAGAAAAAACAAAATATAGATAAACATTTTAATGAAGATTTCTTTCTTCTTTTTTTTTTACATTTCCTATTTATCATTAAAAATGAAATTATCTACAACTTCTTACATTTCTCATACATAATTTATATAGTGAACATCAAAAGTGAATAAATACATTCGAATTGTTTTTTTTTTTTTTTTAGTTTTGAATAATTAATATCTTTATAGAACAAAAAAAAAAAAAAAAAATATTTTTATGCAATTTAATTATGCAAAATGGAATCCTTTATTTCTTATACTTTCTTGTTAATCATATAAAATTTAAAATTATTATATTCACAAATATTTTTTTATTTATAGTAATAATAAAGAGATAAATATTACATAAATTTTATGACAAGTAGATAAAATATGTGTAAAAGAAGCTATGGACCTGTAAAACTGGACAACAGCAGATACATATGTGTGATTGTGAAGAACAAACGATGAACTTATACGAGTAATGATTTAATGGAAAATGAAGATATTGTAACGATACATTAAATCGTTAAGACTGAAATGGGTAGGGCAAGTGATACGAAGATGCAAAAAGACACCTACGTGATGATGCAAGAAGACATTTTTTATGTATCCCCCGAAGTAACCCATAAAATGTAAGAAATCAGGGAAGGCCGAAGACGAGATGATATGACAATATTCAGCAAGACATCAAGAAGATGAGTACATATTGGAAATTGGAAGCAGCCGGCTAAAAACCAAAACTATTCAAGTATCATTGCGAAGGGCAGGCCAAAACTCACCTCGGATTGCAAAACTAAAAGAAGAAGAAAAATAAAAAGAAGATGTGAAAAGGATACATATTTCTTTCTTCTCTCATATTATGATGAATTTCAAAGTTAAATTTTAATACAAAAATTTTAAAATTGAACTGTAAAAAAAGAACAAAATCATACTGTGATTGTCTCGAATTCATATTAAAACTGTAATTGTATCGAATAAAATTTGGGATTGTATAGATGAAATTGCCTCAATATATCGTAACATATTAATGAATTTTTATGAAATGTTTATGCAAATTTGAATTTTATTTTGAATTGGTTTTTTAATTCTCAATAAAAATACATATACATACATATATGATTTATGAATTGTCATTTTTACAATATTATAAAATTGGAATAAATATGATTTTATTTTTGCATTAATAATTAGATTGCATATAAATACGTCATTTGGTGAGTATATACAATCATTCAAACCAAAAAATTTTGGGGAGTTTACTCACTTTTGATGTTCACAGTATGCATGAATGTATTATGCGAAAATTAAGAATTATTATTATTAAGAGGAGGTATGTATTTGTTTTATGTAAAAAAATAAAAACAAAAATTGTAAGTAGTAGTACACAGTACAGAATTGTGCCAGAGTTTTCAATTATAAAAATGAAATTAAAAATAAAAATTAATGAATATTATATAAATTGTTATTTAATAACAAAAATAATAATAAAATTAATAAAAACAAATTAAAAAATTAAAAAAAAAAAACAAACAAGAAAAATAAATAATATAAAGTATAGCATTACTAATAATATTACTTTGTACATACGATACATGTAATGTAATACATATATTTATAAATTGTATGATTAAATTAATTAATAAAAAAATTTTTTATATTAGATAATTATGTATTAAGAATTAATTAAAACAAAAAAAAAAAAAAAGAGAAAAGAAAGAAAGAAAAACCAAAATACATACATGTACATATGTAATAGAAAATAAATTTTTCAATGTAGACACAAAAATATAAACAAATTTAGAGAATTTATAAAAATTGAAAAGTAGGGGGAAAAAAAACTCGGAACTTTTTTATTTTCTTCAACACCTTTCATAAAGTTGGTCCACATCCACATATATTTGACATCCCAGACTTAAATTATTCCAATTCAAAAATATTGGTACCAAAAAAAAAAAATTACTAATAATTCTGTAATGCTATGGGAAATGCTAGACACTTACTTGTTGTTGTTTGTTGTTTGTTTAGGGGGAGGTATGAACCAGAGCACTCAGACAAAACGCTGTCCATTGTACTCGAAGCCCTCGTCTAGTCCAACTTCTTCGTCGATTTCAGGTAACGAAGGAGTTCCACTCGACATTCAGGCCCAATTTGTTCGGGTCTGATGACATCAGTGCCAAAAATACGCATTCTAATAGAGGAGAAGGCCTTGCACTCACACAAGAAGTGTTTCATGGTATCGTCCTGCTCTCCACAAGAAGCACACATGTGCATCACTGATGATTCCTATGGTAGCGAGATGCTTTCCACAGGTATTATGCCTTGTAAGAGCATTGACCATAGCTCTGTAGTCTTTCCTTCCCTGTTTGAGTAGAAAAGACGCTAGAGCCCAGTTTGACTTTTTGATAAAGCGCTTGGTTTGCCTTACAAAAAGTTACATGTGAGCATTTCAAAATTTTTAAACAAATTTTCATTTTAAAATGAAACGATTTAATAATGAAAAAAAAAAAAATTTTTTTTGTGAATAATTTTATAACATTAGATCAGAAGTGCTGTAAATTATATGAACCAAAAATAAAATAAAATAATAATTAAGAAAGAGAAAAGAATTGAAAAAATAAAAAGGGAAAATGTATTTTACTATAGAAAATTTTGTTTATTTACGTAAATGTACTGTGAATTGAAGAAAGTATTCAGTAAGAATAATGACCGATAATAATTGAATAATATAACAATAATCGTAGTTAATAATACGCAGAAATAAATAATAAATACGACTCTCAGAATACCACACCACTCACTTTTTACAAGATATGTCACCTTAAATGAACTGTCAGACAGAACAGCAAAATTTGAATATACATACCATACCTCACTTGACGAGTGAAGTGTCTCACAGAATAAGGGCCATTAATAAATAAATTTAAATAAAAATTATGTGAAAACAAAGTATAAATTAAAATCAAATATGTACATGATTTGTAAAAAATTATAAAATTTGTAAATCAATAATAGAAACAAAAACAAAAAAAATATATATAAATTTCCTTTTAAAAAAATAATTAAATTAAAATAAAATTAAATTATCACTGCCACATCGTTACAAAAAAAAAAAAAAAAAGAATACATTAAACATGTTACATATACATACACACATATTATATAGAAAGGTACCTACATATATTATCATATATTATCTACCATAAATACATATACTTATTTACAATAAAATAAAATAATGCAATAATTATTACAATTTCACAAAATAAATTTTTAAACAAACAATAAACAGAAAGAAAAAAGAAAAGAAAATAAGAACAAGAAGAGGATACAAAAATATATATGAAAATAATAGAACTATATAGCTCAATTTTATTTCATTTTAATTGTCAATTATTATATTTAAATCAAAAATAAATTGAAATTACATACATACATTTATGTAATAAATTTAAGATGAAAATTATTTTGTTTTTCTTCAAAATATATGTAATTGAAGGACTGAGATGATGAAGGTGTTAACCAACAAATTTGAATAAATTCTGTTTTTCAGTCAGATGAAAGTTTTAAGTGCATAAATAAACCTTACGACGTTGAGTGTGACCTCCTATCTATCTAACATAATTTCCATGTTTTCTTCATAGATAATGATATCTTCACTTAGAAAAATAATATCAAAGAAGAATTTTAAAGTTCAATAACTCAAAAAGGGTATTATGACAATTATAACACCTTCATCATTTCAGCCCTTCAATTCCAGAAAGAAAAACAAAAAAAACTTAAAAAAAAATAAGCAACAAAATTCATATCATTCACATTGAAATAAAATAAAATTAAAATTAAAAAATAAAAATAAATTAAATCACAACAAAAATATAATAATACGCATTATATATTTTTTCCCAGTGAAATCACAGGCAATTGATATCCTTGTCTGTGGTGGAATCCAAAATTGTTCCAAACAAAAAGACCATAGTTTCAAACATAATCAACATTTTTCAAATCAAAATCAACATTGTTCCAATCAAACTCAGTGAAATTCAATTGGTATTGATATGCAAAGTGTTACTGCCTTATCATGATATTCGAAGACGATGAAACGATGAAACGATGAAACGAAACGATACGATATAAAATTGCTATTATGAACCTTCATCGTTTCGAATATTAAGTGGTACATAGTGGTACAATATAAATCCCTTATAAAAACGAGCTTTCATGTTTAATTCATACAATTTCCAATTTTGTTGTAAGAAAAAAGGGTTCGATGTCATTTCTATTATTTTGTTGATGTTTTGAAATATCATTTTTAATAATAATTTCCATTTTTTTAAAAAAATTAATTTAATATTAATATTCACAAATATTAGTAATATGCTTTAAATAAAAAAAATTCTATTAAAAACCAAAAAAAAAAATAAATTTATATGTAAACGATGAACAAAATGCTATCGACTGAGTAGACGATGAAAATCGTTTGAAATTGGAACGTTTCGAATATCATGATCGCGTTTTTAACAAGACGATACGAAACGTTTCGTCTTCGAATATCATGATAAGGCAGTTATTTTTGATTCGAAAAATGTTTGATTCCACTGGAAAAAAGTACATATGCATATACATTATGTAAATACATAGGTATACAAAAATATACAGGTGGTAATATATGGCTGGGTTCAAAAATTAATCATGATTTTGCAGTGTTGCAGAAGTGTTGCAGAAGTGTTGCCGAAGTGTTAGCGCAACACTGATTATTTATGTTGCGATGCTTTGATGTTGCTGATTAATTTTACGACAGTTTTGAAGTTTTGTTGTCTTTTAAAATTTTACAAATCGATAAAAATTCACAAAAATCAAAAATTAAATTAAATAAATAAACCAAATTCAAAATATTGAAATTTAATTCATTGTTTATTGTTTTCTTGATCCATGATTGTATTGATAATAATTTAAAATCAACTAAACGTCACAAATTTGAGGTTATTTATTCATTGCAACATCAAAAATCATGATGCAAATGTTGACTTTGTGATAAGTTAGTGTTAACAACAAAATGCAAAAATGAACACATGATTTTAGTAATGATTACTTTTTGAACTGTTGATGAAGAGCTTCTTTTGCAAAACACTAACGCAGTGTTGAATTTTTGAACCCACTCTATATTATATGTATTTAATTAAATAATAATAACTACACACATTATATATTTTAGACAAAAACCAAATAAAAATATCATAAAATAATTTTTTCTCTATATCTTTATATATATTTCTCTCTCTCTCTCTCTCTTTCTTAATCTTTGATCAAAATTTTAAATTATTCTCCTACAATCACTAAAACAAAAATACAAAAAATTAATATAAAAAATAATAATAAAAAAGAAGTTTTTTTTAAAAAAAAAAAATAGAATAAAAAATAAATTTTGGGTGAATTAATGAAAACAAAAAAAAAGAGGAAATAATTACTTGTAAATATTTTATTTTAATTTAAAATACATTTTTAAATTCATTATTAATTTTAATTAACTATTTATTGACCAACTAAATATAGTACATATATACGAAATACGATATTTGAAAAAAAAAAAAATAGTTTCTATTTAAAAATTAATACATTATATTTAAAGAAAATAAAAATGAAAAAAAAAAAATTAAAATTAAAAAACAAATTTAATATATTGTATAACCACACACACACACACTATTATAATACTGTTGAGATAATAAATTTATGAAAAATAAAAAAAAAAAATAAAATAAAATTATTATTAAATAAAAATTTAAAAATAAAATGAAATCAAAAAAAATTTGTAAATTTAATTTTAGAAAATAAATATTAAAAAATAATGAAAAGAAAAAAAATCATATATTCATATTTGTTTCATTTTTTATTTTATTTTTGTTTCTGTTTTCAGTCAATTGGAAATGTATCTCAGAGAATATAAATTATTGCATGCATCATAGATAAAAGAATAAAAATTTAAAAAAAATGATTTATAATTTATTACAAATTATTGGGATTTTTTCAAAATTTTAAGCTCTAATCGCTAAACATGCTAAACATAATCAAAGCAGCTAGCATCCTGCAGGAGCAAAAATATGCTGGTTGCTGGTGTAGGTAGAAAAATTTTGCTGCAGGCAACTTCAGAAACACATTCAGAGTAGATTGTATTGTCGACATACTTAATTCCAGTACTTGTCATACTTCAACAGGCGAGGCGGCAACTACATAAATTTCAGCCAGCAAATTTTCTGATTGAATGCTTCTGCCGTCATTGTGTCAGCATGGTTGTGTTTTTGGCAGGCAGTCTGCACTGTTTTGCTGCAGTTCTATAACGTGCATTGCGTTTTTTCAGTTTTCTGCACAGTAAAAGTACGTTTTCAACGGTAATACTGCACTGCTTCTGCTAAGTATTAGGTCAGATTTTTGTTGTTGTCAAATTGTCACTGCGAGTGGTGATTGAAATTAATAAAATGAATTAAATATTGTAAGTAAATAAAAATAAAAACTTTTATTAAAGTTATATTTATTTTTTTAATGTAAATTTAATATTATAATTTTATTTATTTATTATTAATGCATTATGTTCATGACATGAGTCAATACGTCTGCGCAGAAACAGAATGAACTGCTTCTTCACAGTTCTTATTTGCACCAGCTTGATTCACAGTCAAAACTGCAGCAGAACTTATGTCGCGAAAACACAACCTTCTTCTAGCTGTTTTGATTGTCTAGCACCTAACTTCCGACAACATGAGCACAATGAACATTATGAAAACACAAGTTCATCACAGAAGCTTGCAACTGTGAAAACATCAAAATTTTTTATTAAAACATTAATATTGTGTCTTACATGCAATAAATAATAAACAGAATGAGGAATGAATGTGTAAACACAGACTCCGCAGATCGGTAAATTGTAAAATAAATAAAACACTTTAAAGTTTTTTGTTTGTTTTTTTGTTTTTTTTTTTCATTTAAATTTAATTATTTACTTAAAAAATAATGATTTTCGAAATAATTATTTTGAATAATATCGAATTGTATTTTTTAACATTTTAGTTAAACATAAGTATCTAATAAATGTATGTATATGTGGATATGTAAAAAAAAAAATAAACAAACTTTTTTTTTTATAAATATAAAATGATTATCACAAGAAAAAAAAATTGACTTCTTTACGATTTTTTTAGGTGAGAGGTGAGAAGCACCAGTGAAAAATTTTTGTTTTTAATGAATTCTTGTGTTTTATTATATAAATAAATCGCGTATAACTTTTGAAAAATTGGAGAGCATTTACACAAATTATAATCGTAATCATCATCATCATTCAATCCAATCAAAATAAAATTCAAAACATTAAACGTAATTTTTATTGATCTGAGATTCTGTATCAAATTACGAATTGAATTGGTTGTTTTTTTCTTTCTTCTTTTTTGGATTCATTATTTAATTAAAAAAAAAAAAAAATGTAAGTATGTATTACACGATACTTTGTGAGAGAAAAAAATGTGTACGAATTAAGTTTAAGTTTTTGTTTTTTAAATGATTGCATGTTACATACATAATTTGATTTAAAATACAATTTTTTTTTTTTCGTAATTTTGTTTTTATTATATAAATTCACTGTATTCGATTTTGCTTTTTTTTTTAAAAGTGTTTATCTTTTGTTTTGTGATAAATTAAAGGAATACATATACATATAATAACAATGTTATTTATTTATTTTTATTTTTTTTATAATAATTATAAAATAATATTCAAAAATTATTATATATATTTATGATGTATCTTTTTAAGTAAATTATTCACTTAAAAGGACAACACAAAATTATTATAAAATTATTGTAATATATATACAAACAAATATTTATATGAAATTTTTATGTATATCATTTCATTATAAATTTTTTCAATTGCTTTTAATTTTTTTTTTCATTTCTTATTTTCTGAAATTTAAATTTTTTTTTTTAATTTTGTTTTTTTTTTTTTTCTTATTATTCTTCTTTTAAAGTATCTTCTTTTTTACTTAATTTTATTTTTAAGTATTGTAGTAATATGTATAATAATAATAATAATAATAATAATAATAATATGTAATAATAATAAGAATATTATTTCTTTATCTATGTATTTTGTGTATATTGTATTGTATTGTATTTATGTATATTACACATAATTAATTTCATAATTTTATTTATTTATTTATTTATACAAATATCGTTTCGCCCATATAATGTTTATAATTTCTAGCTAAAAATTACTCCTTAAATCATGATTTCATTTTTTATTTTATTTTATTTTATTTTATATTTCAATCTTTTATCTTATTTTCTAAATTTTATTTTATTTTATTTTATTTCTGTTTTACTTTTGACTTAATAATTTATTTTCATAATTCATTTACTTTCACTTACTTTTTTTTTGATTTGTTTTTATTCAAAAAATATTATTCATCATTTACCCTTATAACAAAGTTTTTTCTTTTTTTATTGTTTTTATTTTGTTCACTTTCTTTTCTACTTATCATTATTATAAAAAAAAGAAAAAAAAATTTTATTTTTTCTTTAAATTTCATTCATTCAATTTTGTTCTTTCGATAATAATATCTCGATAATAATTTTATTTAATGTTATGTATGTACGTGATGTTTTACAATAATATATTCACATAGACATATGTACATACATTTAAGAACAAAATTTTAAGTTGATAATAAAATATTGTAACTTTTTTTTTGTATGTAGATGGAGATGATGGAAAGAAATTTAAAATTTATGAATATGTACGTGAATACGTGTTAATTGACTCAAAACAAAAAAAACAAAAAAAAAAAAAAATACGTACGCATGCGCATAGTATGCAATATAAGGTCTGGTCAGAAACGTTAAATTTCATGCTTTGACTCTGTTCATGTTCAAAAACAATTATTGCTGCTACTGTGCTAATGCTCATGCGATCAAAATTTTGATGTTTTTGATCAGGCCAGGCCATATTCTCGATAATTACCGATATACAAAACAAAAAATTTTTTAAAAATTTTAACTGTTTTTTACACTATAGAAAAAAAAAAGAAAAGAATAACAATATTTTATTTTCAACTTTCAACTAAATATCTTTCATATTTGCTTACAAAAATTTCATACAATTACATAATATGTGTATAAACGGATTACATATCGAAAAATATTCAATCATTTTACACTTTCATAGTGTTTATAGATGCATGTAAAAATCTTAATTTTTTTTGTTTTAACTTATTTCCTATTACAATTTATGAATGCTTTTACTTAAATACAAAATTTTCTATTTCTGTTCAATTTGATCATAATATTCCTGACATTATTTCTTTCAGTTCATTTTTTTTTTTTTTTGTATTTTTTTATTTTGTTCTTAGCATTCATGTTATAGAAAAAAATGTATACATATATTATATAATAAAAAAAATATGTATCAAATAAAGTATGTATCATAATTTTACAGATATGAAAATAAGATAAGAGCACAAAAATTTTAATTGAAAAAACAAAATTACTAATATTTTTATAAATTTTTGGATATTTTAACGACAAACAAAAAAATTTATAAAAATAATAAAAGATAAAAATAGAATAATATTAGATCATTTGAGATCATTTTCTTCATATATATATATATGTATGTATGTATATTATTAAAGATTCTTTTTTTTTTAAATGTTTTATTTGCTTTTGTTTGTTTTTCTTCTTCTTCTTTTGTTCTTAATGTTTAATCATTATTATTAATATGGTTTTTATTACATATTTGAAATTAATTTATTTACGTGTTACGAATCTTTCCTGGAACGTAATTTTTATCAATTGTTACCTCTTGTAAAAACATATGTAAACATCTTTCATTCTGTGCTAACGGATGTCCAGCTATCTTATTTATAAATGTTTCTAAACCTTTACGTCTTTCTTCAATAAAACTTTCATCAAATATACCATCATCTCCTCTAAATGGCATTTGTCTTTTCCATGCTTTTCCTGGTAGAGGTGGTACTACAATCTTTAATTATCAAAATTTTCAAATATATGTAGTTAATTTTTCATTTTTAAATTTTCTTTATATCAAAGATATCAAAAAAAAAATTAAACAAATTGAGCCATTCATCATTGATAAATTTTATAAAAATAAAAATATATAATTGTTTAGGTATTTTTGTTGCTATAATATTGCTAAAAAATAAATAAATAACACAAAATTTTGAAGTGAAATTAAATCCTCCAATGAATGGCTCAAAAATATAATATGAAGTATTTGTAATATGTATTTGTTTTGATTTCAGTTTACCTTACTATCTCGTTCTAATTCATTTCTAAGCCATTCAAAATCACTATATCTTCGTCTAACACTAGATTCTTTTATTTTAAATACGGGTAAATTTGTCTGTAACAAAAAAAAATCGATTATACTTTTTATAAATGTTAGTATATTTAAATTATCAATTAAAGTTAATTGTATGTTTCCAATAATAACTGTTCTTGTGTTTTTTTGAGCTAAAAAAGACATAAGATAACGCCCAATAAATTTACTAAATTTGACAAAAATTTTTTGATCGAATGATTTATAGACTTTCGTTATGCGTTATATTGGTTATTATTATTACTATATGTATTTACAATAGGTTGTTTAATTTTTATTTTCATTTTCTTAAAAAAAATGGTAACCATACATTTGTCATATGCGTACATAATTTATGTACACTGCACAAAATTCTAATATCCGCCCATTGATTTGTCCATGAATTAGGTTATTTCTATTTGTTTTAAATTTATAATTGGTATTGATAATTTGATAATTGAATTAGAATATGCGTTAAGTGTAAAATTAATGAAATAATATCAAAAGTTTGTTCAAGATTGCAATCATTGATAAATGCTTTTTTTTAAATGATTCATAAGAACGTCATATAACACATAGATACATAATATTCATATACAGTTCCATTTATGCATAAATATTTGTGTACATATACAATATTTAATTCAGATTTGACTTGATTAGACCAACTTTAATCATAATTATTCTGATGGAATAGTATACATAATAATATAAATAGAACATAGAACTAATAATAGGTACCTAATCATTTTACAGTAGTCTATATTCTATTCTTATTCTCTTTGTACAAATTGTACATAGCATCAGCATCTTATAAATTTACACCAAAGATCAAATGCAAATTTATATGAAAATATAATTTATGTAGATACTTGTACATTGTATGAACATATAAGCATGCATGCACTCTTATCGTTATCATCATTGTTCATTTTCTTTTCATTATAACATTTATCATACTATGTATATGAGTCTTATCGAATTTAATAAACACATACCCTCATTTTGACTTCATAATCGGTGTAACGTTTTTTTCCTGCAGTCATTGTTGTCATGGGATTAACTACATCTATTTCCAAGAAATTAGCAGGAACTGCATATGCATCATCTAATGTTTGTTTTTTAACATTTAATCGTCTTGTAGCATCAGCAGTTCCATCTGATTCCACCATCATCTTTTTTTTATTCCAGAATCTTCACTTTTATTATTGTAAATTTTTATACTTTTTTTTTAAAAAAAAAATTATTTAATTTCTACTTTAAAAAATTTACTTTTTAATAAATATACGAAAAAATCACTTAAAAAAATATATTAATTTCGAATATATTATTAATAAAATTTTTATAATTTAATATCCTCTTTTTGACGTTTTATGTTATTGGTTGATTATTATCGTGTTATGTGGTGTTATATCGAATTATTTATTATATGGATATGATGGCTATGAATTTTCTTAAAAAGAAAAACATACAAAATACAAAGAAAAAAATTTCTCTTATTGAATGAAATTTGTTAAAAAAAAAAGTGAATTCGAATTGTACTTTTCTTCTTTACTCCTTATTAAATTTCCAATAAAATTGCAACAGAAACTAGTTTTGATGACATTTCGTATATTACCATTTATAATAAATTTATGATAGGCGAATGACATTTTCATTCGGTAAGTTTTGACACAATCTCTGTGAATGAAAATATGATTCTTATCAACAGTAATGACATCTTACTAATAATTGATAAACTTTGAATTTGTAATAATTTTTTTAATCAATTATTTAAATAAATAGAATTACATACTTTTAGGCGCTAATTTCTTTATAGCAAATTTTTGAAAATTTAAAAATATTCGTTATTCATACAACAAAACGACAAAACAGAGTCAATAGAGTGCTAATTCATACTGAAAGATGGAGGAATCCATTTAACCACTAACCACTTCGGCAACAAAATAAATAAACTGTGGTTCTTGATTTGAAAGAATAAATAAAATACTATATTATAATAATTATATGAAGAATATTAATTTATTATTTTTAAAATTTTTAATATATAAATGTACATATTAAAATTATATTTTGATTTATCTTAGGTATTTGATCTAAATATTATAAAATTTTTTAATTTTCGAGATTTTTTTTTTCAATATTTACACTATACATAAATACAATTGTCTTTTTATTCTGATAAACCAAAAAAAAAAAATTTAATTATTTAGTTCGCCTTTTTCTTAAGTACATTCGGAACTAAAATTATTATTTTCATATTCAGTATGTAATTAACATTTTTTTTCATTTTTAATTAAAAATATTTTGTAGTAAGAAAATCTATATACAGTATTTTTTATAAAAATATTTTTTTGTTTTCCAAAATTTTATTTTACATTTTACAAAATTCGATAATATGAATACATGAAGTTAAAAAAGAAAACAATATTTAATGTAAAAACAATATTACTAATTTACTTTTAAAATGAAATAAAAAAAACGAATTATGTATATGAAAATGAAATATCTTAATTAAAACGCTTAAATTAGTTTTTTTTTAAAAAAAAAAATAATATTAACAATATTAAAATGGGTTATATAATTAATTACACATTGATTTATAATAGATTTCATTTTCTATTCAAATTTACAATTTACAATTTTTGCATTTCAGTTACATCCTTTAATGATTTCTTCTTGATAATGTCAACATGTAACAATGAATCGTCATCATCAATATTACCAGTGATTCCACTTGATAATAGTTGTGTTTCGTTTAAATCAATTTTACTAGATCGTGAGAATAATCTGAAAATTATAAAAAAAAAAAAATATATAATAATTTACTACATATAAAATGATAAAATTTAATTTTTTTGGTTTTCACTTTTTTAAATGAATTTTTTGTCTTAAGAGTTAGAATGTTTTAACTTAAATAATAACGAATTTTAAATACCGATAATTCTTCAAATTAATATCACTTCATTTTTATTAATTTGCTTAAAAATCTTCATATAAATTTGCATTATTCTTGAATACTTCAAATTGTTCAGTTGTTCGTTATTTCGAATTAAATTTTAATACTGTTAGCAAAATAAATTCCATAAAAGATTGTGATTAGAATAATTAATTTAATTTATAAAAATCATAAAAATAATAATAATACATTTATGACACAAAATTTAAGAAAAAAAAAAAATATTTTTCCAATTTTTTCCATAAACATAAACACATGTGTAACATATTTGATAAAGTTTACAACTCAAATAAAACAAAAGTTAAAAAAAACACACACAAACATAGGACACCCAAAATAAAATAAAAAAAATATATAAAATTACTTTGAGACTATATATGCGACTTTTGTAATTGTTGTTTAGGATTTATCTTTTTATTTTGTATAAATAAGAGGCGTTAACAAAGTCAATTAGGGATATCGTACGTACACACATCATATGCCTGCAGTTTTGGTTACAGGATTATCTTCATAAACCTCAATATTTTCAAATTTATGTACATTATGTACCTGAATTTTAGATGGTTTTTTTTCTTCCTCTTTTATTTTACAAAAAAAAAAAAAAAAAAAAAAAAATGTAATTTTGTTTCGTTGCCAAATTTATACAATAATTGGTACCTGAATATCAGTTGAGTATTTTGCGAAAAATTTTAACAGGTCGAAAGAACACAAATCACATCTACCTTCGATAGAAGACAACACACACTTCATATTTCCCTGAATCTATATGCATGCATGCAGTCTTGATTCAAATGTTATAGTGTTCATTGGTGATTGTTTTGGTCGTGTATATTGAAATTTGTGAAAAAAAAAAAAAAACGTTTAATCAAAATGAAATCCTCAGGATATTTTCTAATAATTATTTTAATTAATTTAAAAAAAATTGAATCAAGACCACTTGATAAAGGAAAAATTATTGAATACTGTCCGCAATTGGATGAGTCATTATTAAAAATGATTTTCGGCCCAGCATATAATCCACGTTATATGAGCGTTGAAGAACCTTCAGTATCATCATCGAAATATCAAAAGTCGTATAATGGTGGTGGTGGTGATAACAGTAATAAACGTGAATATTATGATGAAGAAGATTTTTTTGTTGATAATACATATCAATCAGAGATCAGTAATAGTCCAGCATGGGATGTAGATCATATTGGAGCTGTATCAAAGCATATTTCAAAGAGATCAATGGAAGAAAATAATCGTAGTGATATAAGTATAAATGATAAATTATCTTTGTCGTCATCATCATTATCCAATGTACGAGATGCCAGGCGAACGTTTATTGAAAAAATTTCATCATCATCATCTAGCAGAGATAATGTTTTTAATAAGGGACGACCATGGGAATGTGAGGCTAGAGTGAAATGGATAGATTTGGGTAGCATGTATTATCCACGTTATTTACGTACAATCGAATGTACACGTAAAGAATGCTGGTATGGTCATTATACATGTAAACCAAAATCATTTACAATCAAAGTATTACGACGACATGTTGGTGAATGTATTCGAATTAATAAAAAATTAAAATTATTTGCTAGTTTTAATCATTCACAATTAAAGCGAAGAGATAACAATAATGAAAATAAAAATGAATTTACTGAATTATGGACATGGGAGGAGAAAGCTATCAATTTTTGTTGTGATTGTGTTGTAGCGTAAGGTATAAAAGGAATACTTAGAACACTTAGAACAAGAATAAAAAGTAATTACACTGATGTGTGCGAGAATTACTGATAATATTGTTGTTACTACGTTACGTTTTATTTTATAATTTAAAAAATATTTTATTGTACAAATAAATTTAATTATGAGTATGCATGTGCTGTAATTAGTAAGTAAATATATTTGTTGTTAAGTTAGTAAGAAATTTTTTTATATTTAAATTAATAAAAATGAAGGGAAGAAAAGAAAAAAATAAAGGAAAACGAAATTATTTAATTTTTTATTTGTGACGCTGGCGACCAAATAATTTTTTTCAGACAGGATCGTTAAGTTTTTGTTTTTTTTATTGTTTTCATAAAAGCAATCTGATTCAATTCAAAATGATTTCGAATATTATTCATGATTTTAAGGACACGAAAAAGGGGAGGAATTTTCTGCCATCATTTTATTTTGGATTTTTGTTTTTTTGTTTGAATGGGAGGAATGGAATTAAATGAAATCACTACAATATGTTTCAATTGTTTACTTATTAGTTTTCTGTATGCTAAATCTTAAAACTATGGTTATTATTTTTATATAATATGTACACGTATACGTGTTTATATGTATTTTTTTTTTTTCAGCTTCGCTAGTATGTATAAGCATTGAATTATCTACTCTACATCATTAAATTTACAAATTAATTTTTAGCTGCTCCATTAAAATTGATAAGAAATTGCTTTTCTGTTTGTATATTTCAAATCGAATTTATTCTTTTTTGTGTATTTTGTGTACTTATATTGCATAATTGGATATATATTTTATTTTTTCAAATATTATACTTCCTCTGCTTATCAATTTTAAAGTACATTTTTTTTTATAGTTTTTAATTACATAGCAGTTTATTAGTAGTAAAAAGTTATTTTTTCAATATTGTATTTAAAATTTTACTTACAAAAATAAAAAGAAAATCAACAAACGAAAAAAAAATAATAATAATAATAAAAATGAAATATTAGAATTTTTAATATTTTATACAAAGATACAATGGAAAACGTGCTACAAAGCTGTAAGATAACTAAAAAAAAATTAGTAATAAGTGCAAAAATTGTGTAAAGTGTTACGTGCGTAAAGTATGACGAAAGAAACTGAAATTAAAAAATATAAAAATTAAAATAATAATAAATTAAGAAAATAAATTAATATATTAACACAATTGAATAAAAATACGAAAAAAAAAAACGTATACACCTAGAGTAGATATTTAATAAAAATCAAGAATTAATATCTATATGTTGTTAGTTAATTCTATCACCAATTGAAATTTGGAGAAATTTTTTTTAAAATCATCGATAAATACCTTGATATTGTTGAACTATTTGAACGACTGAAATTTGGTTTTGGAAAATCTTCTAGTCCACGATGTACAGAAACTGTATCCATTTCACCTAAATTCACTAGATGTTGATATTCAGGTGTTTGAAGTGATGCTGCCGTCGGTTTTTTGTATAATTTTAATAATAATGAAGAGCAAACTACCGATACAGAACTGGCTGCCATTGCTGCTGATGCCATCCATGGTTCAAGTATAAAACCGAATGAACTAAATGCTCCAGCCGCTAATGGTATACATATCAAATTATACATACTGGCAAATAAGAAATTAAGTCGAATACGGTTTACGGTTTTTCGTGATAGGTCCAAACAAGCGATAACATCTAACAGATCATTCTGAAAAATTTTTTATTTGTTAGCATTTGTTTTTTTCTAAAAGAGATTATGAACGTACTCTCATTAAAACTACATCAGCTGCTTCGGCTGCCACATCAGTACCAGCTGCTATCGCTATACCGACATCAGCTTGAGCTAAAGCCGGACTGTCATTTATACCATCACCGACCATTGCTACACGTGCTCCGCTCTCTTGAATTCGTTGAATTTTTGCCACTTTGTGTGATGGTAAAACTTCGGCAAACACTTTTGTGATACCGACTTGTTTTGCAATACTGGCGGCCGTATTTTTATTATCTCCCGTTAAAAGAATTACTTCTATACCCATTTTTTTCAGTGTGTAGACAGTTAAATGCGCTTCAGGTTTTACCACATCTGATACAGATAATAGACCAATTAATTGATTATTGATTGCATATAGAACGGCTGTGCGTCCCATTGATTCTTCGTCAATCATTTTATTATTTATTTCTGATGGCACTAAAATTCCATTACGATGCATCCATTCTCGATTACCAATTAATACTGTGTATTCGTTAAATTCAGCAAATTCTTCATTAAATTTTAATGAATCGCCACGATCATGTTGATTATCATCTAATTGTAATAATTGATGTAATCCTTGTGAATTTCTCGCTGCATCCGATATTCCCGACGTTGTACCAGGAATTAATTCTTCAACTGTAACATTATTTATAAGAAATACAGATGGTGATGACGACGATGATAAATTGACACGACATGAATTTTCATAATTTTTCATTTGTTCTGCTTCTGAAGCCTTCTTTAGTGACAATTCAATATCAGATACAGTACATTTTATACCACATCCGGGAACCGATTGAAAATTTGAACATTTTCCGAATGATTCAATTTCTAGAACGTCCTTTACAAATTTAACGATAGCTGGAAATATGATTAGTCAAATATGAAAAGTAAATCTGATATCGAAAACTTATAGTTACCATTAGCAATTGGGTGTTCACTATTGCTTTCAGCTGCTCCTAAAATTGTAAACAGTCTAGCAAGTGAACAAACTTTTGATTTAACAAAAACACAAACTCTGGAAGTCATTGGTGTACCATGAGTTATAGTGCCAGTTTTATCGAAAACAATTGTTTTAATCTTGTGCGCATTTTCTAATGGTCCAGCACCTTTAACCAGCACACCATGAAGTGCTCCAACACCTGTTGCTACCATAACTGCTGTCGGTGTAGCTAATCCTAAAGCACACGGACAAGCGATTGCTAGTACACTTAAAGCACAACGAAACGCATATCCAAAAATTATTTCCTCACGATTAAGACCCATTTTACTTTCTTTTGAAATCGGAAGATGATTTATGTTAGCATATCCGCTAATTATCCATCCGACTAATGTGATAGAAGATACAATAATGACGAACGGTACAAAGTAACCAGCTATTTTATCGGCTAATTGTTGTATTGGTGCTTTTGATGTTTGCGCCTCTTCTACGAGACGTACAATCTGAGCCAATGTTGTATTCTCTCCTGTATGTGTTGCAATCATAAGTAATACACCGTTTTGATTTATTGATCCACCAATTACTACAGATCCTTTCTTCTTTGGCACTGGCATTGATTCTCCGGTTATTAAACTTTCATCGCATGTCGAATGTCCAAAAATTACTTTTCCATCAACTGGGACTTTTGATCCAGGCACAACCTTTAGAATATCACCTCTCTGCACATAATCAACAGAAATTGTTTTTTCAGATAAAACCTCAAAATTATCTGAAATTTTAATGAGAACTGCTTCAGATGCTTTTAGGGAAAGCAATTTTGAAAGTGCTTCAGACGTTTTTCCTTTTGCGATATGTTCTAGCCATCGTCCAAGTGACACGAATACCAACAGCATTGGCGGCGTATCAAAAAATGTAAGCGGTGATGTGTGCTGTTGTAGTATCATTGCAGCGATAACAACACATACGGAATATATGTAACTAATTGTTGTTGCCATCGTTATCAAAACATCCATATTTGTTGTTCCATGTTTTACAGCTCTGTACGCTTGCACATAGAAATTCCATCCACCAAAAAATTGCACTGGTGTTGATAATGCGAACATCACTAAATTTTCCATAGATAAACCGGGTACAACACAACACATTTCTTCGTGACCGTATTTTTCCATTTCGATCATGAAATAAATCATCGCAAACATTGATGGACCACCAAATACAAGAGAAATTAGAAAAGCATTTCTCCATTTGCGTATTTCTTCCCTGCAAAATGAAATAAATAAATTAACAATAATTAAATTAGCTAATAATTTTAATTGAAGTGACGAAAAATTTCACGCCACACTTACTTATGTTCCAAGTAATTATGTGCCATTTTGTCTTTTTTCGATAAGATTTTCGCTTCAAAACCTAACGCCTCAATCGTTTCACAGATATTTCTTGGTCCTGTCTCTTCGTTATTGTAACGAAATTTACCTCTTTTCGTTGTTAATGATACAGCTGCATACGTTACTCCTGCTACACCCCTTGTGGTCTGTTCAATTTTATTTACACACGATGAGCACGTCATACCATTTATTTCGATTTCAACTTCACCTTCTCCAGTGCCTGGTTCTACGATAATTTCTGTCGGAAAACCCAATTCTGTAATTGATTGAGCTATATCTTCGGGACTAATTACACTCGCATTATATTTAACTTCAGCTTTGGCTGCCAGAAGTGCAATTAAAATTCTATCAACGCCATACAATTTTTTGCAATGTTTTTCGATAGCAGCTACACAGCTAGCACATGTCATTCCTCGTATATGAAGAAAACATGTACTCAAATCATCATCATCCATTATATTGAATGAAAATCCGTTTGCTTTTGTAATATTTGCATTACTACTGGATCCTATTTTGTCGACAATATGATCATTTTTTAAAAAATTCGATATTAATGAAGTATTATCATTAGCAGCAGCAGTAGTAGCAGTAGTAGCAGTAGCAGTACATTTAATATTTTCATTTAAATTTTCAGTCTTTTTATTACAGCTCTGCTGTTGTTCGTTTTCGTTATTTTTTTCGTTCAATACTAAATCGCTGTTACCATCAATCGAATTATTTTGTGAATCTTCAGAATTAATTAATGATGTTTTAAATCCCATATTTTCGATCATATCACTAATTTCTTTTGAATTTAATATTAAATTTTTATCGTATTCGACTGTTGCCATTTTCTCTTCTAAACTAACAACAATCGATAATATACCAGGCTGTTTTGATATATTTCCCTGTATATTACGTACACAACTACAACATTTCATTCCATCAATATGAATTTTTGTTAATTTTTTATTCGGTTTTAAATTAATTCGGCTATCATCATTACAATCATTCAATTCTGTATACGGACATTGAAAACCCATTTTTTCAATTTCATTAACAATTTGTTGTGTATCGATTTGATCTGAATCATAATCAATATAACCGGCCTTTTCGTCAAGTACAATTTTTACATTTTTAACACCAGTTAACTCTTTTAAATTACTAGTTATTTTACGAACACATGATTGACATTTCATACCAATTATTGGTAAACGTACATTTTGTATTGTACCATAATCCAAAAGTCTTTTCGAATCATCATCTGAGTTATCCATTTTTTTCCTATAGGAAAGATTTAAAAAAAAAATATATTCAAAAATATTAAAAAGGAAAATATTGAAAGATTTATAAAATTAATGGTGACATTTTTTATTTATTATTTTTTTAAATGCTATCCCATTTTTTCAAAACTCTCTATCAATTCATTATTTTGCTCGGATTTTTCTCATCTAAAATACTCCATCTATGAAATTTTATAAACTCATTAATGATAAAATTATTTTTTCCATGAGCTATAGTACCTATAATGTCGTATTTTAAATTTTGTTTAAATTTATTAAAGAATAAAAATTTTATTGCTGACTTTTTTTTTAATGACAATTCTTCTTATCATTTTTTATATTACAACACTATTCCGAAATGAATAAAAATGTTTATACATATTACTTTTTCACTATGTATATCAAAATTCAAACATTTTAATCAAGGATGAGCATATGGTGATTACAAATATTACACATCATACAGATGTGCAGTGTACGTAAATATTTATTGTAATAATTTCTATTCGTTAAAAACATAAAAAATACATACATACTGTGAACTGTGATACTGAAAATATAAATAATTAGAAAACCTCTACAATGAAAATTTTTAAATCAAATTCTACACTTACTTTAAAAAATACCACATGATTTCGAATTACATATGTATATATGTATTTTGATTCTATAAATTCATTTCTTGTTTAGCTTAAAAATTATCTGATTTACTTATTAAATGATGAACGGATTACTGATTACTGATTAGATAGTGTGAATCCTTCAAAAACTTAATATTAAATGATAGATAAAAAATTCAAATTTACATGAATTTAAATTCAACTCATTTATGTACGTGTGTGATACATCCACATATATACATAGCAATAAAATTTTTATTATTCAATGCGATTTGACCTTTTACTTTGTATATCATCTCTCTTCTATAAATTCTAATACATTTGTATTGTATAATAATACAAATCTACAAGTAGTGATATTGAACTTGTTAAATATAAATTCCTTTTAATAATATGTACATAGATATATTTCATACCTTATGAATTTCAATTTTATACTCATTTTTATTTAGTGCATACTTGATGTATACAAGACAAGTTTATTTTATATACACACACGTATAACGCCTACACGCCTACGAACGATTTCCTTAACCATTTATGAGGAAATTCATAATAAAATTCTTTAATAAATTTAAGGAATTCACAGAAATTCTTTTTCTTTTCTTTTTTATTTTATTTTCATATTTAATGAGTATAGTGAGTACTACAACTACATGTAATGGACTGCGATGATGATGATGTTGGCGACGATATTTGTGATACAATTTTTTTCTAGTGACTAAGAGAAAAAATGCCTTACATAGCAGCAAAGCTTATAAAACACCTACTTCTAAACTAAGATGTTAGTGCGTAGATGGTAGTAGGTACTAGGTACATAGGTAGTAGCATGAAAAGGATTTAAAGAGAATTTTGTTTTTCACATCAGCTGAAAAGATATATAGGGCAGCTAGAAGTTAACAATTTATCAATTTATATGATAATTTAAGTATAGGTACTACTAACTGACTAATTTTGGTAAAAAAAATTATGTTTCAGATTTGTCCAAAATTTCCTTATCTATATTTTAAAAAAAAAATTTTATAAAAAATAAATTGGAGAAAATTAATGAAAACTTATTTCATGAAAAATTATAATTTATTGTTAATAAGATCAAAAAAATGGTACCGTTTATATTCATTTTAAATAATTATCTAACTGTCTATAGAATTGACCTAATTCTTCAAAAAATAATTAAAAAAATTGTATCGCATATTTTAAACTTGTTTTAAATGCCTATCTAGATCTACACATTTACATATCTATATGTATGTTATAATAATGTATCTAATGTGATACTACTTTTGGAATATTATTTTTATAAAATCTAGTTTATAATAATAAAAAAATTGAAATTTTTTTTTTTTTTACAAATACAATTTTTTAGTTAATTTTATTATCCGGTTCGAAATTTCTAATATCAAATACAAATCACAATTTATGTAAAATACTATCTACTTAGTATCTGTCTATAAAAATGCATAAATAATTCGGAAATGTTGTGACCTTCTTAAAAAATATTTCCCATTTTTTTTTAAGTAATATGTATATGAATATAATATGTGATAATATGGAGCATGTTTGTGTATACTTACAACAAAATTATCGTGTATCGATAGATTAATGACCTTCAGTTCGAATAGAATTAACAAAATTTTATTTATTTTTCACGATTCATTAAATAAAGGGAGAATAGATATACCTATGTACTTATACAAAAATATATTTTTTAAAATTATCGCACTATAAAACAACGAACCAGATCGATTATAATCTTAATAGATAATATCATAATCATAATTATTAATAAACAAACGATTACAATACTATTACAATACTACTAAATTAATGGGTTTTTTTTACATTTAATACAGTCTATAGTATACAGTTGCATAAATGAAATTTTCCTTTTCATGTGTATATATACATATATGCATGCATGTTCCACTTAGTATATTGTTGTTATGTGCTTTGTACAAATAATGAAAGTAAATGAAACAAAAAAAAAACCCACACATCATCCATCATAAAACTTAATTTTAATTTATAAAAAAAAAAAAAAAACACACACACACACAGAGCACACAGGTTACTTATTACAGCGGTAATTATAATCTTTAGTCTCTATAGTATAATAATAATTATTGCAATCTATCAATGTTTTACCTCTAAATGAAATTAAAAATACAAATACAGATACAGATTAGTATTGCCATTTTAAATGTTTGCTCATTATTTAATACTTTTTTAATTTAATATTCACTCACAGCTTCGGCATTCAGTTATGTATAGTTGTGTTTTAATTAAATATTTATAAAACGAAATAAATACTATATTGTCTAAATCGATATACTGTATAGTGAGTGTTCAATCTTAAAAGAAGCAAAATTTTTAGGCGTAAACGGAAATTTAATGACCAATTTAACAGAAAATTTTTTTTTTAATGGAAAATTTTAATTTCTTATATAGTTATAATAAATAATATAAAATATATAGTTAATAATGTTATATCGGACGAATGATCAATCAAAAAATTTCCCATTTTACATAATAATTTTTCATGTTGATGATGGAATAGAAATACCTAATGTATACGAATACATTTTGAAACGGTTTTTTCATATTTCGAACCATTACATACAAAAGGTACAGATATTTTATGAAATATCACCCTGTATATATTTATTCAATAATATTTATTATAAAATTCTTTACGTATTTATACGTACGAGAACATACGTATAAAATGTATAAGATAAATGTGGTAATTTTATATGTTTATAACTAACTTTATGTACACACAGTTACATTACATATACTTATTCATTTAGATTTACACACTTTTTTCCAAAAAGTTATATTTACTTTAAGTTATATACTATTTAAATAACGTTCTTGAAAATTTTTATTTTTCTTCTCATTTTCTCATGTTAGATTTCAAGAGCAAAAATTGGGAACAAATTATCAAATGTGTAATAATGATAATTAATTACACTACAATTTTGTTTATTTATACATTATATCTATGTATACTATATATGTATATACATATACATATGTATGTCCGTATATTGATTTTAAATACACGTTGAAATAAATAAAATTGAATTAGGTAAATTTGAAATCTAATAAAAATATGTAACGTAGTACAATGCACAGACATTGCATTAAATTATTGTAAATTATGTTAATGTTATACCTATTTTTTCACTAATTATTACTCTTATCTGTGTTATTATCCAACTATGAAAGAAGAAAACCTTAACAAAAATTATATATGTAGGTACAGTATTAAATTAAAATTATAAAAAAAAATTGATTTATAATTACTTTTAATATTTCGAGTTTTATAACAAAATTCGTTATTTTTTTCTTATATTTCTTTTTTCATTTCACTTAAAATACATGTCGAATATGTAAATTACATTCACTTCTTATTAAATATTTCACTGTACCACACTGTATACACAGTCTACATTAATATTAACTATACTGAACTATACTCTGCTACCTAACATTTTAAAATGAAAGTTATACAATCGACTGATCACCGTAATAAAATTAAAAAAAAAAAAAAAAAAAAAGAAAACTATTTCAGATAATATAAAAATATTTTCTTAAGAAAAATAAAAATTAAAATTAAAAATGAAAATTTATAATAATAATGTACACAGCTACATGGCTTACAACATACATATGTGTAAAATAAAACCACTGACTACATATGTATACGTATATATATACCATATGATATGAATACGATCTGTTTGAAATGAAAATATAAAATAATAATAATAATACAAACAGAAATCGTGTAAAATATAAAACACAGACATAACTTATAAAAACTTATGGTAAACAAAGATAAAATTTATTCCAGGCTTAACAATAATAAAGCAAAAACGAAAAATAAATATAAATAAAATAAATTACGAATAATATACTTGCAACAGGTTCAATCGTGTATGCTATTGACGCATGTACATTTTATATGCGAGTACGTAACTATATGTAGACACGTGTATATACTCGTATAACTAAACTGTGTATTTCTCGTTTATATAATACATAATATTGAAACTGATACATACGAGTAATAATAAAAAATTTTTAAACATTCGAAACAAAACAAATCGAAAATAGCAAATTATATATTTTTATTCAATTCCAAAGAAATCACACCCAATGTACATATGTACATACATATGATACTTGAATAATCTTTCTTTGGAGAGATATGAAAAATATAATCAAAAAATTATTAAAAATTTGTCGAATGTAGTTTTCTACGTACAGTGAAAAATAATTTTGATTTTTCTTGTCTTCCAAAAATTTAATTTTATTATTTTTCATTATTTTCGAATTGAATTGTAAATTAATTATGTATTTATTATTTTTATCAATGCAATTTTTTGAAATATTTCTCTTACCTAGAAACAACTTTATCTGTATACACTGTACCGCTTTTATAAAAGATATGGTACCTACGTACTTTATTATATGATATTTTTAATCGTCTGTATACCCGTTTACCGTACCCGTGTACGTTGTACGTGTTAGTTGATATGGGATGGGAGTGAGTATGAGGTATGAGTAATATACTAAATCTACAGCTAAGCTGAGGTAGAAAATAATGATTATAAAATATAGATTATATTATAAATAATACTTGTAAAATAATAAGAAAACTCTGAAAAACAAATGAACAAATAAAGTTATACAAGTTTTACTTTACATAGCTTCGTATGTATGGCCGTATGGCACATCACATGTAGTCTGTGTGTACATAATATTATTTAAAAAAAAAAAAAAGTTGAAATCATGAGAAATTCAATATGATTTTTGGTATATTATATTACAGTATTTCATTGAAAATTATCAGACATATTTTTATTGAACATAAAATTATTATTTTCTTATTATAAAATGAAAATAGTTCATTGGTTTAGTTTAGAGGATAATTTGTTCACTTATTTTTTTGTAACACTTTATTTTTTCTCAATATTTTCGCAAATACGATGAGTATCTAAATGTACTTGTAGATGTGATGTGAGTAATACAAATTCAAGTAAGATAGAGGTAGATAAAGAGAGACTTTCGAAGTTAATTGCTTGAACTTGAACACTGCTCAGTGCTCAGCTAAATGAACTTCAAAATCAAATTAAATCCAATTGAATCAATATTTGAATTTATTTAATGAAAACAGAGAAGAAAAAAACCAATCGGAGATCAAAATGAATAATCGTTGCATGCATATAACGATCAAATATAGACAGATTCATTGGAAAACTTCATTCGTATTCAAAAAATGTTTAAATTAATTTAAAATACAAACGAGCTAACATCTACGTACTTAACTATGTATGCTATGTAAGAAAAATTATTATAAATGGATGAGAGTTTGTTTGTTTTTGCTTTGTTTCTAGTTTGAAAAATCTAAAGAAAAAATCGTTACTATAGGTATGAGATGGTTTAATTTTTTGTCTACGATCAAATTCTATTTGTAAAGATGCTATCTAAGTATATTATGAAAGAATTAGAATTACTTTAGCGGTATTAGAAAACCAGATTTTTATTTTGTATGTTATGATCACTTATTAAAAAATGATCACACATATTATTATTGGAAAATTCAATTTTTTTATACGTTAAACACTTTTCTAAAAGAAAAAAAAAAATGTTTTCTTGTTTTTTTTTTTTTTCCAGCATACAAATTGTTTCTGGTTGATTTATTATTTTGAAAAAAGAAAAAAAAATTAATTTTGACATTATATCTACTAAAATTCATGCATTTATCATGTTGAAAATGTGAAAAAAATTGATTCGATTTGAACAATAATTTGCCCTAACAGATTTGCGATAAAAAAGAAATAATAAACAAATTATACACATATTATACTTATACAATTTAGACAGTGATCGTAATGTGTTTGCATTTATACAACTGTTCTTCAGATACTGCATGTCTATGTGCACAAATACATCTGGTCTATTTTGCAATAATTATTTAATTAAAAAAAAATTTATATAAAATGTTCAATATTTTCTTTTGCACTCATGACCATGATAAAATTTATACGAGTATATTTGCCTTTTTTTTTTTTTTAAAACACATTTTGTCTTTCATAAATTTGTAAAAAGTTCAATATATTATTTTTTTTTTCAATAAAAAATCTAAAAATTTTTATACTACACAATCATTTTTGATAGTCATCATTGACTTGAATATTTTATTTACTTATCTAATATTATCTTACTTGTAATAAATGATTCATATTAATAGTAAAATTCACATACATATATTTTTTTCTATAAATTATTTTGATTTTTAAATCAAATTTACCTTAATTTATTACGTGAATGTTTAGGATTACTACTGTTGTATCCATTATTATAAAGTGGCATCAGATCATTTTCATGTAATTTTATATCAATATATCTTTCATCTTCTCTGGTGTTCAATAGAACATACCCGGAATTATTTAATTTTTTATTAAGTAAAGGTAATTTAGACATATTTTATATGTTTTTTATATTATGTGCTCGTATCTCGTATCAATTTGAAACTAATTTTAAATGAATATTTTGAAAACTGTTCACTGAATTAAAGAATATGTTGATTTTAGAACAACTTCAGAACATTATTATGTATAAAAATTTAAAAAAAATATACATATATGTATTTTTATTAAAAATTATTTAAGTAAATAAATATTTTACACAAAATTTCATATTACGAAAATAATATCATTTTAATTCGTTAACATTCTCATGTATCCATTTGGATAAGAGTGAACTTTTTTAACATTTCCGTATCTGTATGACTTAATTAATTACAAAACAAAAGTAAAATAATAATTATAATCGTGTATAGCGTGTTTATGTCAATGGCAAACATTAAACATGCATAGTAATTTGAAAAGAAAAAAACGATTTAAGGAAAATTTTTAAAAATAAAATTTCCAGAATTTAGTGTAATTATTCATTTCAATACGAGAATTTGAAAATAAATGAAAATTTTTTTATGAGATATAAGTAAAATATAATGTTTCACGTTTCACGGAGATTCTTATTTAAATTTTTTTATAATTTCTCTTTTAAACTTTTATAATTATATGATATGTTATTTCGATTTTTATTTTATAAACTAAACCGCTACAATGTTTTTTATTCTCATTTTTATTTTATTATTTATAAAATGAAAATTCCTTTTTGATTTTAGCAAATTAATTCCATTAGAAAATTTTTATAAACAAATTTTATACACAAACTACAACTGATAACACAAATAAAAATAAATAATTTGAAAATAAAATAATGATAAGACATTACAAAATGATTAACTACCACATAATTATAATTATAACAAAAAAATTATCTAAAATATAATACTGAACTTTCGTAAATGTATAACGTACGTATTAGAATCAAATTAATGATACGTATTCAGACAGGAAAACAACAAAAAAAATATTCTTATGTTTAGAAAAATGAATGAATAAAAAATTTAATTTAACGTTAATTTACTAGTGAAAATATTAAATTATAATGTTATTATAATTATAAATGTTATCGTAATGACATGCTCGTTTTTAAAATCACCGTCTAGCTCTATAACAAACTTTAATGAAGCTCAATCACTATATACAACAACAGAATAAATGAAATAAAATGAAAATAGATAAAAATAAAACGAATGAAGAGAATACAAAAGTAGAAAGGTAATTAATTAACAAAGTTTATCAGAATACTATTATTATTATTAAACATAAAAAGCTTTCGTATTATCGTAATTATTATTATTCAAAAACAATATACTGATAAGATATTAAATTAAAAAACAATATAAATAATAAAAATATATGTGAATATCTTATTGTATTTGTATGTACACAATATTATAGATACTGGTCTGGTACAAATGGCTATAATAATGAAATTTTAAATATGTATTTCGTACATTATGCAATGTAAATATGTACATATACATATTATTTGTGTACCATATATTTATTGATTTGGGGTTGACAAAAAATACGTATCTACAATATATGTGTTTTTATATTAGATAAAAAAATGATAAAGAAAAATATGATAAATAAATATTAAAAAAAAAATAAAATAAAATTTATGAATACATATATTTTTTCTTGTTAAAATAATTTTGAAATGATCTGTGACGTTCCAAATTAAATAAAATTGTAAAATTGTTGGTACCTACTTGTACCTACTTAAGATAATGTATGTTTTGTATTTTTGTCCGTTTTCATTTTCAATTTTAATACATGGTGTAAAAGTACCTAAAACTATGCTAAGTAATTATGTACAAATTTATAATTATATTGTAATTGTAACATCATGAGTGGATAAAGTGATGAAGTCGACATTCGTCCGTTCCATCGTCAGTGTCGTAACCGTATTTTAAATTTTAGCGCCAGAAATGTGAGTCTGATTGGTTTTATATTCAAAAATTATTGATTTTATTTGCAATCTTTCGCATTATATTATTGAAAATATCAAATTTCTTGATATAAGACACTTTGTTATTTTATGAATTATAATTTGAAACCTTAAATTTTTATTCCCGACAGTTCTTCAAAGATATGTTTGTTTTAAGTATGGTATGAATAATAAAACCAAAGTTTAAAAAATAAATAAAATAAATAAATGTATTCCTCATATTATTTTAAGTCATTACCATGTACATATGTATGTATAGTAAACTTCATTAGTTGATATTCGAATTGGCGACTTATGTATACACAAAACTAATGTATTTAACATACATACATGTAGAAACATTTTATATGATTTACTTTTTTTTATTTAATTTTAATGCGTTACTATCTGGCATTTAATTTTCTTATCAACAAATTTGTTAAATAAATATATACATATAAGTAATAAGTATACATTTTCTTTTGTTTTAATATTATATATATTTTTTTTAATATGACATACATACTTGTTATTTTTTTCATCTATTGTTTCTATTCTTGTCGTCCTAGATTCATCGCTGTAAATATGTGGATTTGATGATGATATTTCTGAAGTAGCTAAATCATCAGTTATTTGATCATTGGATTTTTCATCACCTAAAAGGAAAATGATTTTATGAAAAATTTACAAAAGAAAAAAACCAAATTGATAGGTATTTCATTTTATTTTATTAATTTAAAAATGTACATACCTTCTTCAGAATTTCTTGTCAATTCATTTTCTTTTTTATCCTCATCCATTTTTCATGTAAAATTATACACAGTTTGGAAGAAAGCGATATAATAATCTTTAAAGAAAAAAACTACAATTTATTATTTTTTACCACCCACGTACAAAATAAAAAATCTTATAATTTTTGTATCTTGTTTTGATCACACTACACATTTATACATATGGTTAACTATTTTTTAGTTAATTTCACTAATTTGTTTTTATTTTTTCAATTGCATTAAAGAATAAAATTTCTAATAATTAAATTAAAAACATAATAAAATTAATAAATCGCGTTTTATCTTTAACTATTCATTTTCAATAATTTTATTATTATACCTTTGTTTGTATTGTATTGTAGTGAAAGTAATTGGCAAAAATTGACATTGGCTAGGGCTACTAATGGCTATGGCTACTAAAGCTGTTTTTACAATATAGATAGAATACAGTGTACAGTCTTGTCATTTGTCATGTGTCATTTTGATGTTAACAAAAATTTAATATATTTTTTGAGGAGAGTTTCTAATTCAGAGACAGAGAGAATTGGAGAGAATCGTTCTGTCAGTGAACTTTAATTTGAATTTGAGATATTGGTGATTGTTATATCAAAAATGAAATAATTCAACTCAACACAAAAAAAAAACAAAAACGGTGTACAGGATAAGATTTAACTTTACTTATCCTGCTTGTTACTAGATGACAGTGCTATTTAGAAAAATAAAATAATTATAACGAACAAATATGAAATTTGATTGGACACAATTTAAAATGTATGTACATACTTTTTTTTTAAAAAAAAGGAAGTAAATATGTGATCATAATCTATTTATCAAAGATGTGTATACATTTGTTACCTTTTATTTCTAGCAATAGTTAGTTTTGAGTAAAATTTTTTTTTTTTTTTACAATTTTGAAAGTAAAAATTTTTATACACAGACACATACAGATACGATAGTAATAAGAAAAAATGAAATTCACGTGCACATATTATATCAATAATATTATTGCAATAAAAATTACTTCATTCATCTCACATTCTAGTCATTAATTTCAATTAATCCGCAAAATATTGTCTTCTGATTTATTGTAGATGTAAGATACTTGTTCGCTATAAACGTAAATTAGATAGTTTAATGACTGATAGACGACAAAAAATTACTACAAATTGACTAAACGAATCTGTGTAAAATTCAAAAAAATCTCTATTTTTGTTTTATTTTATTAAATTATTTAAACTTTTAATTAAAATCAAAACAATTGAAAATTTCTGATATCATTCGATATTACAGAAAAATCGAACTGGAATCAATTTGATTATTATACAATAAATAAGATAAAAAATTGAATGTCTTATATATTACACTTTCTATTTTTCTTTTTAAAAATTTTTAATTAAAAAATTGCATTCGCATACACATAACACTCCATCTACAGAAATACAAAAATAATAATAAAAAAGTTTAGGTAATTTATATTGATACAAAAAAATATATTGTAAATGAAAGAAAAACTTTAAAATTTCTGTATACATACATGATAATGAAAATTAATCAAAGTAGAACAGCACAAAAACAAAAATAATTATCTGTTAAAATAATAAAACCCTAAAGGATTATTTCTTATCTTTCTTAACTTACAACACAACGACAAAAAAAAGTGAAAAGAAAATCTAGAAAAGCTTGTATCTTTTTTAATAGTTGGAAAGTTTGTACAACTATTTGTTGGAAAAAAAAAATAAAATTAACGATTTAACTACAAACAGAATATTTTCTTTGAAATATATATCTTCATCATTTTTTTATTCTCTCTCTCTCTCCATCTGTATGCTAAAGATAATTTGCAATTCAAATTAATATGATATGAGAATGCCTTTGAAATGTAAATTATGTGAAAAGGAAACAAGAAAAAATATAATAATTCGAAAATTATGTTTAACAAAAAATAAAATCATCTTTTGATAATTTTATGATAAATTTATTTAAAAATAAAAATAATTTTTTTTGTAACTACTATAAAAAGCATATGATAAGTAAAATATGTACAAAAATGTATTTAGAAAATAGATAAATCATCATAATTGCGCATTTAAGTATGGGTGGGTGGTATTACATGAATAAGCGTACAGGAATTGTATCATGGATATACATATGTTTTTCTGAATGATTTGACTCATACCGTAAATATAGCTGAATAGAAGGAATTATTGATAAATGTATTTAAGCCGGATATGGTTTTTATTATATTTTGATTTTTGGTTTTTCAAAATTGTTAAAAATTCATCTCTAAACAGTACACAGTCTCTCAAATGTTTTTTCTTTTTTTAAATATTTTTCATTCGTTTAGGAACAATAAAAAATTTATTATATGTACATTACTGGCAATAATGCAAGAAAGCCACACAAAAACAAGAAAGGAATATCTATTAAATGAAAGCCAAGGCTCTCTTGAAGCGATATTGAAGAACTCATATTCGCGCGTATCTTTCTATCTTTATTTCTACTTCTCTTTTTACATTTCAAATATTCAAGAGTTTAATGACCATGTTTGTTTACAAATCAAAAAATATAGGTCAAAACATTTATCGGTTTTTCTTGTTTTGATCTGAATTTTTGCTTCGTACACATCTACTACAGTGCAGTACATAATATACACAAGAAAAGGAGAAGAGAAACTATTATTCGCTTATCTTTCTACTTCTCTTTCCACTTCTTTTTTGACTTTTCTTTCTAATTCTCAAATAGTCAAGTATTCAGTGACCATGTTTGTTTACACATCAAAATATAGGTGAAGATGAATATGAGTTCTTCTTGCACACACATCGGATCTAGTTTTGATTTGAAAATTTTCTTCGTACACGCCCACTACAGTGCAGTACATAATATATAATATACACAAGAAAAAGAGAATAAAAAAAAACTACTATCCGCGTATCTTTCCACCTTTCTTTCGATTTTCTTTTCACTTTTCTTTCTACTTTCTCTTCTTGTTTTCTTGTGTATATTTATATTATGTACTGCACTATAGTACGGGAGTACGGAGAAGAATTTTAGATTGAAACTAGATCTGTGTATAAACAAGAAAAACCGATAAATGTTTTGACCTATATTTTGATTTGTAAACAAACATGTTCATTAAACTATTGAGTACTTGAGAAGTAGAAAAGAGAAAAAGAAGAATACCTATACACATAAAGGTGTACGTATACAAACAAATATATAGAATAGATTGCATACAGTACGTAAGTAGTATTAATATTAAATTTAAAAATTATTATCTATTATTTTATAATATAGAAATAAAATTTTTTGAATGACATTTTAAATTTGATCATAAGTTCTATTTTACATTATATACCTGTCCGTCCTGTATGAAAATGAATGCATATTTATTATGACCACTAATATACACATAAATATTATATTTATCATAATCATGTTGATATTATGTATGGTACATTATTAATGATAGATGTGTTATATATTTTAATTTGAAAATATCAAATTTACTTTTGGTATATCACTAGATAGCACTACATATACCATTAATGACGAATATAATGTGTATATTCGTAAGTGCATCTATTATGAAGTGTATGGCTGTGCATGCATATTTATCGTACTAGTGATACAAATATTTTAATTACAGTTTAAAATAAAATAAAATGCAATATGCATACGCGCAATAATGATATACATATTTATAATCCCATTCTATAATATAAAATAACATTTAATAATACTGATACTCGATATATGTAATGATGCATTTTAAAAGGTAATTATAGACTACCATACGCACACATACTGTATGAAAACTTTTAAAAAATAAAAATTTTATTCTCATAACAATTAGTCTAATTTATTTTCATCACATATCGCGTTATTATCATATACGAGTATTTGCAATCCTCATTTGCGTTTAGAATTAATTATTTATAATGTATACTTATACCTGCTATATATCATATACGATTACATACATAATATCTAAAAAAAAAAACACCTTCTTATTCATATATTACTCCAGATAATATATAATTGTGTGCATAATGATAAATATAATAATATTTCAGGTATTTTTTGGTTTTATTTAATTGCATTTCATAAATACAAATTACTATATGTATGTATACGAGTACATGTGTTAATATGGAATTTATGCATATATGTTATGAGTGTTTAAATTCAATTTCAAATTCATTTTTTAATTAATTCAAAATCAATAAAATTTACATTCATTAAAAATGTTAAAAAAAATAGCAAATTTTTTATTTTATCGCATTCATATTATTATTCTCAGATTAATATTTTTTAATTATGAAATCTAAATATGATTTTCATCACGTGCACTAATAGTTATCTCATAATTATTATTTATTAGTAATGTGTTGAGTGGTAAACATAAATACGACTAATATTCTGAAAATTCTTAATTTTTCATTTTACTGAATGCATTTCCATCAATTTCACTAATTAAAAAAAATTTAACAGATGATTGATTTTGATTAATCAAAATGATGTCGGATTTCACTGCGATAACAATATATGGATCTAAATTGTATACATATATATATATATATGTGTACTCATACAGATTTTATCTTGAGTTTATTGATATACTATGAAAGTACCCAATTACTTTATAAAGTAAAAAAAAAAAAATGTTTTTAAAAAATATACCCTAATCAATCAAAATATCCTTTTTATATACATGTAAGTATATATTTTTTTTGTAACATTTTTACTGACTAAATTTGAAATTTCTTGTTGTTGTTTATATCTTGAGATATTTCTGTAATAAGATTTTTTTTTACTTTTAGTATAACATTCGATATTACATTTTGATGATCAGTATTATAGGATTTTTAAATTAAATTTTTTCGATTGTATAATCAAAAATTAATGATTTATTCATTCGTTTCAAAATTTGTTACATGTAGTATACATGTAGAACATTACATAATGTAGATTATAAAGATAAATACATAAAGTTTTTAGATAGCATTATAATTAAATGAGAATGAACAAAAATAGATTAATTATATTGAATTCAATATTTTCTAATGATTTTTAGATTTTTTATTTATTTCAATTGTATATTTTGTTTTTATAAAACTTTGAATTTAATAAACGTATAAAGTATTAAAATATTTATATAAAACGTACATACTCGTATGCATGTTTTACATTTGAATAGAAAATTTATTTCATACAATACGAATAATACGATGTAATTAATAATTTATTGAAAATTTTCATTTCATGATTAATTGTATAAAATTTACTACCACAATACCAGATATTACTCGTATTTGAAAAGCATAAAATGATTGGATTAAATCTATAAAAAATATATATTTCATATAATAATCTAAAAAAAATAAAAAATAAAAATAAAACAGAAAATAAACCACATACGAGTACAATATTTATGTACTTTAGAATTTAACATAGAAATCCTTTTAAAGTGAATTTTCAATATGTATAAAACATTTCAATTGATTCAACATTTGACTTCAATCTTCAATTCATATAATATACGAGTGAGTATACTCGTTATATACTCGTCTCGTTATTATGTAAATAAATACCTACACATATTATTATTCAATATATTACGTATGTTATGTATACATAACATACCTAGAATATTGTTCAATTAAATTAAATTGTATATAAACTTTCTATAAATATACTCTTATAAATATACGTACAATTTGTATACAAGTAAGTTCATATAAATATACATACGTCTATTATATAGTATTTATTCATTCAATTCACAGGAAGTGCAGATAAAATATCTGAATTGACTATTTTATCATTTGTAAATAAATTTAACACTTTCAAGACAAAATATTCCAACACAGGCACACACACACACACACACACGCACACACACACACACACACACACACACACGTATATATACGATATTATACATATTTAGAAAATATAATAGAAGCGTAAATATATACTACGTTTAAATAAAAATGAAAAAATTGCAAAAATTCAAACAAAAACATCAGATATATGTAATTAATCAGAAATCGAGTAAGTAACTTTTAATTGATTTATTATAATCAACTATATCATAAAAGCATACACACATACACTATGTGTGTATACACTACATATTCACAAATGTTACACACAAACAAAATATGATAATAAATAGTTTTCGATTAGTATGTAAAGATTTCAAGTTCATTGGGCTATATATGCACATGATGCTATTGGGATAAAATTCATTCAATCGACGAAATTGATTTTCCTTTTGAATGAATGAAAACAAAAAATGAAAAAAAAATGAAAAATACTTATCGTATATATAATATTTATGTAGTCGTATGTCGTATATAAACGTATGTATGTATAAACTTATATATAAATGCATTCTTTTATTTCTACTATATCAGTTTATTTTAAAGGATTAATAGTAGAAACTAAAAAGGAACTGATATACATAGTTCAGAGAATAAATGAAATATTCTCTTTTATATTTTCTATATAAGCATATATACAATAGAATATAGAAGTATAGTGGTATAGAAGATCAAATACATTTAATTTTTATTAGATAGTTTCTTATTTTTTTGTAATTAAGTGAATTGAAAAGAAAACTTTGAATTTCTTAGAATAAAAAGTTTAAGTTTTTCTTTTCTTTTTTTTTTTTTTTAAATCATGGTAGATTACAATATGTGGGTGAGTTTTTTTTTTTGTGTTTCGATATCTTGTATGAAGAACGTTACAGTTTACAGATACTTTTTCGATTATTTTAACTATCAATAACGTAGATAAGTTTACAATGCATTATTTTGATTTTTAAATTTTTAGTACTTTGAAACTCATTTGAAACTCATATATACGATTTTATGTCAGATACAGTATGTCAATAGGATAGTCATTAAGGAACTCATTCTATTTTCTGTAAATAAAAATTTTCATTCGAATTTTTGTGCTGTAAATTGAGTACAAAAAAAATATCTATACCTTGTATATATTTGTTTCTAGAAATTAGAACTATAAGTATAACATATACGTATGTACACATATTCATAATACCTGACACATATATGTATAAAAGATTTATTGACAAAATATTACTCAAAAATATATAAATATGTATATACATATAGCATACACATAGCATATAAATATTTTATTTTAATTTTAGCTAATATTTATTTAATTAATATTCATAGATATCGAAACGAATATACATATTAAAGGAATCTTAAAAAATAAAATGATAGAACTGTATAGAATATAGAATTCATTTAAATATTTTTCTCATAAAATTTTCTATATACAGGGTGATTTTTTTCTAAGTGCCAATATTGGTACTATGGTATTCTTTGGACTGTTTTATGAAAAAAATTGTACTACCAAAAATTTCTATCGACCCTATTTTCGACGCTAGAGGGCGTTGAAAATTTTGATTTTTTTGCAGGACCTTCAAATTTAAAATTATGTGTAACTTTTTGTACACCATACTTTGGAAAATTTAGTGTTCTAAAGCATAATAGGAAACTAAATGACCTTTCTTTTCATATACTATAACAAGTATTTTGGAATTCGGTTCTAAATAAAAAGAAATCCTGATGTCAAAATTTATGACGAATTTTTTAAAAAATTTTGTGTATAAATTGGGTTCCTGAAAAATATTTGCACTACAAAAAATATTTTTATTTTTGTAGTCGAAGCACAAAAATGTTTTCTTTCAAACAAAAAAAAAACCAGAACATGATATCTTTTTTCGTTATTGAGTTATTAAGGATCAAAGGAGTGCAGAAATGGTAAAAAATGCCAAAATACGTAAAAAAAATAATATTTCGCAATGAAAAAATTTTACAAACTTCATTTAGGCACATTTTTGTCCATTTCTTGTCGATGTGAGAACTTAATAATTATTAGTTTCTGTAAACATTTCAAATGAGGAAAAAATTATTATAAATTGTTATGGTAACTCTATTAAAGAAGGAATATCGGAAAAAGGCCCCGGCAGATGTGGTGTGAAGTGGACGAGGGGCTGTCAGTTTACTGGCTGTCCCTAGCAATAAATAAATTAAAGAATAATAAATTTTATGAAAACGAATGCAATATTTACTTAATTTTATGCTTTTAAAAGGATGAAGTACTGCAGTAGACTAATCGGAAGACAAAAGTTACATACAATCACAAATGATCACAAAATTCACAACTGATCACAAAACAACCATATGACCAAGTCAAAAAATCAACAATGCAATAAATTACATTACAATAATTTAGATACAAACATAATGTCTCTGGAAATATGAATTGAATATGTGTATGCACATACATAACCACACATATCGCACTTTATACACACAAATACATATATACATATTACTTGCCATATCAAATCTGTAGCACGTGGTAGCACAAACAAAGCAAACATAAAAAGTTTTTGCGTGAAAGTAAAGTTTTAGCATGTTTTAGTATCTTCCTTCCTTTAGTTAACATTCATATGTACTTATACTTGTATGTATATATGCACATAAAATTCTTACGTATACATATGGTTATTTATAATGGTAAATTTAATTTATGATATAGATAGATGGTGTCATAACGTAATAAAAATGCAATTAAATTGTCATATCAGTAAGTGTTTTAGTGAAAAAATTTTTATTCACTTAATTTACTGTTAATTTCAGTAAATATTATGTGTGATTATGTATTATGTATTGCTTGACAGGTACATATGTATATATGAAGCATGAAGGTATATGACCGACAATCACATTTATAATTTTCTCTTTGTGCTCTGTAAATGAAAATAATTAATTAGTATACTGTCGATTATTATTATTTCAAAGTTTTACTTGATTGTATTGCAAATTATAAGGGTAAGTAAGTAAAATCCTGTATGTAATTAATGAAATTGAAATGATTAATAGAAAAACATAATTATTAAATTTTTTAAAAAGATTATTATGTAACATATTGTCTTTCAATTTATTTAATTGAATATGAAAGGATAGGAGTGATTTTTATTTTTTAACAGTTTGATATTTAATTAAATTATTGATTGTGAAAAGAAAATTATTATTGATGTCAACCGGGATTTAAACAAAATTGTTATACATAATTTTCTTTCGTATATTTGTATTATGTAAGTATACGAAAATCGATTTTATTATTATCAAATCAATGTGATTATATAATAATTCTATTTTTCCTATTCACTGTTATATCATCATCATCATCATCATCAATGGTGCTGCGACCCATATCGAGTCTTGGCCTCCTGCAAAATTAGTATCCACTCTTCTCTTCGTTGCGTTACACCCCTCCAGTCCCTAATTTAAAGTGCCCTTGTGTCTTGCTGTACGACGTCTGTCCATCTTTTCCTAGGTTTTCCAACCGGCCTTTTACCTTGTACTTTGCTTTCCAGCATCTTGTATGGTATTTTTTGGGGGCTCATTCTCGCAACATGTCCGGCATGTCCCATTGTAATCGTTTGAGTTCGTCAGTTATTATATAAAATCGTATTTATTTGTTATATATTTTCTTTCCTTTTTTGTGAAATTTTACTTTGTGCCTTTACGCATATTTATTTTTCATAAATAAAAATGTGTTAACATAAATAAACGAATTTTCAAATTTATTATTTGATCAATTTTTGTAATTTTTATCATTTCTTTTTGTTTAGCATATTATATTATAATATTATGGTGTCACGTGCAAAGAAAAAAAACTGAAAAATCGATGAATGTTCAATAATCTTTAAATATCTGTATATATGTATATGTATGTATGTATCATCAATATTGTATTATTTATAGTCCTATGAATGTTAAACAAAATAATAAAACATAAAAGAAATGGAAAATATAACAAATAATGATAATAATATGTATTAAATTTATCTATCACGTAAAAATAATAAAAATGAATATACATACATATATACGAAAGAAGTCAGTCAGCAATTTCAAATTTCATTCTTTGAAATTGTATATATCATTTGTGTTGAAATATTATACAACACAAAAACAACTGTTATAAAATATCCTTCATAAATTTTGATATGTACATATAAACTTATGTATGTATGTAGTGGCGGCTCCATAAAATTGCCATCTTTATGAAATTTCAAATTTATTCTGCTGAAAACAATTAATGTAAGTTGATGAAGAATATTACCATTTTACTCGATTAAACTTCCACACATTTTTGTACATAAAAATTCATGAGCGCATCAAATTTCAAGTATCCAATGTTTCTAATCTTAATTTAATTTAAAACTTTTCTTGAATTGAGAATAAATTAAATTCAATTGAAATATACTTTAAAGAAATTTAACATTAAAATGGATAGTTTACGTAACTATAATTGAAGTTCAACTCGTATAGATTTAACACAAACGTACTCATTTGCAAATTTTGTTAATGGCATGTGGTTTTGATATATCGTATTTCATGAATTATAATAATAATAATAATAATTACGATAATGAATTTAATTAAAACCTAAAACTACATGTAAAGATACATACAAAAAGCATATATTCTCGTATGTCTATACACATAATTATCATTCTTCTGTGGTATGATACAATAGCTCCTGAAGACCTTAGAGCTAAATCTCTGTTAGTGGTGTGGCTTTTCCATAAAATAATATGATTACTAACTATCATAAATAAGTAAAAATATATAATGATAATTATAAATGTAATAATCGAATGAATATCTTCCAATTAATGTATACGTATAAACAAATGAAATATGTTTTATTAATTAACATAAGTTAAATAAACCTCAGACTACATATAATGTACATACATCTGTGTCTAGGTATGCACATTTATGTATAAATCTGAATAAAATGTATTGCATATTATAATATATAGTACTTGGTAAAAAAAAAAAAAATTACCATCTCCTATTATATTGTGTGTGGAAAAAATAATTTCGAAATTATATGTAATTGAAAATTTTAATTGAAATTTTTAATCCTATTCGCTACAATATAAATTGCTATTATCCGTGATTGATTTTTTGAATGTTATTTAATGGATATAAGTATTATTCATTAATTTTTTCAATAGAACTGCGATAATTTTATTTTATTTGATTTTTGTATGATCCTTTTACGAATTTTACTATCCGTTTCTAATTGAATTCGTACCAGAATTTTTAATTTAGTAGCTCCATCAAATATTTCTACAATGTGCATACTTGAAAACGATATTGTTTAGTTAAAATTTGATATCATGAACATTTTTATGAAATAAATGAAGTATGAAAAAAATATAAAGTAGACGATTCCATTTCATTGGACATGAACTGTGTATGTACACAGTACAACATTCATACCTATATATAGATAAATGTATCTACGTTTTTACATACATAGTATATATGTATATGTACCACAGTAAATCGAATGAACAATAATGTTGAATGAATGAATGCCAATTTAATTTATTTCACAGTATAAATAAAGTACACTTCATTATATCGGAACAGAATCCTTGTTATTATGATAATGAATAAATATATTAAAATACTAATAATTTATCGTATATCATATCTTTATAAGTTTTCAATGTTCATTGTTTTGGTTCTTTTTTTTTGCTAGTACCACAAATATACAATTAATAACTTCTCATTGTTGCTATACCATTCAAATTAAAAATTTTTTATAAATAGATAAATGAATTTCAATGAAATATTGTGTGTATGTAATGAATTGTTTTATTTAAAATCATAAAAACAAATTCACAGTTTAATGAAAAATATGATAAAAAAATATTTTAAAATATCCTGTTAGCAAAAAAAAAAAAATTTAATATGAAAATTCATAGCATGTTTTACTCTGCAATTTATAATGAATGACAACAGCATATTAAAAGTAATCATTGAATTACAGTATTTTCAAGTTCTAAGTAACTTCAATCCTTCAATTCATTCTACCTGCATATACATATGTACATAAATATTAATTTTCTTTTCAGCGACAAATAGGAGGTTGTTCGGCATTTAACTATAGTACGATAAACGCTAATAGTACATTGCATACCAAATACCATGTAATTGTATTTTATTTCATGAGAAAAATGCATTTTCTCTTTATATATTTTTTTGCTTTGCGTTATACATCATAAGAAGTAAACGAGGAACAGGAGGAGATAGAATAAGTATACCAGAAAGAGGAAGAGACAGAAATTAAATGATAGATAGCAAGAGGTTATTGGCAGTTAACTATATAGTATGATATATGTACATACGCTAGTAGTAGGTAGTAGGCTATTAACTTATATACCAATCAGTCGTATTTATCACTCACCAGAAAAATCCATTTTCTTTTCATATTTGCTCTGCACTACGGCACTACTCACCACGAGAAGTATACGAGAAACAGGAAGAGAAAAAATGTAGTAAGAAGAGGTTGTTGGCAGCTAACTATATCGTACGACATACCCTATAATTTACAGTACTTTGCACACCATGTATCCATGTATATAATCATATTTTAATTCATAAGAAAACTTCATTTTCTTTTTATACTTGATTTATGCACTAAACACCATGAAAAGTATACGAGAAATGGGTAGATGAACTGACAATCGATCAATACACCCATTCGATAGGTAAAATAAAGCAAAAAATGTTTCTAAAAAAAATTCTAGAACGAAAAATGTTATATGAAACAACAAAATTATAATTTCAGATTAAATTTTTTAAATATCTAATAATTCTGTTCTGATTCAAAAAGGATACATTCACATTTTTCAAATGAAATCAATAATAATAAAAAGGTGAGGTAAAAAATCAATTTGAAATTCAATTTATCCGGTTTAATTGGTATCAGATCAGTTTGTTTATAAATATTGATTAAAGAAAGAATACATTATACAACAAAGATAGAATATGTAATGTATACAAATACATAAAATAACCCTGGAAAAAGTATGCATTAATAATGTAGCCTTGAAATACACATTAACATACATACATACAAATTACAAGAATTTTGTTTATGCCGTACATTTGCCTTTATACTTTCGTGCCTTTTATCTTTTCTTGTATACAAATTATTTTTTTTTTTAATTGGAAAATATAAATAACTTTCCTTAACATATTTTTATTTTGTATTTAAGTATTTAACCTTTTATTTATTAATCTGTTTCATTATCTTTCTTTAATCCTTTTTTCATTATTTCAGCTTTTATTTTTGTTTTATATAATATTGTTTTTTTTATTTTTAGGAAGAATGTGAAACAGGCACATATTTGTGTAGGATATACACACACAAACAATACATTACATAAAATAAACAAAAACAAAAAGGATATAATAAAATATAAACATAAAATGGAATATTTTTGAATTAAAAATATAAAAATAGGAATATACAATAATCGTACACATTATAGTAGTGATAAAATACATTTTAATATGGATTTTAATTTTGTTAAAATTTCAAAATAAAAAAAAATATAACATGCATAAAGGAAAAAGAAAAAATATTAAACAAAATTGTTGAAAATCCAAAAGATAACAGTAGTGTACAGATTTTAGGACATCTCATACTTATATGAATTGTATTAAAACATAAGACTATACCATGCTATACATATACTACTTAGAAAAACCGCATTACATTCAAAATAATTGCAAGAGTTTTGTAGAGTACAAGATGGTACAATATTTAAATATGAATTTCTACATAATAAATTTAAATCAGAGATTTTGATTTTTATTTAAAATAAAATTTTCAGCGCATAAGAATTTTGTTTAATTCTTTCAGTTATATAAGTATTTGAGTATATGTACATATGTACATAAAAATAATTTGATTTCAATTTTATTATCTTATAAATAAAAATTTATGGTACCTATATACATATAATACGTAGCAAACACTTTATACTCGTGTGTAAGAAAATTATCAAAAAAAAAAAAAAAAAAAAAATACCACATAATCCATAAAGATTTCAAAGTTTATTAGATTATTTGGAAAAAAATAAGAAAATTAACTTTATTTTGTTTTTGATTTTATTTTTCAAATGATTTATTACATATACATACATCTAAGCACACGTATAGTGCACATAAATATGTAATTATAATCATACATACGTACGGTTATGGAAAGAATATCCTTCTTTATTAATCAATATATGTATGTAGGTGTGAAAAGTTTTGATACAAATTTAATGTTTTATATAACCAGTCGAGCATATATTATGTACCTAATATATGTATAATATGTTTTATGTACATACTATATATGAAACGACTTATAAATGAAAACTTTTAATTTAATTAAATAAAATAAAAAAAAAATAAATAAAAAATAAAATAAAAATAAAACAAAAATGTGTTCCAGTATTAAATCATCACGCCAAACAAAATTTATTATTTATATGTGCATAAATTAATTTTATATTACGTAGATTACCATTACAACCTGTAAATAATATATATGTATATAATCTAATAATTATCCGAAATGAGATTATACCTTTTGACGATTAATAAAGATTGATGTTTTTTTCATTTGTACATTTTTATGATGGTCACATATTGTGTAATGAAGAAAATTAAATAATATAAGAAAATGAATATTAAAAAAAAGTATAATGATTATCACAAATCGAAATGGCTGATTTCTCGATTAAGCGCCAACATTGTGTAGAATACTATTCATATTTGTATTATCGTAGCGTATACTATTAGGATAGGTATTGCTAGTCAATTAACTTCACTGCTACAGAAAATGTATTGTATAGAGTAGAGTAGAGGAAGAGGAGGTATTAAATGTTGTTTGTTGTTTTTCCGTGTTTATTATGTATACAATATTCTCATTCCATTTAGGGTGGTATTCACCAACATGGATATATCCGTCGGATATATTTTAGCCGGATACAATTTCAGCTTATTCATCAATCTAGATAAAATTTGTTTTCGAACTTCGTTTTCGGGTCGAACATGTGTGTCAAACATATTAGCTGATTGTATATTTATATTACAGAATAAAAAAGAGGCTCTGCGATGTGATAATTATATGCAAAGATGATAATACATAGTAGTACTACATTATCTATGTTTGTGCTGTTGCTGTTAATAACAAGGTTATGTTCAAACGATATTTATAATACCACTTCGAGGTTGTCTTAAAAATATCCGAGTAGTGTTTTATCCAGGTTGATGAATACACTTTATCTCGAATAAAAGATAATCTATGTTGGTGAATACCAGCCTTAAAGAAAAAATCAACTTTATCTCAACAATGAAAATACGAGTACAAATGATGTGTAGAAGAGATACAGAGTAGAGAAAGAGGAGCAAAAATTAAATGTGGTGAACTTGTTAGTTGATTTTCCTTGTTTTTTTTTTTTTTATGTACAATATTCGCAACAATAAAATACGAGTAAACAAGATGTGTAGAAGAGTATGTATATAGAATAGAGAAAAAGGAGTAAGCATGATGAAATGTTGTTTGTTTGTTGATTTTCTGTGTTTTGTCATGTACAATATTCGCATTTTACTGAAAGAGAAAATAAATTTTTTTTTTCAATTATGAAAATACGAGTACACTTGAGTTTTTGCGAAAATTTAAGGAAAAACAGAATTAGAAAGTGGGAAAATAAAAAATAAATAAAAACAAAATTGAAATAATTGAAGTAGATAATAACACAATTATATTTATACAAGATGTGAAATGGTTGCATAAATAACTGATGAGTTGTTGTACGGCAAATATCGATATCGATCGGTAGTTTCAATAGAATTCATTGAAAATATTTTTCGAGAAAGTTTTTACGTTATTTTCGGACTATATTTTCTCATAAAATACATATTTTCCAATTTTTTCTTTCATTACTCATTGAATTGAATGAAATAACTATATACTCGTACGTACGCACGAGTGTATATCATCATCATACACAACATCTACTGCATAATACTTTTAATTCATTTTTAAAAGCAATCTACAACTTTTAATTATTTTTCATTTTTATTTTTTCAATCATTTACTGATTCACCATATTTTTTATATAAAATAAAAACAATAGAAACCATGGAAAAAAAAAATTAACAACAATCGATTTTATTTCATCAAATCATAAAATACAGTTTATATACTTACTTACTTATAATTTTATACAGTCCATTATACACATATGAAATTGTATACATTTGTGTCTACATGTGATACATGCATAAACAACATAACAATTTACAGCTACTAAAACATATTCATACTGTTCCTAAATATGTATTGTTAAAATATCAGATTTTCCAGTAAACTTTTTAATAAGATTAATTTGAAATGACGTTTTAAAAGGATATAGTGTATGTAGTAGTAGTATTCTATTTTTGTATTTCATACTATAATATTTTTTCGCATGATAACACACGATATATGTATTCATGATATATGTATATATGTATTCATTCATACATGAATATATTCTCATATGTATATACATAGTTACAAACATAAACTTATACATATGTATATATGTAATGTGTAATAATTATATATGGTAGTATGTTCTAAATTTACTTTATTATTACTGTAGTCGTATATAGTAAATCTAATAAGATACTTTTACTTTTCCTTTTTCCTGGCAATTTAATCAAAATTGTATATATGAACTCGTATGTATGTCAATAAACCCACATAATGATTTCACTTATTCAATTTAATTTTTATTTTTATTTTTATTTTTTTAAGTTTTTTATATTTTATATATGTTTTTGTTTTTGTTTTATACTGTGTTATTGGTCATCTGTCATGTGTATGGTGAAATAGAGAGCACTCCTCAAAATGATAAATCTTGTTATCCGAATCATTTTTTAAAAATTTGATGACAAGAATTAATTTTTTTTTTTTTTTTTCAATTTTTTAAATTAATTTTTGATTAAACAAATTGAATTTAATTAATGTATATGTATGCAATTAATATGTAATTAATAAATTTAATTTAATGTATTCGTCTTTATCTAACACTGTATTTTAAGAAAGTTTACATGTACATTTATAAGAGTAAATTTACTCGTGTATACGTGACTGACATCCTAAATGAAAATAAAATAAAAAATAACAATGAAAGTTAAATTATGAATAAAATATGTACTTATATAAGAAATTTTGATTTATTTCTTTATGAAATTATGTGAATTTTGAATTTATCTTTGAATTATCTTAAATTTAATTTTAAAATCACAGCAGAATTTTATATTTTTAACGCACAGCACAATTATGTTGTCTTTTAAGTTTTACTGGCGTAATGTAATTTTTCCTCATACCTCATACTTTTAATGATAAGAAACTTATTGAATTATATTGTCTATACCCTAAAACTGTTGATACTCGCACGTACAGCCGCCGATACTGTATGATAAGATAAATAAAATTTCTTAAAATTTTTAACTTTAATAAGAAGGTTGAATTTCACAAAAAAAAATAAAGAAAATAAATAATTAAAAATTCAAATCAGAAAATCCACGTGAAAGTATTTTATTTCAAAAACAAATTATAACTTTGATATAGGTAATATTATGCTCGCTTCTGTTTTTAAAATTTTAATATTTTTCTTTTGACAAAATATTGTGTATACACATGTAATACAAATGGATATATTTGTATTTATATTTTCTGAAAATAAGCATGATATTTAGAAAAAAAAGGAAAATATAATTAACTCAAATTTATTAAGTAGCTAGAAACAACGTTAAAAAAAACGGTTTTTTGTTTTTTGTTAGTAACATTTATTCTATAAAATAACAGCACTTATTAATAGTGATTCCCAAAGGAAAAATAAAAAAATAAAATTACTAATAATTGATATCAAAATATTAATATATGTATCTGAAATGATATATCTTCTTGTATTACGAGTATATATTGTCAGTGATTGGGTACTTCCACACGCACGTCCAAGAAAGCACGTGTATCCCAGATCCCACAAAATCTACATATTTAATACCCTAAATACCCACATGTATAAGAGTCAAAAACCATTTGATTGTTGTTTTTAACTTTTCGAATTTTATAACTTGTGTTTTAGGTTTTGGTTATATAGTGTGACACTTTGTCCTACTTTATTTTTGATTTCACTGTTTTATTTACAAAAAATTTACTTAACTATGCCTACATTTATATGTACATATATGTAGATGAACTATCTAGTACAAGAAGTATAGACAAAATCACAATTTTTTTTATTCCCTCAACTCAAAGAAGCCACATAATATTTTGATTTCAATGCAGCTTTAAAAGAAAAAAGTCAAATAATATTTTTTTTAATTCGAAATACATACTAAAAGTTTCAAATAAAAGATAAAAATGTTACAGATTTTTTTTTTTAATTTTGAAAACAAAAAAAGGATCAAAAATTCATCAGTATAATAAAAAAAAGAGAGAAAAAAAGTAATCAATACTTTATAAAGAAAGTAATAAAAGCAAATTATAATTTCTCATCATTCTCTGTCCAATGTACAAAGTATATGTATGTACGAATGTACGAGCATAGTACTTTATTTTTTTTTTTTATTTGATTCATTTATGATGGTCTCAAAGTTTTAACAACAAGTTCATTCTGTTATTAAAAAGTTTTTAAAAAATTTAATAAAAAAATATTTTTTAAAAAAGAAATACATACAAAAGAAACTTACTTGTTACTTATAAACGTATATTTTCTTTTGGAAAAATAAAAATGAAAATAAAAATAAAATCATAAAACTGAATAAAAACATTATTTGATATTACTTATGTATAGGTACTAATTTTAATTTTTATGCAAAGAAATTACTGAAATCATCGACTTTTAGTATTAATACGAATAAAATGCTTTTTTGTTTTCCCATCCAATACCATCTTATGGTATTCGGTTTTTTATGAATTTTATAAAGATGGAAATTTTTTTACTTTGTATACATGTAGACATTTATTGGATTCATCGTGTATTTGTTAGTAATTTTTGGTAATGTATACAAACGATTATGGTAAAAATAAAAACTTATTATGATCCTCCTTGAAGAAGTGAAAAACCAGAATAGGATAAAAATACGCAAATTTTCTTATCAGATGTTCCACAGAAAAAAAAATATATACATATACTCGTATATATCAAAAACTATTCAGTGAATACCCGCATATAGCTAGTATGTGCGTTACTTATATCAAGTCTATTGTACATCTGTGGCATATTGGATTTGGAGTCATCTGCTTGGTATTTTGGAATGTATAAATATGAAAGTTGACCTGAAAGGTGCCTTTATAAAAATATGAAAAATTATGAAAATGAAATTCATCATTTTGTTATTTGAATAAATTTTTAAAATTTAAAAATAATAATAAATTCACATATATCAAAACTTATGAATGAAATTTAAATTTAAAATATTTAAAATTTGTATAGTTTTAAGGTTAGAATATTTTAATAAATTTTACGTGCAATGTTTCATATGTACAAAATTATCATTAGTTTTATTGTAAATCACAGTATAAGGATGTGTCTATGTAATGTATTGAATACAAAAATCTACAGGCAGGATGATGTGGCAAATGGAAAAAAATAAAAAATAAACATTAAAATAATATGATATTAATTCGATTTTTCAATAAATTCTTTTGAAGGAAAGAATCTAAATATTGAAAATGTACAAATATTTCCACAATAATATAAGATACAAGTATATGCACATACATATGTAATGTATCCTGTATCAATAAATGAATTCAATAAAATCCGCTGCTAAATTTTTGTTTTTATTATAAAAATTCTAAAGGAAATATCTTCATTTTTTTTTTCAACACATTGACTGGCATATAACAAATGTATATACGAATGTATATTGAAATGAAATTATAATTTAAGAAAAACCATTTTCAAGACTCTTTCAAACAAACATTTTTTTTTTAATTAGAATATAAAATTTTAGTGTTTTGTATTTATATTTTATACAGTTAAGTATTATACAAAAAGGACTAAAAAATTGAAATACGAAAAATTTTTATTTTCTTTTCTCGTGTATTTATATAAATAAAATACCTCTTATCTCTTATGTAAGCTGATCCAGTAATTTTCGTAAACTGAAGAACAAGCTTTGATGTCACATGATTTTGTATAAAAATATAATTTTATATAAATAAAAAAAAAGAATAATAAACATGATAAAAATATAAGATTACGAAATGAACTTTCTTGTAAGAATTTTCTCCTGAAAGTCTCTATACGTTCAAAATTTTCGATTCATTTCAATATTTGAAAATTTGAATATTTGAATATTTGAATATTTGAATTTTTGAATTTTTGAATTTTTCGAAGTAGTTTTAGATAGAATTATCCAAAATTAAGAGAAATTTTCATATTTCTGAAAGTTTATAAAAATTTTTCTCTTTAAAATTTTTGTCATGCGTATTACAATTCGATATTCAAAGATTGTTATTATTATCATTGATATCAAACAAACGTTATATTACCATTTCTACTTAATGTACATTATATGTGTGTACCTGAATATTTTTTGATTACAATAAAAATACTCGTATATTTACGATTCATATCATATCATATTATTGCATTTATGTACATTCTCATACATATTTTTATAACGTGAAAATTTAAAGGTTTTTATATTAGATAAACTGATAAAAATTGAAAGTTTATAATAATTTTAATTCGAAAACATTTAATACACTTTGTAAACACACAGAAAAAAAAATGGGAAAATGAAAAAAATGAAAATAAAATAAAACTGAACTTGAAAGCAATAAAAATGATAAAGAGAAAATATTTATTATAAACAAGGATTTATTTAATAGTACATATATAATAGTGGCATTGAATGTTTTTTTAAGCAAAAAAAAAAAGGAAATTAAAATTGGAATAATGTTTTTTTTTTGGTCAACAAAAATAAAAAAAGATCTTCAAGTATTTTATTTAAATATTTGATTACTTTTATATGATATACACATGTATCTCGTATACTACATACATATAATATGTACATATGTGTACAATTTTATATACGATTTAAATAAATCGTTTTTTATTGCCAGAAATGTTTATATTTATGTATTATTACATTTTAGTTCATTTAAAAGTACCTATATTCTGTGTACATACATATTTTAATCGGATTTGTTGTTTTTTTTTTTTTTTTTTGTAACTGTGATTTATTTATTTAATAACAACAACAAAATAATAATGAAATATGAAATTCCTATTGAAGTATACGTATGTACATATGTACATATTTATTATATTTGAATAAATCTTGAATACATATATATAAGGATTAATTTTAAATTCGTATTTTTTTTTAACAATAATATTATTACATAATCAACTGTGCATATGTTCTGTAGCAGAAAAACTCACTATTAATTCGAGTATCGTTCTTCTTTTCTTTCTACTTCTTTTTTTACTTCTCAAATACTCAAGGGTTCAATGACCATGTTTGTTTACAAATGAAAATATAGGTCAAATAATTTATCGGTTTTTCTTGTTTTCTTCGATGTAGTTTCGTTCTTTAATTCTTCTTTATCGCCTACTATACAACAGTGTAAGTACATAATTTACACAAGGAAAGAAAAAGAGAAATTACTATTATCTTTTCTTTTCACTTTTCTTTCTAGTTTTCTTTCTACGTATTAAACACTCAAGAGTTAAATGATCATGTTTGTTTACAAATGAAAATATATGTAGGTCATAATATTTACTGGTTTTTATTGTATACATGGATCTTGTTTCAATTTGAAATTCTTCTTTGTACCCGCCCACTACAGCGCAGTACCTAATTTATATGCACAAGAAAAGGAGAAGAGAAATTATTATACGCGTATCTTTCTACTTTTCTTTCTGATTCTCAAACACTCATGGTTCAATGATCATATTTGTTTACACATGAAAATATTAGTCAAAACATTTATATAAATACCGATCTAGTTTCGATCTGAAATTCTCCTTCGTACTCGCCTATTACAGTGTAGTACCACATAATTTAAGCAAGAAAAGGAGAGGATACTACTACTACTATTCGCGTATCTTTCTACTTCTTGTTCTACTTCATTTCGTATTTCTCTTTTTACTTCTATTTCTACTTCTCAAATAGTCAAAATTAAATGACCATGTTTATTTACAAATAAAAATATAGGTCACAATATTTATCGGTTCTTCTTGCTTACACAGATCAAATTTCAGTTTGAAATTTTTCATTGTACACGCCCACTTTAATGCAGTACATGATTCACACAAGAAAAGTATAAGATAAACTACTATTCACGCATCTTTCTTTTTTTGTTTCTTGTTCTATTTATAAATCTCAAATACTAAAGAGTTCATTCATAATCCATAGATCCATCATTGATCGTAAAAATGATTAAAAAATACAAATTTCAATTTAAATTTTAGATTGTATATTGTATCCATAAAATATTTTACATAAAATTATATGAAATTTATTTATTAGAAAATTATCTTTTTATTCGATGCACACATTTAAATGTTAGTACTTGCGAAGAATACGAACTATATCGGTATTTTAAAATTCATATCATATAAGTTAAAAATGAAATTTTTTAAAATAATGTACAGTGTATTAGTATATATTTTATTTACAACACAATCGAAATATAATTTGTTTACGTATATTTATTCTCTGAATATGATATAATATATGAGAACAACACAATACATATTATTCAATTCTGCTCATGATTTTTATTCAAAAAATAAATAAATAAAAATAAAATAATATGAAAAATTAATTTGATTTTTATTAGAAATAAATTTGTAACATACGAGTATTATACATATTTTCGATACAATTTATATCCTTTTAAAAATTCAATAATAAAATATAAATTTTTTTATTAATGTGAATTCGGATCCATGAATGAATTTTTATTTTTTAATTTATTTATGTACATATACGTATGTATTTGTAATCTTATTTTATTGAATAAAATGCTATACAAATGAACAAGAAATGAACAAAAATTTTGAAATATTTTTTAGACGAAATTTAATTTTTATTATTGAAATGAAGGTTAAAACTATTTTTATTGTGACTGAAACATAGTAAAAATTACGTATGATATACATTTTCTCTGAAAATATAATTTTTTACTCTTAATAATATTTTTTGTATTTTTTGTATTTTTTTTTTTGCATTTATTCTTCTTATTATATTACAGAAAAAATGAATGAAATTTAATACACATGTATTTTTTTTTGTCTTGATATAACGAAAAATTCTTTAAACATTTATCACTGAAACACATTCATTCATAACTTTATTAAAATGTAATATTTACTCTGATGAGCATAAGCTATTTAGATTAAAGATTTCTGGTATTTATTTTCTTACCATCATCAACCATATTACATGTGTACATACATAATTACAAAATTTTTCTGATTTATTACTTCAAATTCATCAAAATGACAAAAGAAAATTGCTACAAAACAACAAAATTACATTATAATGTGATTTCAGGACAAAAAAATTCAATGACAACAGAACATAACAAAATCTGTTATTTATAGAATTTTAATATAATTTTATCTTTTCTTATAAGTTTTATTACCTCATCATAAACTATACATAATCATAAAATTTTACGATTTGCTTTTTAATTTTTTATTTTATCATTTTATTTTGTCCCATGAATTTGATGTGAATCATATATGAAGATTGTATATACATACATAATGTAAAACTCATATATCGTATGTTCCTTGAACTCATTTTTCAACAAAGATTATAAGTTGGCATAGCATATGAAAGACAACGACACCCCCAAATTGACCTAAATCATCAAAATGTCCAACTTTTTACAGGTAGAAATAAAAAAGTAAATTATTGTTGGTTTTACTTCCGAGAAAATGACTATTTTAAAGCAAATAATTTTGTTTTTTTTTTTTTTTTTTTTTTTTTGTAAATTTTATACTTTGTTCGGAAGTTTAATTTTAAAACTATTCGGAAAAAAGAATAATATCATAATAGAGAATTTTACGACTTAAAAAGTCATCATGAAATCATTAAAAAAAAAAAAAAAAAAAAATTAAAAATGTTTCTACTTTTTTCAACAAAATATATTAGGCTATAAGTATTTGTGAGTGTAAATATGAATATTTTTTATTTAATCTTTAATTAAATGTGCCATTAAATATCCTAGTAAAATAATTGGCAATTCATATAGGAAAGTTCAATTAATATTTTTATAAATCAAATCTCTATATAAACAAATATTCAGGGATATAAAAATATTTTGTTGAGAAATTTTTTTTATACATATAAGAATTTTAAAAAGTTTGGAAATTTAAGTAAATTCGATATTTTGTATTCCAAATTCAAGTGAATTTTCTGAAAAAAAAAGAACAAAAAAATGAATTTCCGGAAGTATTTCAATGACATTTTAAATAATACATATGAATGTTAATGTACATGCTTATACGTGCTAGAATCCCTCATTGTATGAAAATTTATTAAGTTTATTCACACAACACATAAACAAGTGAAATTTTCGATGACTAATTATTATGCCTATACGATTTAAAAAAAAAAAATGATTACTAATACGTTTCTTTTTTTTTTCTAAAATCAAATTATCAATTGGATAAAAAATTCGTATTAGATAAGAAAAAATATAGTATTCATACTATCTGTTAATGTCTGTATGCAATGCACAAATGTATCAACCTGTCGTTGTATACTCAACTCATATCTCATATATGTATGTGATAACAAACCAAAACAATAATTATATTCTTTAATATTTTATGTACACAAACATACATACATATATATATACATTGAGTGTAATCTAAATGTATGAGATTACATATTTTATCATAACATTTACGATAGATAAGATAATATTTTTACTTTTAGTAGTTTTTTACCTTAATAATCCAAAATATATTCACGTAAAATTTATTCTATTATTTGAAACGATTTTTTCATTCCGAGAAATAAGTAATTTTCTTAGTTTTTTTTTTTTTTGAGTATAGGCATAACAGTTTTCATGACAAATACGAAAATAAATTACTACTTTTAATTCTTGAGAAATAACATTTTGAAAATTTTAAATCGAAATTTTTTAAACATTTAATTTGAAATTAATCAAAATAAATTTTCTATTTAATTTCTGTACAGTAAAATTAATATTATTTAAAAAATGGTGTCTGTCGAAACAATTGCATCAATATTCATAAAAGTTTTAAAATTGGTGAGTTTTTTTTTTTTTTTGAATTATTTTAATTTAGATTCAAATATTAAGAACATAATAAGCGAAATAAATGAAGGAATAGAGTATACCTATAGCTGTTTATGAAGAAAATTAAAAAAAAATTTAATTAAAAATTAAATCGAACATATCACGATAGTGTATGTAGCATTTTGGCTTCTGGTGATGGTGGTTATTTATTTTTATGTGTTCTTTTTTTCCATTAAAGTAGTGAAAAATATTTAAATTTTCATAAAAAATGAAATCCATAAATTGCATTAATTTAGTATGTATGAAAAAAATAACCTACTTAATAAAATGTTATCAGGTTTTAATATGGCATTACTATAAATTACTCATAATAAGTTACAGTGTATTGTAAAATCTTTGTATGATTCATTGATGTTCATTTATGGATTTTATATTACTCGTATGTCGTATGTCGTATATTACTATACATCAACATTAAAAACATTATACATATATTGCCATACATTATACATAGAAGTTTATCTATAATAGACACTGTACGAGTATTTGTGTGCAGTGTTGCATTTATACAAGTTTTCTAATGCTTCTTTTAGGCAATTTTGTGTACGATATTTTTCGACTCTAACTTCGAAATACCAAAAAAAAAAATTTAATATTTATTTCAAAGATGATTTTTAAAAATTTATTGTTTGGTAAATACCTTGTTAAAAATGTATACTTTTTCGAAAACTTAAAATTAGTTGTAATTGTATAGTGTTCTTTTTTTTTTCATTAAATTTTACATTACTATACATACTAAACGATAGCTGATAATAATCTATGCTGATAATAAATATATTTTATATATTTTCTATTTTATTTTTAATGAAAAATCAATTTAGGAATTTATTAAAAAATTTAAGAGTTTGAAATATTTTAATAAGAATTCTTAATGTAAAACAAAACAAAAATAAATTGAAAAATTTGTAAAAGTTATATGTATCATCATAAGAAATTTCAATATATGTATGTGTAATTACAACGAAAACATTTAACATACATATACACACGCATATAATTATTCATTATCGCGAAAAGGATATTATTTTATTTTTTCTTTTTTAAAATTTATCGATAAATTTTCTAATTTATGTAAAAACTCGTACATATTTACGTGAATATGTTGTAATAAATGTATTTACATTCGTATATAAACATCAATTTCACATTATTATTTCCTTTTTTAATGAAGAATTCTAAATATAAATATATATATCAGTGTGCTTGTGTGTATACTACAAGAAAATATTCTTAATTATCATTTTTGTACAAGTATTTGTATAGTTATACAAGTATATTGTATAATGAGTAATTTTATTTTATCGTTTAGGTTCTTAATATTATCGTAATCATTCTATATCGAACCGGAGATGGAGGATATTTCCTTGGTATTGGTGGAACATGGAATCTAAATGAGGAAAAAAGTGCTGATTGTGAAATTATTGCATCTGGTGTATTCGTTGGATTTTTCATTTATACAGCTGTACAATTAATAACATATGCCTTTGGAACAACAAAACATAAAAGGTTATTATTGAGAATTTTTGTTTTTCAATTTTGTAAATTTTATTTTTGGATATTAAAATTTTCGTTTATAATATTTAATAATTATTGTTTGCATGCATGTAATGTACTATTTTTACTAAATATTAGAGTAATTATCTTGTTATTATATCTTTTTTGTTTTTTACTTTTTTTAGAGAACTATCTGATACTATAATGAATTTTGTTGGAACATTTATGTGGGTATCAGTTGGTGGTACAGCACTTCATTATTGGAACGGATATGTACCAGATCATGATTTTATGTATGCAGCAACTGAAAGACAAGTTGGTTTAGCTCTTGGATCATTATGTGTACTATCAGCAGCTATGTATCTATTAGATACAGTATTAGCTTTTGTACATTTTTCAAAGGATCAAGATTAATTAATTACATGAAAATCATATTATTTTTTATATTTTTAAGATTTCATAAATATAACTGATGAAATTAATTTTTTTAAATACAGAAAAGAAAAAAAAAACAAATTCTTTTAAGTTAATGTACAATTATTTAGATGTATTCTTTTTTTATAATGCAATAAGACGATTCTATGTATGTTTTGTAACTGAAATTAAGTAAGTTTTAGTTCAATTTTATAAAATATGTTTTTAATAAATTGAAGTTAAATTAAAATTGTATCAAATATGTATATGCAAATAAATAAAACTTTTTACTTCGAAATAAAATTCCAAACATGACAGCATTGATACAGCAGACACAGTTCGAATTATTAAAATTATTAAAATGCAAATTAAAAATATAAACAATTTATTATACAAATGAGTATACCACATTCATTACATGTAGATAAAATTGTATTTTATAAATGAATCACGACAACAAATAAACATAAATTCAAAAAAACAAATATTTTGTATAATTTGTATTGATCTTCAATTATTTATTTAAAAATAATGAAATGTTTTCGATTGTACGAAAAATTTAAGAAAACGCTGATACTGCTAACAAATTCCACATTAAATTTTCATTTTTGATATTATCTGAATTTTGAAGATGAGCATTATTCTGATGATATTGTTGATTTTGATTTGATTGAATCGCATTCTGTGGCTGGGGTACAGGATTACCAACGGAACAAATACAATTTATTATAAGAATAAGAAAAAGTATTTTCGTGATTATTTGAAATTTATTTAAAGAAAAAAAAATGTATGAAATGAAAAAAAATTTAATTTAAAAAATGCAACAACCACAATCATCCTATTATAATACAATGAATAAAATACCAATTTTTGAATTATGTTCGTACTTTTCAAATTTTCGAAAATAATCTCACAAAAAATATACTCAATTCTCTAGTGCAATTTCACAAATTGAAAATTAATTTACTAAAAACAAAATAAAATGAAATTAATAAATGCAATTTTAAATTTCAAATTCGTATCACATTCAATACATAAAAATGTATTTAGAGATAAGATAATATTTATTTTCAGTGGTAACAGAATATTTTGCTTTGAATATGTAAAGAATAACAGCTCATCACATGAGGAAATAAACGAAAACTAAATTATTATACATTAAAACAGTTGGCTAAGTATATAAAAACAAAAAAAACATTTTAAGATGAAAAAATGTATGCGATCGAATTGGACAGAATTATGACAGAACACAATCATAAACAAACCACCACATCTAATTGATGTCTCTGTAATTTTTGTTTTTCAGAAATTATCTACATAAATTGTGAAAAAATAACAACAACAAAAATTATTACAAATTAATTTTGAAATGAAAATTATTTTCAAATATTTAAGCACATATTTAATTTAAATTAAATTGATTTAGTCCTGATTAGCTAGACAAGAAACACGATCCTTGAAATTACAAACAAAGCGTACATCATCGAACCATTGTCCACGAGGACAGTACATAGCTACAGCTTGTTGGTGTAAGCAAACGTAGTATTTCCTACAATGAGACTGATCTCTAATGAACACACCATTTGGAAGAGATCTGCAATATTGAGATGGTGTTAGTGTGGGTGAAACAGTCGTAGTCGTAGTTGTAGAAGTTGAAGTTGTTGAAGTAGACGATACGGTTGTAGATGAAGTAGACTCAGGCAAGTATGTTGAAGTTTGAGTTGAAGGACTGCTTGATTCAGTAGAAGTTTCACTCGTTACAGTAGTCGATTGTGTAGTATCAGTAGATGAACTATTTTCGACTGTTGTCGTTGAATCAGATTCTGTTGATGTAGATGTAGTACTTTCGGTAGTTGATTCAGAAGGTTGAACTGATGAACTGCTCTCTGTCGTGACAGTAGATGTTTCAGTTGTAGACGAGGTTGCATCAGTTAACGACGAAGTTGACTCTGGTAAGGATGTTGAAGTTTGAGTTGAAGGACTGCTTGATTCAGTAGAAGTTTCACTCGTTACCGTAGTCGATTGTGTAGTATCAGTAGATGAACTATTTTCGACTGTTGTCGTTGAATCAGATTCTGTGGATGTAGATGTAGTACTTTCGGTAGTTGATTCAGAAGGTTGAACTGATGAACTGCTCTCTGTCGTGACAGTAGATGTTTCAGTTGTAGACGAGGTTGCATCAGTTGACGACGAAGTTGACTCTGGTAAGGACGTTGAAGTTTGAGTTGAAGGACTGCTTGATTCAGTAGAAGTTTCACTCGTTACCGTAGTCCATTGTGTAGTATCAGTAGATGAACTATTTTCGACTGTTGTCGTTGAATCAGATTCTGTGGATGTAGATGTAGTACTTTCAGTAGTTGATTCAGAAGGTTGAACTGATGAACTGCTCTCTGTCGTGAAAGTAGATGTTTCAGTTGTAGACGAGGTTGCATCAGTTGACGACGAAGTTGACTCTTGTAAGGATGTTGAAGTTTGAGTTGAAGGACTGCTTGATTCAGTAGAAGTTTCACTCGTTACCGTAGTCGATTGTGTAGTATTAGTAGATAAACTATTTTCGACTGTTGTCGTTGAATCAGATTCTGTTGATGTAGATGTAGTACTTTCGGTAGTTGATTCAGAAGATTGAACTGATGAATTATTGCTCTCTGTAGTGACAGTAGATGTTTCAGTTGTAGACGAGGTTGCATCAGTTGACGACGAAGTTGACTCTGGTAAAGATGTTGAAGTTTGAGTTGAAGGATTGCTTGATTCAGTAGAAGTTTCACGCGTAACCGTAGTCGATTGTGTAGTATCTGTAGATGAACTATTTTCGACTGTTGTCGTTGAATCAGATTCTGTAGATGTAGATGTAGTACTTTCGGTAGTTGATTCAGAAGGTTGAACTGATGAACTGCTCTCTGTCGTGACAGTAGATGTTTCAGTTGTAGACGAGGTTGCATCAGTTGACGACGAAGTTGACTCTGGTAAGGATGTTGAAGTTTGAGTTGAAGGACTGCTTGATTCAGTAGAAGTTTCACTCGTTACCGTAGGTGATTGTGTAGTATCAGTAGATGAACTATTTTCGACTGTTGTCGTTGAATCAGATTCTGTGGATGTAGATGTAGTACTTTCGGTAGTTGATTCAGAAGGTTGAACTGATGAACTGCTCTCTGTCGTGACAGTAGATGTTTCAGTTGTAGACGAGGTTGCATCAGTTGACGACGAAGTTGACTCTGGTAAGGATGTTGAAGTTTGAGTTGAAGGACTGCTTGATTCAGTAGAAGTTTCACTCGTTACCGTAGTCGATTGTGTAGTATCAGTAGATGAACTATTTTCGACTGTTGTCGTTGAATCAGATTCTGTGGATGTAGATGTAGTACTTTCGGTAGTTGATTCAGAAGGTTGAACTGATGAACTGCTCTCTGTCGTGACAGTAGATGTTTCAGTTGTAGACGAGGTTGCATCAGTTGACGACGAAGTTGACTCTGGTGAGGACGTTGAAGTTTGAGTTGAAGGACTGCCTGATTCAGTAGAAGTTTCACTCGTTACCGTAGGTGATTGTGTAGTATCAGTAGATGAACTATTTTCGACTGTTGTCGTTGAATCAGATTCTGTGGATGTAGATGTAGTACTTTCGGTAGTTGATTCAGAAGGTTGAACTGATGAACTGCTCTCTGTCGTGACAGTAGATGTTTCAGTTGTAGACGAGGTTGCATCAGTTGACGACGAAGTTGACTCTGGTAAGGATGTTGAAGTTTGAGTTGAAGGACTGCTTGATTCAGTAGAAGTTTCACTCGTTACCGTAGTCGATTGTGTAGTATCAGTAGATGAACTATTTTCGACTGTTGTCGTTGAATCAGATTCTGTTGATGTAGATGTAGTACTTTCGGTAGTTGATTCAGAAGGTTGAACTGATGAACTGCTCTCTGTCGTGACAGTAGATGTTTCAGTTGTAGACGAGGTTGCATCAGTTGACGACGAAGTTGACTCTGGTAAGGATGTTGAAGTTTGAGTTGAAGGACTGCTTGATTCAGTAGAAGTTTCACGCGTTACCGTAGTCGATTGTGTAGTATCAGTAGATGAACTATTTTCGACTGTTGTCGTTGAATCAGATTCTGTGGATGTAGATGTAGTACTTTCGGTAGTTGATTCAGAAGGTTGAACTGATGAACTGCTCTCTGTCGTGACAGTAGATGTTTCAGTTGTAGACGAGGTTGCATCAGTTGACGACGAAGTTGACTCTGGTAAGGATGTTGAAGTTTGAGTTGAAGGACTGCTTGATTCAGTAGAAGTTTCACTCGTTACCGTAGTCGATTGTGTAGTATCTGTAGATGAACTATTTTCGACTGTTGTCGTTGAATCAGATTCTGTTGATGTAGATGTAGTACTTTCGGTAGTTGATTCAGAAGGTTGAACTGATGAACTGCTCTCTGTCGTGACAGTAGATGTTTCAGTTGTAGACGAGGTTGCATCAGTTGACGACGAAGTTGACTCTGGTAAGGATGTTGAAGTTTGAGTTGAAGGACTGCTTGATTCAGTAGAAGTTTCACTCGTTACCGTAGTCGATTGTGTAGTATCAGTAGATGAACTATTTTCGACTGTTGTCGTTGAATCAGATTCTGTGGATGTAGATGTAGTAATTTCGGTAGTTGATTCAGAAGGTTGAACTGATGAACTGCTCTCTGTCGTGACAGTAGATATTTCAGTTGTAGACGAGGTTGCATCAGTTGACGACGAAGTTGACTCTGGTAAGGATGTTGAAGTTTGAGTTGAAGGACTGCTTGATTCAGTAGAAGTTTCACTCGTTACCGTAGTCGATTGTGTAGTATCAGTAGATGAACTATTTTCGACTGTTGTCGTTGAATCAGATTCTGTGGATGTAGATGTAGTACTTTCGGTAGTTGATTCAGAAGGTTGAACTGATGAACTGCTCTCTGTTGTGACAGTAGATGTTTCAGTTGTAGACGAGGTTGCATCAGTTGACGACGAAGTTGACTCTGGTAAGGATGTTGAAGTTTGAGTTGAAGGACTGCTTGATTCAGTAGAAGTTTCACTCGTTACCGTAGTCGATTGTGTAGTATCAGTAGATGAACTATTTTCGACTGTTGTCGTTGAATCAGATTCTGTTGATGTAGATGTAGTACTTTCGGTAGTTGATTCAGAAGGTTGAACTGATGAACTGCTCTCTGTCGTGACAGTAGATGTTTCAGTTGTAGACGAGGTTGCATCAGTTGACGACGAAGTTGACTCTGGTAAGGATGTTGAAGTTTGAGTTGAAGGAGTGCTTGATTCAGTAGAAGTTTCACTCGTTACCGTAGTCGAATGTGTAGTATCAGTAGATGAACTATTTTCGACTGCTGTCGTTGAATCAGATTCTGTTGATGTAGATGTAGTACTTTCGGTAGTTGATTCAGAAGGTTGAACTGATGAACTGCTCTCTGTCGTGACAGTAGATGTTTCAGTTGTAGACGAGGTTGCATCAGTTGACGACGAAGTTGACTCTGGTAAGGATGTTGAAGTTTGAGTTGAAGGACTGCTTGATTCAGTAGAAGTTTCACTCGTTACCGTAGTCGATTGTGTAGTATCTGTAGATGAACTATTTTCGACTGTTGTCGTTGAATCAGATTCTGTGGATGTAGATGTAGTACTTTCGGTAGTTGATTCAGAAGGTTGAACTGATGAACTGCTCTCTGTCGTGACAGTAGATGTTTCAGTTGTAAATGAGGTTGCATCAGTTGACGACGAAGTTGACTCTGGTAAGGATGTTGAAGTTTGAGTTGAAGGACTGCTTGATTCAGTAGAAGTTTCACTCGTTACCGTAGTCGATTGTGTAGTATCTGTAGATGAACTATTTTCGACTGTTGTCGTTGAATCAGATTCTGTGGATGTAGATGTAGTACTTTCGGTAGTTGATTCAGAAGGTTGAACTGATGAACTGCTCTCTGTCGTGAAAGTAGATGTTTCAGTTGTAGACGAGGTTGCATCAGTTGACGACGAAGTTGACTCTGGTAAGGATGTTGAAGTTTGAGTTGAAGGAGTGCTTGATTCAGTAGAAGTTTCACTCGTTACCGTAGTCGATTGTGTAGTATCAGTAGATGAACTATTTTCGACTGTTGTCGTTGAATCAGATTCTGTTGATGTAGATGTAGTACTTTCGGTAGTTGATTCAGAAGGTTGAACTGATGAACTGCTCTCTGTCGTGACAGTAGATGTTTCAGTTGTAGACGAGGTTGCATCAGTTGACGACGAAGTTGACTCTGGTAAGGATGTTGAAGTTTGAGTTGAAGGACTGCTTGATTCAGTAGAAGTTTCACTCGTTACCGTAGTCGATTGTGTAGTATCTGTAGATGAACTATTTTCGACTGTTGTCGTTGAATCAGATTCTGTGGATGTAGATGTAGTACTTTCGGTAGTTGATTCAGAAGGTTGAACTGATGAACTGCTCTCTGTCGTGAAAGTAGATGTTTCAGTTGTAGACGAGGTTGCATCAGTTGACGACGAAGTTGACTCTGGTAAGGATGTTGAAGTTTGAGTTGAAGGAGTGCTTGATTCAGTAGAAGTTTCACTCGTTACCGTAGTCGATTGTGTAGTATCAGTAGATGAACTATTTTCGACTGTTGTCGTTGAATCAGATTCTGTTGATGTAGATGTAGTACTTTCGGTAGTTGATTCAGAAGGTTGAACTGATGAACTGCTCTCTGTCGTGACAGTAGATGTTTCAGTTGTAAATGAGGTTGCATCAGTTGACGACGAAGTTGACTCTGGTAAGGATGTTGAAGTTTGAGTTGAAGGACTGCTTGATTCAGTAGAAGTTTCACTCGTTACCGTAGTCGATTGTGTAGTATCAGTAGATGAACTATTTTCGACTGTTGTCGTTGAATCATATTCTGTGGATGTAGATGTAGTACTTTCGGTAGTTGATTCAGAAGGTTGAACTGATGAACTGCTCTCTGTCGTGACAGTAGATGTTTCAGTTGTAGACGAGGTTGCATCAGTTGACGACGAAGTTGACTCTGGTAAGGATGTTGAAGTTTGAGTTGAAGGACTGCTTGATTCAGTAGAAGTTTCACGCGTTACCGTAGTCGATTGTGTAGTATCAGTAGATGAACTATTTTCGACTGTTGTCGTTGAATCAGATTCTGTGGATGTAGATGTAGTACTTTCGGTAGTCTCTGTCGTGACAGTAGATGTTTCAGTTGTAGACGAGGTTGCATCAGTTGACGACGAAGTTGACTCTGGTAAGGATGTTGAAGTTTGAGTTGAAGGAGTGCTTGATTCAGTAGAAGTTTCACTCGTTACCGTAGTCGATTGTGTAGTATCAGTAGATGAACTATTTTCGACTGTTGTCGTTGAATCAGATTCTGTTGATGTAGATGTAGTACTTTCGGTAGTTGATTCAGAAGGTTGAACTGATGAACTGCTCTCTGTCGTGACAGTAGATGTTTCAGTTGTAGACGAGGTTGCATCAGTTGACGACGAAGTTGACTCTGGTAAGGATGTTGAAGTTTGAGTTGAAGGACTGCTTGATTCAGTAGAAGTTTCACTCGTTACCGTAGTCGATTGTGTAGTATCTGTAGATGAACTATTTTCGACTGTTGTCGTTGAATCAGATTCTGTGGATGTAGATGTAGTACTTTCGGTAGTTGATTCAGAAGGTTGAACTGATGAACTGCTCTCTGTCGTGACAGTAGATGTTTCAGTTGTAAATGAGGTTGCATCAGTTGACGACGAAGTTGACTCTGGTAAGGATGTTGAAGTTTGAGTTGAAGGACTGCTTGATTCAGTAGAAGTTTCACTCGTTACCGTAGTCGATTGTGTAGTATCAGTAGATGAACTATTTTCGACTGTTGTCGTTGAATCAGATTCTGTTGATGTAGATGTAGTACTTTCGGTAGTTGATTCAGAAGGTTGAACTGATGAACTGCTCTCTGTCGTGACAGTAGATGTTTCAGTTGTAGACGAGGTTGCATCAGTTGACGACGAAGTTGACTCTGGTAAGGATGTTGAAGTTTGAGTTGAAGGACTGCTTGATTCAGTAGAAGTTTCACTCGTTACCGTAGTCGATTGTGTAGTATCAGTAGATGAACTATTTTCGACTGTTGTCGTTGAATCAGATTCTGTGGATGTAGATGTAGTACTTTCGGTAGTTGATTCAGAAGGTTGAACTGATGAACTGCTCTCTGTCGTGACAGTAGATGTTTCAGTTGTAGACGAGGTTGCATCAGTTGACGACGAAGTTGACTCTGGTAAGGATGTTGAAGTTTGAGTTGAAGGAGTGCTTGATTCAGTAGAAGTTTCACTCGTTACCGTAGTCGATTGTGTAGTATCAGTAGATGAACTATTTTCGACTGTTGTCGTTGAATCAGATTCTGTTGATGTAGATGTAGTACTTTCGGTAGTTGATTCAGAAGGTTGAACTGATGAACTGCTCTCTGTCGTGACAGTAGATGTTTCAGTTGTAAATGAGGTTGCATCAGTTGACGACGAAGTTGACTCTGGTAAGGATGTTGAAGTTTGAGTTGAAGGACTGCTTGATTCAGTAGAAGTTTCACTCGTTACCGTAGTCGATTGTGTAGTATCAGTAGATGAACTATTTTCGACTGTTGTCGTTGAATCAGATTCTGTGGATGTAGATGTAGTACTTTCGGTAGTTGATTCAGAAGGTTGAACTGATGAACTGCTCTCTGTCGTGACAGTAGATGTTTCAGTTGTAGACGAGGTTGCATCAGTTGACGACGAAGTTGACTCTGGTAAGGATGTTGAAGTTTGAGTTGAAGGACTGCTTGATTCAGTAGAAGTTTCACTCGTTACCGTAGTCGGTTGTGTAGTATCAGTAGATGAACTATTTTCGACTGTTGTCGTTGAATCAGATTCTGTTGATGTAGATGTAGTACTTTCAGTAGTTGATTCAGAAGTTTGAACTGAGGAACTGCTCTCTGTCGTGACAGTAGATGTTTCAGTTGTAGACGAGGTTGCATCAGTTGACGACGAAGTTGACTCTGGTAAGGATGTTGCAGTTTGAGTTGAAGGACTGCTTGATTCAGTAGAAGTTTCACTCGTTACCGTAGTCGATTGTGTAGTATCAGTAGATGAACTATTTTCGACTGTTGTCGTTGAATCAGATTCTGTGGATGTAGATGTAGTACTTTCGGTAGTTGATTCAGAAGGTTGAACTGATGAACTGCTCTCTGTCGTGACAGTAGATGTTTCAGTTGTAGACGAGGTTGCATCAGTTGACGACGAAGTTGACTCTGGTAAGGATGTTGAAGTTTGAGTTGAAGGACTGCTTGATTCAGTAGAAGTTTCACTCGTTACCGTAGTCGATTGTGTAGTATCAGTAGATGAACTATTTTCGACTGCTGTCGTTGAATCAGATTCAGTGGATGTAGATGTAGTACTTTCGGTAGTTGATTCAGAAGGTTGAACTGATGAACTGCTCTCTGTCGTGACAGTAGATGTTTCAGTTGTAGACGAGGTTGCATCAGTTGACGACGAAGTTGACTCTGGTAAGGATGTTGAAGTTTGAGTTGAAGGACTGCTTGATTCAGTAGAAGTTTCACTCGTTACCGTAGTCGATTGTGTAGTATCTGTAGATGAACTATTTTCGACTGTTGTCGTTAAATCAGATTCTGTGGATGTAGATGTAGTACTTTCGGTAGTTGATTCAGAAGGTTGAACTGATGAACTGCTCTCTGTCGTGACAGTAGATGTTTCAGTTGTAGACGAGGTTGCATCAGTTGACGACGAAGTTGACTCTGGTAAGGATGTTGAAGTTTGAGTTGAAGGACTGCTTGATTCAGTAGAAGTTTCACTCGTTACCGTAGTCGATTGTGTAGTATCAGTAGATGAACTATTTTCGACTGTTGTCGTTGAATCAGATTCTGTTGATGTAGATGTAGTACTTTCGGTAGTTGATTCAGAAGGTTGAACTGATGAACTGCTCTCTGTCGTGACAGTAGATGTTTCAGTTGTAGACGAGGTTGCATCAGTTGACGACGAAGTTGACTCTGGTAAGGATGTTGAAGTTTGAGTTGAAGGACTGCTTGATTCAGTAGAAGTTTCACTCGTTACCGTAGTCGATTGTGTAGTATCAGTAGATGAACTATTTTCGACTGTTGTCGTTGAATCAGATTCTGTGGATGTAGATGTAGTACTTTCGGTAGTTGATTCAGAAGGTTGTACTGATGAACTGCTCTCTGTCGTGACAGTAGATGTTTCAGTTGTAGACGAGGTTGCATCAGTTGACGACGAAGTTGACTCTGGTAAGGATGTTGAAGTTTGAGTTGAAGGAGAGCTTGGTGTTGTTATTTCCGTGGTTGATGTCAATGGTGTAGTTATTACTCCACATTTACATGGTGGACATTTTCCTATTACACACTTTTGTTTTTCTTCACTAAATTTTTCACTTATATCACATTGGTAACTATTTGCTATTTCGTTTTCACATTTAAAATAACCGTGGCAATCTTCTGGATCCTGTATTTTGTATCCATTTTCAACATTTTGACACAAATAGTTGTATTTACTTCGATATATTGTCCCAGCTTCAATTGTTGAAATTAACGTAACGATTATTATAAACGTACCTACTAAATATATATTCACATAATTTCCCATTATTTAATAATTTTTTATTAAAATTTTCAAATATCTATTCGATCTCACTACTTACATTTCATTTTTTGAAAATGTTTTATAATTGATGGTGGTTCGTTCGCAACTGATTTTAGTCACTAAATATTAGGTAATATTTATCGACTTCTGAACTCTTATTGTAATTATAGTAATTATATGATTATTGATTATTTCCAATTAATTTTATTGCTGATAAATATTGGTACTTTTTGTTGCACTTGAATATCAGACAATGATACAAATTATTATTACAAGTGGATGATAACGTTTTTCTTATTATTTTATACATTTTTTTAAGCATATCAACTATCGTTTGCATGATATGTCATATTGAAGATATACGTAATAAAAGAATTAACTGACATTTTCTAGATTATATAGTCAGACTGTGTATGATGATGCATAATTGATCTGAATTAATTTCCTAGATTAAACAAATATTATACATGTCTAACATTTTACAATTTTGAAATCATGAAGACTGTATTAGAAAAATTCAGGAATAGACATCGATAATAAGTATGTAAATAGAAATAATTTTTGCAACCTTTTTCTTTTTTAAGAAACACATGTTTTAATTTTTAAAATAAATTACTTTGTCAATAAAAAAAAATGAATGAGTAAAAATAAGTGCGATATTCGATCAACAACAAAGAAATTATTCAATTTGAAAATGGAACAAATTTTCATCAAAACCACTACAAATAATTACAAATAAAATATCTAATCATTGATATATTGTAAGTGCTACAATAAATTATTTATTTTACACATTATTAATTACATTTTTGTATAAAATTGTAATTTTATCAAATTATTTTATATCGCATTTGGAATGTGCATGAATGAATTACTCATTTTCGTATTCAATATCATCATCTTGATCAACAGGTGTTTGTTGCCATGCAGCACAAATTGCAATCGATTCATTTTCACATTCCTATATCACAACAATTAAAACGAAAAAAAATTAATTAACAATTTAATCAAGAATACTATACCTATTTATAAATCGTATATATGTACATATTTTAAAATATTTTCATTTTTATATTTTTGCATATTATACATACATCACTAAAGATACTAAATAATTTTCCAGATGAACATTGTTTTTCAATTTTTTTACCATTTTCGCAATGATAATATTTCGAGCAATCTTTTGATGAATATGGTAAATTTATTTCTTCATTATCATCAAAATCAATTGAATCATTCACATTTGAACAGTTTTCTTCAGTTGTCGATATTGTAATTGATGATATCGATAAAAATATAAACGATGCAAATAAAATCGAATTAAATTTCTTCATTATCTAATATAAAGTGCGATAAAAATACTCGTATATATAGACTCGTATATGATAAATAAAATACTTAAAATATTTAATAAAAATTATAATTTGAAAAAAATTAACTCAGATAACAAAAAGTTATGATTACTTTACTCTTCAATCTTGGAAATGTTTTAGATATTCAATTCAAATTGAAAATAAGTATCACAGTTCTATATGAAGTAAATGTCATTTACAGGGTATTCGAAAATGGTATACGAAATTTCAGTTTTTTTTTTTATTATTATTTTATGCCGAAAATTCTCATTTTTTCTTTAGGTATGAAAAATTAAATATTTGTGACTTCATTTGAATGAACCAGGCTATTCATATATGGATATTGTTTGTATTTATTCAGATGGTTAATTAATTGATTGATAAATTTTGAAACAAAATATACTCGTACATACGTATATGTGCATTGAAATTGAAATTGTGTTATATTTTCATTCTAATTTTTTTTTTAACCTGTCAACTAATTATATGATGGTATAGGTAATAAGTATTTCCAAGAATTTGAAATGTCAACAAATAAAATATAAATAGTAAATTTTATAATTAAATTTTCATGGGAAAAGTCTTCATAATATATACTTACTCGTTTCAATTTGTAATTTTTTTTTTTTTTTTATTTTTACTTTGAAGGAAATACATGTGTATGTAAGAAAGAATTTTCAAAACACGAGAAATCTTATAAATGCACTATCATTTTACATTCAATTGAAAAAGTCTATTGCGTTTCCGATGTTCATATTTTTAATGACATTCAATTTGAGTGCTTTGTACTTAAAATTGTTGTTCATATACATTAGATACGATATACGAGTACATATAATAAGTGATATTATTGGTTTTTGCCAATTTAATGTACTGTTATAATATAATATATACTATGTCGTTTCGTTTTATATATTATCTGAATTAGGTTCCATAAAATGATAATGCATTATTAGCAGCACTATAATATAGAATAATCCATGTGATCAATTTATAAATTTTTAATTGAATTAGTTTCATATTTTATATTTGCAGTTTTCATTATTATTTCATATTTATGTTTTATATACGCACGTGTTTTCATAATAATTTTAATTTGTGTTCGATAAAGTGATTAGGTATCTGCTTGTTTCTGTTTTAAAATCGTCAAAATCAAATGTGAAAATAAAATTTTGAAACAAAAAAAAAAAAAAATAATAAAAAACAATGAAGTCGTTATCAACGAAGGAAAAATAATAATTTTTATCCTTTAAAAAATAAATGATTAAAGTATTGAATGTGTAAATATGTAATAAATATTTTTCACACCAAATTTTAAAGATTGTATAGTTGTATAGTTTATATAGTTTTATCCTCTAATAAAAATTTTTTCAATATAAAAAATCGTTCTCTTAAGGGATGGATTAAAAAATAAAACACAAATACAGTGTAATATTTTTTCCAATAATATGTATTATTTTTTGCTTTATTTTTTTACTTTTTTTAATTTTTTTAATTTTTTTTTTATTTAGTAAATTTATCACTCAGAATATATGTATATAATAAGTAATGTATATTTTTATTATAACGTATAATGACTATACAGAAGATAATAATTACTTTATTTTTTCCTTTTAGTATTTCACTTAGAATTAGGCCTATTTACAATACACATAAAATATACAATTTTGTTTGGTTTTTTTGTTTTTTATAAAGAATTTTTCTTTCAATTAATTTCATTTTCGTTTTTTTTTTTTTTTGTAATACAATTTTTTATTTGAAATTATTTCTCTGCATCATATCATATTTTTGTCATTTTAAATTTATCTTGTCAAATTTGTGTTTCATTTTCATTTGTAATTTTTTTCGTTTCCAATAATAATAATTATAACCTTACATACTTTACACTTACAAGTAAGTGTTTTTTTTTTAAAATGAACTTGATCATGTATATGATTTCGTAAATTTACTTATTTAGATTTTTATTTAATGTATTTATGAGGGGGCGTTTTTAAGTTCGCAGAATGGTAGGTTGGGAGTGTAGTTGGAGAAATCCTTTAAGTCGTAATGTGTTGCCCGGCTCGTTATTAGTACAAATACCGACTTTTGTCATAATACGATCATTAGTCTGTGAATTATCGCCTATGGAGCAACTCGAATCAACTCCAAAATTGCTGTCAACGGCTTTTACATCACAGTGCTCCCGTTCACAAGTGTGGTGTTACGCTGATGACTGCCTTGTCAAAGGTAGGCTTCGATATTTTGTGTCACCCACCCTATAGTCCACACCTGGCTACGATCCCCATTCCGCGAATTTAAAAACGCCTCCTCGTATATTATGTCTATACAGATATTTTTTAATCACACACCTAAAAAAGTATAATTCTATTAAATAAATTGACTAGAAATAAACTAAATCCTTTAAGGATAATACATAACAAATTATAAATGCAAAATATTTTTTGAATAAATATTTAATTATTTTTTTTTCAATTTGGATAAATATTTAAATTAATTTCATTTATATTTAACAAAATTGTATAATTAAATACTATAAAAAGGATAATAATAAAGAACAAATCATATACCAGTATATATAAAATATTAATTAAACATTTTTTCCAATAAAAATTTTTTACCATAAAATTTGATTTATTATACATATATGTATGTAAATGGTGTTCAACTTTTAATTTAAATAAATTATTTTTCTAATTTTCAGTCAATACATATAGCACATAAATTTTATAAATATTTGAGCATTTTATCTATTTATTCAGCTTTATTCATTTATTTATTTATGTAATTTTTTTATAAACTTATGTTTCCAATTTTAAAATCAAAAATTAATTGTAAATAACAAACATTAAAAATAAAAATAAAAAGCATTCTTTAATAAAAGTTTTCAGTAGCAACCAATTTTTGAATTGCATTGCATTATCTACAATTTAAAAAATATAGTGTAATAATATCGATATAAAATTTTTATTTCCTATACACAATAATAATTATCAATTAAAAAAAATTGTTTTTGAAACTTTATGCAAATTAATTGAAAATTTGTACAAATCAAATGAAACTTTTTACAAATGAAATGTACAAATGAAAAGTTTCATTTCATTTGTACAAAGTTTCATTCCATTTACATATAGTTTCATTTAAATTACGGTAATACTATAAAAAGATTCATTTCAATTTGTTTCAATTTTACATTTTTATAACATTTTTCAATTAATGTACTTTTCGAAAATTCGAGTTAATTTGATAATATTTCATTCATTTAATAAAAAATCATTTTTACAACTTTACAAAAATAAAAATAAAAATATACAAAAAGAATGAGCAATACATTGACAAAATAAAGAATGAAATTCATTTTACGAATATTCATTCAATAAAATTCACCATTCATATAAGTACATGTATTACATAACTTCGATACATATGGTTATTTAGATTGTTTTCTGTATTTGATTAGTTTTCTAAATAATTTCTATATGCTTTGAATAATATTTATGTAAGTAAGTATACCTATGTATAAGTTTATATTACGATATATAATACACATACACATATAGAAATAAGAGCGTTAATATTTTTAAATTTTTATTTAATTTAATTTTTTTTTTTCTTAATTTATTTTTCACTCCTCTTCTTTAAAAGAAAAGAAATTTAATTATAAATATGTATATAGATCACGAAATATTTTGTTATAGAAAAATTTGTTGTTTAGTTTCATTTTTCTTAAAATTGTATTTTTATTTTTTTTTTTTTTAATAAATGACACTCTACAATAGTAGCAATAACAGGGAATTTATGTATTTTTATTTTTTTTATTTTTTTTTTTTTTTGTTTTGTTGTTGTTCAAAAACCATTTTAAATTTTTAATTATTTTAATTTAAATTATAATTTGTTTTTATGTATAAATGCTCGCATAAGTAGTACTTTTAAATTAAATATACAAAAATAACGATTTATTTTGAAATATATAAGTATAGTAAGTATGCGTATAAGTACGTTCGAATTGTAAATTAATTTTGAATACTGTATGTACTCGTAATTTCATAACAAAAGTTTTGATTTTAAATCGAAAAAAAAAAAATCTCACTTTTATGTCTTTTGATATTTATTGGCATCAACCAATGAATTTTTTTTTCTCTTAAATTATTTCAAAGATGATTTCCTGATGATTACAAAATACAAATGAACATTTTACATATAAAATGATAATTTATTATAATAAATTTACTTAATAATAGTTGTTGTTTACATTTAAATTTAATTTGTATATAATAATAATAAGTCTTTTAAAATACTTAACACTTACATAATTAATTACCAAAAAAAAAAGTAAATTTTGTTTTTTGTCATTTATAAAATGATTATTTTCTCATGAATGTGATAAATTGAAAATAAAATCATTTTAAAAATTTGATATTAAATTATTATTTTATCATATGAAGGAGGTGGTGTCTCATCCAATTGTAAATCTTTTGAATTTTCTGGTAGTAAAATTGCAATATGATACGGTGGTGGTGGTGCTGATGTTGTTGTTGTTAAATGCGATGATGCCATACTATTATTATATTGTTGATGATGTGTTATTGGTACTTCTAAAATTTCTCCAGAATTTGTTGCATACAATTGATGATGCTGTTGTTGATTTGATTGATGATGTGTGTAATTGTTATGCGATGTAATTATATGATGACCATCTAATGCACGATTATGACCATCGACACTTGGTGATGGTGATGTAGCTAAATCTCTTGGTAAACGACATAAGGATACTGTACAAGCAGCTAAAAAGAATGTTGCTGAAAATGCACAAAATATAAGAACTTCTAAGCCGGTGCCTTGATGATCAAAATAAAATTTTGCACCAGCTACAAATACAGATGCTAATACTAATGATGCCCACATTCCGCATTTTAAATGTGACGGTAATAATTGTGAATCGGATGTATCGACCATTGCTACGTTAGCTGAAACAGTACCACCTATGGTACCGGCAGATAAATTTGGACGTGCTGTAATTGGACCTAATCCAAGTGAACCTTGTTCAAGTTCTTGGGTGTGAGATGGACCTCTGAAATTACGATAAAATGAAAAAAAAAAAAATAATAATTTTAAATGCAAATTAAATTACCCGTAAATATGTGGCAGTGAAACAGGAATTGAATAATCCTGATTATTAACGGATGCTAATGGGGAACGTTGTAAATTCTGATTGTGTACATTTTCTACAACAGAATTCTGTTGATGGTGTCTAGATATAAATCCAGTACCATTATTTGATGTTGATAAATGATGATAATGATTGCCATTATTTTCATGATGAATTTGTGCTGCATTAATATTATTAAGTATACCACCGACGCCAACAACACCACCACCACCACCACCACTACCACCATTATTATTATTACTACGATTTCGATGAGTTCGATTCACATTATTGTTGTTACTATTATTATTGTGCGTTGCGGTATTATTTATACTGCCATTATTATTATTACTATTATTATGATTATTATTATTATTATTTTGAACATGAGGTCGATTGCAATCCGATGATGCTGCCTGCATTCGATGTATAGACGGTGTTACCAGAGATTTACCAACCATTCGTCTTGGTGGATGACCGAAACCTAAACCTACACCTGTACTACCTGATAATGATGCAGCAACACGTGCACGACCAAATCCACACGTTTGTGAACGTTTATCAATCCAAAAATGCATTTTTATTTTTTATTTTTATCAAACAATATTTGATGCAATAATTATATCTGAAAAAAAAAAAACAAAAAAAAAAAAATTACAATTTAATTTTATAAAAGTTTTAATTCACGTACTTGAATCATTTAATGTGAAATTATTCTTAGATTCTTTACAAATATTAAAATGTATCTTTGCAAATATGATGAAATAAAAATTATTCAAAGAAATTATTTAGGTAATTGATTTTTATCACTTAATTCTAAGTAATGTTTTGAAAATATTTTTGCAAAATACATATTTCAATTATTCTTTGTTCGAAACAGAGTGCATACAAATATACATATATAGAAAACAACCCAGCTGACCAAGTGAACTCATAGTGAATTCATTCTGAATTCATTTCAACCAAGTGATTCTTCACGTGAACGTTCACAGTGAATTCACAGTGAAGATATTTTATTTTTTTCATTGATTTAAATAAAAACTCTTTAATCACTTAATAATTAATCACTTCGTTCTTTTATATTTATTTTACTTTTTATTTTTAATAAACTAATATTACACAGAATTTAAAACACTTGCTTATTCCTTATTCTTAGACTCAAATAACTACATTTTATATCGCTTCAGTTTACAAATTAGTACATGAAAAAGAAATACAAAATTTCACTATACATTCACTAAGTGATTCCATAGTGTTAGCCTTTGTGAATCGCAACCATTTTACGAAGATAAAACGAATGAATTCGCCTAATCATAAAATTAAAATACATAGTCGTCATTCGTTTACATAAATCGTCATTCATCAAATGAATTTTATATGAATATAATTCATATTTCAATCACTTGGTGTATTCATAATGTACCCATATTTTTGAATAATTCACTTATTTTTCATTTCGTGTTTTCAAAATGAATAAGAGAAAAATTATTCATTTCGTGAAGATTTTTGGCATTCACTATATATGAATTCACTGTGAACGTAGTTCACTGAATGGTCAGCTGGGAATTATTCACTTCAAACTTTCATCATTATACGAATATTAACAATTTCAAGAGTAATGAATTAAAATTCTTCTCGATAAAGTTTTTCAAATTTTATAAATTTCATCATGCTCAGATATTATTTTGCATTTTGAAATGAAATAATCTTTATACAATATTTAAATTTGTTCGTATTTTGATATAATAATTATTATATCATCATTCTACTCTCAAATGGAAGGATTTACTGAAATTCTTACTAGATATTCATTTATATATTCAAGAAAACTTTTTAAAACATTTTCATTTACATATTTGTATCACATATCACAGTAATGAATAAGAAATTTGCATAGTTAAAGTAAAAAAGTTTAAAAATTGTTCATTTTTTTGCTTTTATTCGTATTTATATTTTAAAAATTTTTTTACATTTGCCTATAACTTATAAATCTATATCGTATACATTACGATCGTACGAGTAGTTTACTACCACACTACATATCTTGTATTTTCATCCTGAACAAAAAAATCATTTTTTCTTTAGGTATAGAATGCGAATATTGTACGTGGAAAAACACGAAAAAAATAACTAACAACATTTAATACTTGTTCCTCTTCCTCTCCTCTATACATAATCTTCAACACATCGTGTATACTCGTGCTTTTATTGTTGCGAATGTTATACGTTATACGTTATACATGACAAATACGGAAAATCAACAAACAATATTTTAATACTAGTTCCTCCTCTTTATACATACTCTCGATCAGTAGATAGTAGAATGCGAATAATGTACATAGCAAACACGAAAAATAAACAAACAACATTCATTAATTGCTCCTCTACTCTATACATTCTCTCGAGTAGTAGAGTTTATTGACTATAACAGTATTATACGCTACGCTACGTAGTACGAGTAGTATTCTACACACCAATGTATACTAATTTTTGAATTTTCTTTTTCGAAACATAAAGTAATATTATTCATAAATGATTTTCTTAAGTTAAGTATTAAGGATTTAAATTGATAAGTTTATAATTAACAGAACAATTCATGCATGACATAATTATTATCAAAGTAATTTTTTTTTTTTTTTTTTTGAACTGTCAAGAGCATCTTTTTGTTACCTTTTTATTTATGTAAGTTTTGTAAGTTAATTCCTCTAATAAGAAAATTTTATAACATTATTATTTCTAAAGAAAGTAGGTGAATTTTCTTTTAAAATTATGTACATATCATCATATCACATAACAGAATAGATACATACCAGTATATGATAAGAAAATCACTTTCATATAATAATGCTCTGAAAGATTTCATAAAGGACACTACTATAATATCATAGTCTATGCAAAAGGAAAACATGTACAAAATAAAATATGAAAATATTTTCAAAATTTTTTTTTTTTTTTTTTTTTGTATGCAAAGAAAAGACTGACTATAAATTTTATGTAAATAACTTTTATATGTTAGATAAAATATTGTACAACTTATAAGGAATTTGTAGTGGATCTGTGTACATCATATACAGTATATTCAGGTTAATAAATTCTTAAGCATTTAATTAAAAAACGAAAAGATGCTTCGTATTATGCACAAGTATATATAAGAAATGTTTAAATTTAAATTTAATTATCAGTTAGTAATATTATTTATTCTATACATTTTCTTTTTGTGAAATACAAACAAAAATTTTCAATTTATTTTTTGATGCAAACAGTTAATTGCATTAATAGTAAATTCTGTGTGTTGATACAAAATATTTACTCTATACGTATAATACAGCAAATATATATTTTTTATGTGAATGATACAAAAATGTGAATCAAATTTAAAAGTTTTCAAATGAATTTCATGATTTTTAAGTTTAAGAATATTGTTTTCTAGAAGTACAGTGTAAGTCCATTTTTGAAAAACAAAAATATATTAACTGTAATAATGAATACAATGTGCTTGAGCTTATCATGTCTATAATTCTAAAACAAAAATCTTTCAGAATTCAAATATTTCTTTCATTTTGTCAATACAAATATACGTGGTTATAATGTAAATTAATATACATTACCATTCAAATACAGAACCTTCAATATTTTTTGTATAAAATTTATGATGGGTTTACATCACTTTCAAAGAAAATAGCTCATGTATTTGTTAATATTTAGTACAACACATTATTGTGTATACAAGCAATGCTGTAACGAAAAAATTCAAATTAAAATGTACGAGTATACATTCTATGCTCCATGACCTATGATATGACGGTAAAAAGTAGTTTTCATTTTTATGTTTTTGTTTTTAAATTTTTTTCTTTAGTGTAATGTAATGCATATTTATTTGAATAACTAACAGATTGTATAGAAAGAAGGTGAATGACTGTATGAAGGTGTATTATAAAATATATTTTATATTTATACCTAATGCAAAATATACAAAAACATATATAAATGTGTACTTATATACGAGTATCCTTTTTTGCTTTTATTTTTAAGTTTCTATATTAAATGTTATTAGATGATCAATGAACTTTTATAATGAACTTATATTTATACATATGTATGTACGTTTTGCATTAATGGTAAATGTACGTTTGAAAACATGTATACATTATATACAAAGTGTAATGTGCATTTTATGTAGATTTTTTTTTATTGTAAATTAAAGTACATAAATATAGATATACAGTACAAAATATGAAAGATAAATTAAGACGGTATGAATTAGTAGATATTCAGTACAAAATATGAAAGATAAATTAAGACGCTATGAATTTTAATAAAATTATAAAGAAATTTTTCGAATTACATACTTATGTTTTTTGGAGATTTCTACATAAATTGAAAGATAACCAATCAACCAATACACGTACATACAATAAGTATTTATCATAAAGATATGTACATATGCACATATGTACATATGTAGCTTAATAATTTACATAATTTTTGTTTTTTTTTTTCATTTTCAAGGTCACTCATAATAAAACACATTCATTTATTCAATTATTTTTATCATCATAATCATTATATATTATATCATATTTCAAAATATATAATATATGCATGCGAGACGAATATCTATATGTAGATTCCATGTACATATATGCAATAGTTATGTATATTTACTGGAATATTGTAAATATGTACTTTTATAAAGTACATACATATATTCTTTAAGTATATATGATGAATGTACATACAATATTTTTCTTATGAATATGTCTAGTAGAATTTTTTTAAAAATTTTTCCATATATGAAATGAACATTTTTTTATATTTACAATTATTATATATTTATTTATTTGATTTTGGCTTTTAGTCAATAAATTGTCTAACCACCATAGCCAAACAATACTATGTATCTGTCGTATGGTATTATAAAAAGTACCTATATATATATATATATGTAATTTCATATGAACAAGAACTTTACAAATAATACACTTTCATTATTTATTTTTCAATTGATATTTTATTAGAATTACGTATGTGTGTAGCCTTGTTTTTTTTCATGATAAATTGATAAATCTTCTATATATAATTATGCATGCACATAAATAAATACGAATGTTAAACATACATATATTCGAGAATACTTTACTGTTCTGTTATATATAATAATATAATAGGTCATTCAAAAAGTTCGCAGCCTTATAATAAAGCAGTATAAATTTATGAGCCAAAGTACAATTAAACTTCAATATATTCCCCCCTAAGCTCAATGCATTTTTTACAGCGATTTTCCAATTCATTTATCCTTTGCCTGAAATGATTTTCCTGGCGTGGTTGCTGCTTTTGGACGTCCTGAACGTGGATCATCATTGATGTCTGTACGGCCATGTTTAAATAGAGCAACCCATTTTTTTTACAGTTGCATATGAAGGAGCACTGTCTCCCAATACGTTTTTACCATATCATCAAAAATTTCTTTCCCACTTAATCCTTTTTTAAACAAATATTCAATCACCGCACAATTTTTTAAATTATCAATTTTCTGAAAACAAGCCAAGCACGTGTAATTTAATCAACTGTTTAAACTAAACTATTGGACGAATCGGATCGATCTGGAATTTATGGTACGTTCATAATTCATATGAAAGACTGGTGTTGTCAATACGAATAAATTTTTGTTTCTAGAAATGTCACGTGTGCGTTAAGCTGCGAACTTTTTGAATGACCTAGTACATACATCTATACTTACATTATATTATGATATTTAATATGTAAATAATGATTTATCTATATAACTACATATATGTATAAATGTAAGTCGCAAATTAAAAAAAAAAATTCTTTTTTCTTGGCAGTTATTAGATTATTTTTTTTAATATGATGATGATTTTATTCAATATATTATATATGTAATTCATTTTTTATATAAATTTTACTTTTTATCTATTTAAATTTAATTGAAATTCTTTTTATAACATTTGAAATTATGTGCACACTACTGCGTACTCATTAAAGTTTGTTTTTTCTTCTTTAAATTAAATAATAAAAAAAATATGTAAGATTATTGAAGAAGAACTTAATGTGAACTGGACAGAGAGATAAATTTATATTTTATATTCCATATTCACTGTTATATAAATTTATGATTTTATCATAAAATAAACTTAATAATAAAGATATCTACAAGATATTTTCATATACTTATGTATGAAACATACATATATATATATATATTTATGTAGTAGTATAGTGTAATTAAGTAGAAATCTTAATTAAATATTAATTAAATTTTGGTTGATTTTTATTTAGGTATAATTTTCGATTTATTGTTGTTGTTGCTGTTGTTGTGATTCTTTTAATTAATTTCCTCTTTTTTTTTCCTTTTTTTTTTCCTTTTTTTTTTAATTCAAACAATTTTCACATCATACGCATTAATTATTGTGTCGTTCATATGTACATCGATGGTACAGCTATATGTATTCAATTCACATATTAATTAACAATTTTTATCTTAAAATAAAAGAGAAAATTACATCTAATAACTTGACTATGCACGCATATATATATACACACATATAGCATATTCAATTATTAATAAAATCTCTTTATTATTTTCTTGCATCACATATGTTTTACAATATAAAGATGATATTTATGTTTGTATATAAACATATCCATGAGTAATATACATACATATATATACATATATACATATATTTAAATATTTCGTGTTTATAGTGAGATTAGAAATGTTTTATGCTTTACACTTTGTATATAAAAATTGATGAATGCACCACTCTGTTTTGCTACCTATAAATTTTGTTAATTAACTAAAAAATAAGTTTTTATTTTTTATTTTATTTTTTTATTTTATTTTTCTTCCATTTAATTTTCCTCTATTGTATAATGATGAAAGTACATATGTACATATATGTGAATCTTTATTATTATCATTTATAAATATTGATAAAAAATGATAACTTTCAGCTAAACAAATATGAGTTGTACATATGTCTGTTGTAATGTCTTTATTTGTTTGTATAGAAAAAATTTTTTATAAATTTATATGAAAGGTAAGAGTATACATATATCATCTACATTACTGTACATACATATATATATTCATTGAGAAATTGTATGAAATTAAATTTTTATTTTATTATATGTATACATATATAGAAATAACTTTTACACACATATTCGTATTTTTAAAACCTAATAAAGTGTAAATATACCATATAATGTATATACTTGACTTGAGAAGTATTGTTATATGTTTTGAATACGTTTAGATTCAAATTTGCAAAAAAAAAATATATATGTATATACAAATATATTTGTTTTCATAATATTTTTTCTGTTCCTTTTTGTTGTTTATTATGATTTTTTTTTTTTGTTAGTGACATATATATATAGTACATTTTCGCTTAGCCATCCGTATACAATATTTATGCATGTACCTTACATGAGAATGAAATGAAAAACAAAATTTTCTTTTTTTTTTTTTTTTTGAATGATACACGGAAAGTTTTATTTGAAAATTTAAATTAAAAATTTTTATTTCACTCTTTATAATCACTTCATATACAATTATAAATTTTTATGATCACACATATATTATACATATGTACATATATAGTATTTTATATACATATATTATACACTTGTATTTGAGTTCATTCTAGACAAGCTCATTAAATTTGTTTTTTTTTTTTTTTTCATTTTCTTTTGTAAAAAAATTTCTTCCAATTTTATTACATATATGTATTTTTATTTATTTATTTCGAAATTATATCGCTTTCATTTTCATATTTAATTTATAATTGTTGGATATTTTTTATTATTTATTTTAGTTTTGTTTTCTTTTTTTACACTTTCAAAGAAAGATTTTTGTTTTCTATTTTACACTTTTAATTAAATCTTAAAATAAACTACAAACGTTTTTAATAATAATTAAATATTATTGTATCTAATGATAAAGATATGTTAAATTTTATATAAGTAAATACAATACACTTTTTACCATCTTTTACTTTAATTTTCATTTTTCGTTATTCATTTGAAAAAATTTTAAAGTTATGTACATACAGTACATTATATGAAATATATTTTCAGTCAAGAAAAGAAAAATTATTGTATCCTTTAAAGATGTTCAGAAATATACATATGTACACATACATATTATATACATTATAAATATGTATTAATAATATGTATGATATTGGTATGTATCTAATTGTATTTATATATGTACATTTCATACTTATACAATCCTCTTTATATATATATGTACATATTTATATATATGTATAATTGTCTATAAATATAAGTACATATATCATAATATCACACTTTATGACTGGAAAATATTTTCCTTTCTTTATATACAAAAATCAAATGCAAACAACAACTATAAAACGACAACAATAACAACAACAAAAATCTTTTGTAGATATCCTTTTTCTTTTATATATATATACATACATATATGTATATTTTTTGCTTTTGTTTTTAATTTTATTTGAAATTATGTAAATATTGAATTATATTTTCACATAATTTTGTTCACACAAAAATACACAAGTATCATTTAAAAAATTGTAACTAAAAAAATAATATGATTGTGGTGGTGTCCATATAACAATTTAATTATAAAAATTACCTATATGT